>CM076574.1:835471326-835882828 GCA_034641835.2 Pinus albicaulis
ATGTTGAGTCTCAAAAGTGTTTTCCATATTCCTACATATTTCCATTATGTCATAACCATTTAGCTCTTATTTCATAGCCATCTGACCGAAAACCCTACATCAAGTAACCATTTTCATAAATATATGGGTTAGGATCCTCGTCTTCCAAAGTTATTTATTGTATGTGTTTAAAGTGAATTTATGGTTAGAAACTAGAAAATTAACATAGTTTCATATATCTCTATATGTGTTATGAGTTTTGTGACATGTGTAGGTCAAAAGGAAGCTTCTAGAAGACCCTTATGTGGCACTCTAAGGTAAATTCGAATTTGGTTGGAAGATTATGGGATCAAAGGATGTATGTATTTCTTGTTGTGTTGAAACTCTAGAAAGACATGTGTCTTATCATTTCCTATTTTGATTGTAACTCTAGAGATGGTGGGAGAGATTCATGGACTCCCATTAATGAGATAACTCCTCATATTTTGTATAAATAGGAGAAGCTTTCTCCTATCATGGGTAATGAAAAAGTAGTGAAAAATAGGAGAAGGAGAGAAAGGAATAGAGTTTCTTTTGTAACAAAGTTTAAGATGGAATGGGATGTAGATTTGTGATTTTTTCAATAGAGAAATTTAGTTCTTTGATGCTATTTTGATTACAACTTTAAGGAGCTAAAGAATTTCACCAAATTAGTAGCAGAGGGCCCTTGCTATCCAAGGAGACTTCTACATGCTTTCTAGATAAGTAGCTTTTAATTATGTGTTGTTAGCTTTCAATTCATGTCTTGCATTATTTGTTTAACTAAAAGATCCTCATTATCTTACAACCATTCTTTTTCTTAAAAAGCTCTTCCAAAATATCAATATTAGATGAAAGAGATTTGGTTGTATTATGTTAAGTTAATTAGAATTTTTTGTTTTGCAATTAGATTAAAAGATCCTCATTATCTTACAACCATTCTTTTTCTTAAAAATCTCTTCCAACATATCAATATTAGATGAAAGATATTTGGTTGTATTATGTTGAGTTAATTAGCATTTTTTGTTTTGCAATTATATTAAAAGATGTTCATTATCTTATAACCATTCTTTTTCTTAAAAAGCTCTTTCAACATATCAATATTAGATGAAAGAGATTTGGTTGTATTATGTTGAGTTAATTAGTATTTTCTGTTTTGCAATTAGATTAAAAGATCCTCATTATCTTACAACCATTCTTTTTCTTAAAAGCTCTTCCAACGTATCAATATTAGATGAAAGAGATTTGGTTGTATTATGTTAGGGATTATTAGCATTCTGTTTTGCAATTAGATAGAAGATCACTCATTGCAATGAGTATTTTTTTCACAAGCTCTTCTGACAAATCTCAAACAATGGACAAATTAGTTGTAATGTAAAGTTACATTTCAATGATAATTTTACAGCTAGGATATCCATGGATTAGAATGTTAATTTCCCAAAAACAATAAAAACACTTAAAACTGAGAAAGAGTCCACTTAAGCACATATAGTGCACCACACTTCATCAATTTACTAGCCCTGGTTGATAATTTATGTTAGCAATTTAGGACGCTAAATTGACTACACAAGGGATACATTAGGTCAAGTGTGTCGACTTGGGGTGCACTAGTGTTGTTTTTGAAGAATAAGGATGGTACTCTCAGGTTTTTCATTGATTACAGGTAGTTAAACAAGGTGATGATCAAGAACATGTATCATTTACCAGATATTGATGACTTGTTTGATAAGGTGAAGGGAACAACAATGTTCTTGAAGATTGACTTGAAATTAGGATATCATTAGGTACACATCAAAGAAGAGGAAATCTACAAGACTGCATCTTGTACCAGGTATGGGCATTATGAGTTTGTAGTCGTTCCATTTGGTCTTACTAATACTCCAACCACTTTCATGTGTTTGATGAATAGTGTGTTGCGTCCTTATCTAGACAAGTTTGTGATATTATTCATTGATGAATACTGATATATTCTAAGAATGAGGAAGAGCATGCAAAGTACCTAGTAGTAGCATTGATATTATTGAGAGAGAATCAGTTGTTTTCCAAGCTTAGTAAGTGCATTTTATTTAAGACCAAAGTTCATTATTTGAGACATTTTGTTTCCAAGGAAGGTATAACAGTGCACCCAAAAAATATCAGGGCTATCATGGGGTGGGAAGCTCCTAGGAATGTGGATGAGGTCAGATCATTCATGCGACTAACAAGTTATTACAAGAGGTTCATCAAGAAATTCTCACATATTGCCTATCCTGGTACATCTTTGTAAAGAAAAGGAAAGAAGTTTGAATGGAATGAGGAGTGTGAAACTAGTTTCGAGTAGTTGAAACAATTGCTTAGAAATTATCTGGCCTTGAAGATTGCAGATCGTGACAAAGAGTTCGTGGTATGTAAAAATTATTGCAACAAAGGAATTGGTGGAGTTTTTATGCAGGAAGGACAAGTGTTATGGTATGAGTCAAGGAAATTTAATGAGCATGCACATAGCTATGTGAATCATGATCTTGAGTTGGAAACTATCATTCATGCATTGAAAATGTGGAGACAATATCTTCTTGAAAGGAGATTTATTCCGATAAGTGATCATAGTGGGTTGAGGTACTTGTCTTACCAACCTAATCTAAATGCTAGACAAGCTAGATGGTTAGCTACACTCAGTGAGTTTGAATTTGAGATTTGATACATTATAGGAAAGGAGAACATGGTTGCACATGCTCTCAGTAGATGAGTGTAGGTGAATCACATTGTAGTTGTGAGTTATTATGGGTTAGACTTGTAGGAGAGGCTTTTTCAGGAAAGCCAACATGATGAATATTATCAATAGTTGAGGCACATGCTAAAACTATAGGGTGCAGGTGATAGGGATGAGGAGTATCATCTCACGAAATATGGCTTGGTCAGATTCAGGAACAATATTTATGTACCAGATGATAGTGAGCTCAAGAAACTTATCTTGAGAGAATTTTATGTCAAGCCATATTCAGGTCACCCAGGATATCATAAGACATTGACAACAGTTCATAAATTGTATCATTAGCCGAACTTGAAGATAGAGGTGGCTAAGTTTGTTGCGAGATGTTTGGATTGTCAACATGTAAAAGAAGTGTGTAAGTAACCAGGTGGTTTATTGCAATTGATTCCAATTCCAGAGTGGAAATGGAAGGTCACTTCCATGGAATTCATTACATGTTTACTGGGGACTTCGAAGCAACATGATTCCATCATGGTTTTGGTTGACAGGTTAAGTAAGGTAGCTCATTTCATTGCAGTTAAGTCTACGAATTCAGCTAGTAGGTAGCTCATATTTCCATCAAGGAGGTAGTGAGGTTGCATGGTGTTCCTAGGAAGATTGTATTATATAGAGATGCCAAGTTCACTTCCAGGTTTTGGAAGGAGTTGTTTGTAGGTTTTGGGACACAGTTGGCCTTCAGTACAACTTATCACTTGCATACAAATGGATAAACAGATAGGGTCAACATGATTTTTGAGGAAATTTTGAGAATGTATGTCATGCATCAACATCGGAAGTGGGATGAGTATCTTCCACTGGTAGAGTTTTCTTATAATAATGGGTATCAAGAGTCCTTAAAGATGAGTCCATTTGAGGCTCTTTATGGGAGGAGTTGAAATACTCCTATTAGTTGGAGTGATCCAGTGAAAAGGGTTCTAATTAGATCAAACATGATGGTAGAGACGAAAAAATAAATGTAGGTTATCAAAAGAAATTTGAAAGTAACACATGATAGGTAGAATACCTATTCAGATTAACATAGGGAATTTAGGGAGTTTCAGGTTGGGGAGCATGTGTACTTGTGTATCAAGCCCAAGAGGATCTCCTCGAGGATTGGGTGATGTGCCAAGATGAAACCTCGGTATTTTATGCATTTTGAGATCCTTGAGAGGATTGGACCAGTGGCCTACTGACCTGCACTACTTCCAACAATGAAATTCCATGATGTTTTCCATGTTTCATTTCTTAAGAAGTATGTATAGGATTTTGATCATGTGATTGAATATTCTATATTGCAGGTGGATCCAAAGGGAGAATTCCATCCAAAACGAAGATGCATATTACAATGGAAATGGCTCATGCTTTGAAACTGAGCAATCGAGCAATTTAAAGTGCAGTAGAAGAACTTTGGGACTCATGAAGCTACATGGGAGATGGCTAATTAGATGTGGGATTTGTATCCTTCATTATTTGTTGGGTCAAGAAAATGAGTTTTGCTATATGTATGTATATATGTGTATGGTTGTAGGTACCACAATGAGCTATGTTATAGAGCTCCAATAAGCGGTATGATTTTCATGTTTATCATGTTGGTCATGGTTTGCATTAGTTCTTCATTGAAAATACTGCATTGAGCTATGTTATAAAGCTCCATAAATAGTATGTTTTTTTTCAATGGTTTAATAGTCATAAGTGTCATAGAAAATCAAGGAGATTGTTCCCATGAGGGAGAGGGGTTTGTAACAACCCTAAGTTGAAATTTCATGTAATAAAGGTTAATAAAGGATAAATAAGACCAAAGTCACGGGACACGTATTCCAAGCTGAATGTTGGGCAAAGCACTATAGTGGGAATCACTTTCGGTTTATTTATGGCTGTAAAAATTGGCAAAGGAAATAATTGGAATTTAATTATGAGAAATAAAGGAAAATTGGACAAAAGGAAGGCAAAGAGACAAAAATTTGAATGAGAGGGAAATTAAAAGGAAAATGAAGAAAATTAAGGCCTAAATGATAAAAAGGATTCTGACGATCAATTCACACCTTTTTTCAGCTGAGATTTTGATAAATTTTAGCTTGTGTCAAGTAAGAAAGAGAGAGAAGAGCAACAGGAGGAGAAAAAATAAAGCAAGAAAAGGAAGGAAAAGGACAAGCAAGGAAAGCAAGGAGAAGGTTGGATCAACAACTTTAATATGATGATTTTCCAAGTAACAGGTTACATGTGTGACTTCCTAGCTGAGGTGTGAATGCATGACACATGCGTTTGTTTATTTGGCTTATTTTTTGTCATTAGCACATGGGTTTTTCCAGGTTTGACAATGGTTTCAACCTTTCCTTTCCTTTTCCTGGATAGCCACGGTGTGATGGGATTCATTTCTAGTTGAGCTTTGGATTGCCAGAAGATTTTGGATTCGAGTGAGGTGGTATCAGGAAAATTCCCAAGGGTTGGGGGTGGAGATGGTTTTATTTGAGAATCCCTCAATAGGTGGGTGGATATAGGAAAATTACTCGAGGGATGGTGAATGAATTTTGAGGCATCCAAGCTTGTTTTGGTTTTGTGATCTTTTGATCGGTTTTGGCAAGATCACGATAGTTTGAGGATCGCGGTAGTTTGAGGGTGGAGGTGGTTTAAACTATGGATTCCCTTGGTTGTTTATGTCTCATTTTATCACATGAGATCCCACATTCATGCTTGGAATATGGAACGGGGGTGATTGGATGAAAGAAATATTTGGTTAACCTCAATCTATGGTTGAGTGGTATGTGGAAGTCCTCGACTTGGTTCGATTTTGCACGAGTTAATAAGAGATATTTTCCTATGATGATTCATGAGCATTGTGCTTGTTATTATGTTGATTTGATGGTTGTTATATCATCGTTAATATTCTGGTTATATGTTGGTTATAAGCATGGTTGTATAATAAGTTCTAGTTAAGGATCTTGTTATGCTTTGATAAGTTGATGAAAGGTTGATGAATGCATGGGATAAAAAGTGTTGTTGTAGCTAATTGAGTGGGAATTATACATTCTCAGTGATTCTAAGATGAAGTATTGTTGAACCTCATGACTGTTCCTATTTTGACATCTTTTTCCACCATATTTTCTTTCTTTTCACAAAATCCATAAACTCAATCAGTGATAATTGACACATTTCCATCTGAGAAGGCATTTAGATGATCTCTATTTTATATTTTAATGTTTCTTATTATTTAGATGAACTTTTGTAATTAGTTATAGAATTTGTGCAATTCTGTAGTTAACCTTTGTTTCTACAACCATTGTTATTGTTTGACAGGTTTACATAAGAAAATGAAGAAGCAAGTCATATGGGTAGCTTTGAAATGGTCCATATATGGATCATATCCTACTTGCTTTTTCAGATTCGAGAAGGATGACACCTACACTCACGGTCAAAGATCAGTCAAGATAAGGGATGAGATCAACAAACAAAGATTCTCGATTTGCTCTTACATAGAAAATCAAGAAAGAGCTATGAAGACTTTTCTTCTGATTAGAATTCTAGTCTTAGATTTATTTTACTTTCTATTGTGGAGGTAAATCCCCTCTACAGAGCAGGAGAACGTCCCTACTGGCCCGGATCGGGTCCTGGTAGCAATCGTTCACGCTACGGTCACGAGGTTCCTAATTGCAAATAAACCAACTGCGCGATGAAGGCTTACCTAGAGTCCATGCTTGTTGCTTGTGGAAGAGGTAGCACTCCCATTCCTCGGCTACGCGGATCACGATCCCCGCGATCTCCATGATGGGACTGGACACTGCACATGCAAGAAACAAAACAAACACAAGCGTAAAATCCGGTAGATGCAGCTATATGTCGATTCGAAAGGACTTAACTCATCATCATAAACAACAACAGGAGTGGAACCATAACCAATAGTCGTTCATTAATAATCAATCAAAGGAAAATTACAACCATAGTTCTGATGCTAAATTCTCCTTTGGGGGGTCGCCAGCAGAACACGTCTCGAAAAGCTTGTCAAGGATGGGACAAAATTCTCTCTTCAGATCTTGATGATAGTCTCCTTGCTTGAAATTGGCCTTAAGGGAATTATGGAGGCTCTTGCGGCATAAGGCTCTTGGAAATTTGGGAACTTGAAGACTAGCTTGCCATGGAGATGGGCAAGCTTTTATAGATGGAGGAAGAGGAGTTGGGATCTCTATAATCATAGGATTGGCCCTATCTTCAAGGAAGCTTCCATGAGAGGTGGAAAACCACTTCCTCTCTATGGAAATCCATAGCCAAACCTCCCAACTCAAGATAGATATCAGTTCCTAGATCAGTTAGGACGAAACTTCTACCATTTATTTTTAAAAAACACCTCTCAAATTAGTTGGCGCGAGTGCGACTATGGGACAGAGCGCCAACTGGCGCGGCCTCTTTGAAGTATTTTCCCCATTGGCGCGGGTGCGAGAGCGCCTTCTGTGTATGCAAATTAGCCATTTTGGGGTTTTCCACAAGGAGATGTCTTGAGGCAATGAAAGCTCTTGTTCGGAGGATGTCATGAAAGTGGCTTCAAGCCATGTCAGCGCTCACGGGTCACGAAAATGAGCCCTCCCGTGTGTGGGACGGGAATTGTAGGGATGGTGACAAATTGCGTAACATATGTCCCCTAAGCATGAAACTAGAGAGAGAGAGACGGGTGAAATGCTTTACGAACGTGTCCAAGCTTCGAAAACTCCGTCGTCGGAAAACACACGTGGAGAAATACAACTGATATCTCAATTACATGATACACATGTGGTATGGGCGCAGCCATCCATAACAGAGTATACAATAATCTAGATCCAAGGCATGGGTGCAGCCATCCAGTGAGGATCAATAAATAGACTCAGGTATGGCCGTAGCCATCCAGTAAGTGAGTCATGTTACTAATCATAATAATCCACAAACTCGCAGCCTGGATTATAACGGACACAATCTAGGGTCTTGCGCTCCATCTCGACCCGAACACAGTACAAGTTCAAGCATGTGAATATGTGAGCTAAAGTCGAACATGCAAGAACATCGTCTGATTACCAGCCAATGATGAAAGTTGTTAACAGACGCGAGAGGTACCACCAATAATGACAATGGCCCTCAAAGTACTACAGGTACAATCTATGGTATGTGAATCAATGAGCTGGCGTCGAACACCCGTAGAATCACTCGATCGGAGGCCAATAATGAAAACCTCGCGTCGAATGCGAAGAACCTGCCATTGAGGCATGCAGGCTCCAAGGCACCAGAAGGGAGTCTCTAGATCAGCTTCCTGGATAATGAGCTGAAGTCGACAGGAAGTGACCTTGATCGAAGGTGGGCCATAGTGTTTCCCACATTATCGACGCGAGACAGAGGAACATAATGTTTTTGTGAATCACGATCAGATGAGAATCAGAGGAAGGTTGAAAACTTGCAGAGGTCAACTTCTCTTGAACACATGGCGGCACGACAGTGAGTTTGGCAGTATTTGACATCAACGGATCAGAGGTCATGGCGACGAGGCAAAGAGCAGATGAGAGGTCAAAAAGGATTACCCAAACCCACGGAGGCAAGTGAACAAACGAGATGAGATATCCCCAACCCGACACGAATGCAGACAAGTGCCATGTTCAAGAGCGACATACTGCCGACACGACAATGATGCTGGTTCCATTTTTTCCTCGCCATTTCTGGTGAGTACCCCAATTATTTTTGAAGAAAATCTTGAAGGGGATAGCATATGCTTGTGATATAAGTCCATCCTAGTACATTTAACAAGCCCCAGGAAGGAGCAACTCAAATAACGTCATTTCGACTGAATCCGATGTCATCAAGGTTTAACGAGTCTGACAAAGGAAGAACTCGGCGTCTTTTCATGTTTATATATTTTGAAAAGACAGCTGAAAAGTAAACTCCAATGGTCCCTTTTCGCAAATAGTTCCTCAGAACCGAAAAGGTAGAAAACTATGTCTGAGAAAACCTCCTAGTCGTGATAGGCTAGGGTATTCCTTTTTCGTAAATAATCCATCCCAGCCTGAAAAAGGGGTAAACGTATACTGGGTAGATGTCGATTCGCAGCCACTTTAACGAGATCGAAACGACAAGGGCCTCGGCAATATTTTCATGTTTAGAGAGTCAGAAAAGAGCTGAAATATGACTCCTCCTGGAGGAACGAGTGGTATAAAGTGTAGCTACTGGTTCCGGTAACAAGTTAAAGGTGAAGAGGCTGGCTAACAAGACCACTCATCGCAGCGGTTCCTCAGGAACGGGTAAAACAACCAAGTGAAGGAATATAATCGGCCAAGCAGATAGTGACGATGGAGTGAGAAAACCAAGGCTCATCTGGCAAAAACAGGATGATAAAATGGCAATCACAAGAGGTAAAATGGGAAAGGTTTCATTTTTACACAAGCTTGAAATCAGAAAAATCTGCTTGAAGTTGGTTTCATTTTTACACAAGCTTGAAACAAAGATAAACTATGCTTGAAACGGGTTTCATTTTTACACAAGCTTGAAACGGAAAAAAACTATGCATGAAAAAGTAAGCATGCCCCCCAACATGGTGACTCAATTCGAGGTGCATGCCCCCCAAGCTTCAATCCATATGAAAGTAGATGGAGTGAAGGTTCAAGTTACAAGATCAAGAGAAAGAATCGACTGGGATTTTACGAGATCTAAACAAAGACTCGAATTGAATGGGAACGTGTTTCATTATTTAAACGAGGTTGACACATTAAAAGAACTATCCTCGGGACACCTTGTTTCATTTTTTAAAGAGCTTGGCACAAGACAAGGAACTCTGCTCCGACAACCTTGTTTCATTTTTTAAGGAGCTTAACACAGGAAAATAACCATGCTCTGACGACCTTGTTTCATTTTTTAAGAAGCTTGACACAAGACAAGGAACTGTGCTCCGACCAGCTTGTTTCATTTTTTAAGGAGCTTGACACAAGAAAATGAACTCTACTCCGACGACCTTATCATAATGAACAAGAAATCATCGCTTCCAAGAGTTCCACTCCCGATGGAAGGAAAACATCCTGGAAGTCAGGACCCAATGCCCCCAGCACTTGATGCACAATAGCACTATCACTAAGCACAGGCACGGGGTAGGTAGCCACATAGTTGACCTGCAGTGGGGTAGATACAATGGGTGGATAAAAACTAGGAAGGGATGATGGCGGGCCAGCTGCCACATCAGGACCAAAGAACGAAAGCTAATCAATGGTCACGATCAGTCCTTCATGCGGAAAACAGACCACACGAAAAAGGGAGGAGACAAGCGCTCCCATGGCATAGGTGTAATCGCGCCCCAAGAGAAGATTGAAACCCAAGGGGCTTGGAACAACCATCACATCCATATGGACAGTTTTACCTCCCAAAGTAACAGGTAACCTTGGAAGGATCCCTAACGGTTGACTATTTCTTCTATTAAATGCCAACAGATTCTGTGTAACAGGCACAAGCGGCGGCAAACCAAAATCTTGCCAAGTAGTAGAGGATAGAACACTTACAGATGCACCTTCGTCTATAATGGTGCTGGGTACAACCAGACCAAAAGCCTGTACTGTGATCTCGAAAGGCACATAAGACGGAAGGCGGTATCCTGCAAATCGACTCCAGTCAAAGGAAGTGACCAAACTACTCAGAGGGGCTACCATCAAACTGAGATGGTCTTCCCCTGGTGTTACGGAAGAAGAAGAAGCATCCTCCATGACCTCCATCTTGAAGGCGGAAGGAGTATCCTCCGGGACCTCCATCACGAGAGGCAGAGGAGCTGCTTCTTGAGGTATAGGGACAAGAGAATCTTTCTCCAATTCTGAAGAATCTGAAGAAACAAGAAGAACCTGAGGGGTGTGAGGTCCACTCTCAATGGAAAAGACCTGGTGCATCGTAGATGGGGCCAGCTCAACCGATCCGACGACCAATGGTTGGTCAGGGATGGATTCCTGAATTTGAATTTCCGGGGGAGTGGGATTGACCAAGGATGACCCTTGACCAATCGTAGGATTAGCTGGTGGAGGACTCAAAGAAAGTCGATTATAACCAATTGGAAGGCATGGTGTAGGACCGGTCGAGTTGTCCAAAACTCGCTTGGCTTCATCCATGTATGTACAAAGGTGAATGGCATGGTGCCCTTCACACAACTTACAGGGATTGGTAATCTTACCCTACTTCTTAGGAGCCTTATCAGCACCAGCTGAAGACATGCCCCCAACCTGACTCCCGGAAGCCAAAGGCAACGGCGGACGACCGTTGGACCATTCTTCAAGCACCTTGGGAATGCCAGGGAAATCTCGAAGAAGATGGTCTCCCGTGCACAACATGCAAGGGAACTTGACTTTCCATGGAGGGTTGGAAGGTTTATCAAGAGGAGACTTCTTAGGCGCAACAGCTGCAGAGCTAGCCTCTCCTTTATCTGACTTCTTCTTCTTTGTCTTCTTCTTCTTCTTCTTAGCCATCTGGTTACTCGAATCCAGACTTTCACCAAGCGAAGTAGAAGAGGAGGACGTAGAAACAGGCGAAGAAGGGGAGAGGTCCACCTCAGAATCAACATGATGTTGTTCAGGTGGAGGAACTGATTGACCAGTAGCTGAGACATTTGGGACCACAGAGGTTGAAAACAACCAAACAGGCAACCCAACAGTTAACCCAG
Source organism: Pinus albicaulis (assembly GCA_034641835.2). NCBI lineage: Eukaryota > Viridiplantae > Streptophyta > Pinopsida > Pinales > Pinaceae > Pinus > Pinus albicaulis. Next base: position 835,482,687 of record CM076574.1, read on the forward strand.
AAAGGGACAACGTTGCCATATAAGGAGCGCCAACCTTTCCAAAAGGAGGAAAAGGACCAGGATTCCCATCAGAGGGGATTCCTTGGTTGGTGAACTTTGGAAAAGTTGCCATCAACAACTCAAAACCGCACACGGGCTAAAAACCAAGGCAGACAATCAAACGGCCAACAAACAAACTCTAACAGGGTGTGTGATCGCAGGTGATTTATTTTACCACATTGAAACTTACAAACTTCACCGTTTCATGTTTTAAGAGTCGAGAAACGGATGAAAGGTGACTCTATCTCTTTCAGATTTGACACAAGCATGAAAGGACAAGCGCTTGGTGATCCTTTCAAATTTAAAGAGTCAGAAAAGATCAAATGAATACTCAGGAATACTAGGTAAAGGGTGTACCAAATAACCGTGAACTGCAATATACACCTTGGTCTCAAAATGAAAGAGAAATCAACCAATGACTTAACGTACGTGCAGGCAATCTCCCTGAATGCTTTGTCCGGTGTATCATGGGTATAGGGCAGTAGACTCATCTTCCTATGGATAAAGGATAGAAACCTAGTGGGGTCTCCCTTTATATACTCGATGGTACGGGGAGCACAAGTCCGTACTAGTGCTGTCTGAAGCCAAGAGGCGAACGACAACTAATAGGTTTAAAGACGCTGGAACATGTCTCTAGCCTAGACCTCTAAATGTGTTTCGTTAGATTTCAATGCTGCCTTAGTGTAAATTGAGTAAATTTTAAAGTTTATCTTCAATTACGTTTTAGTTTTTAGGCCCTAGAAAATGTAATGTTTCAAAATCTCCTAAATGCAATCTATATGCCATAGTATATCATTTCATTCGATGAAAGCTACTTATGAGAGATTTGAGAGCTTTTCACACAACAACGAAATGAACAGAAAACAACCAATCATACCTCTAATGCAGCTAATGGAAACTAAAAGCTTTTCGTTCAATGTTAGTCACTAATCACTAATAACACCGAAAATATCTAATTCACATTAACTACTTCAAAGAAAAAGAGATTTTTTTTTGTATTTTCAATATTTCAGAGCAATATGCACTAAAAACTGAAAACTAATGCAAGGCAATTTGAGAAACGATGAAAAGATAGCAAAACCAAGCAAATTCCACTCAATGCAAATGTACAATCAAACCTCAAATAAACCAAAAGTCTCTCAAAGCGAAAGAATCCCAAAGACTCAAAATGAGCCATGTAATCTAGGCCCAAGACGAGACGAAGCGAAATTCGAATGAAGAAGGAAACAATCACTCAAACAATGCAATGAGACAATGGAAAACCACCAAATAAATGCAAAGAAGCGATTAGAAGGTTGACTGAACCAAAAGAGACCAAAAACTCCTAAGGAAGGCTCGACACACAATAGTACCTAGATGACCTAGGGCTAAAATGCAAAATCGATGGAAATGGGCAAACAACCAAAGGATGAAGGTAACAGCTAGTCAATCCAAGCTCCAAAACACTCAAACAATGGAAAAATCAAGACCAAACACACAGATCGGGCTCAGGAAGCTCAGAACTGAACAAACCCTAGTAGCTCACAGGATTGGCGCAACTGTGAGGCTAAAACTAGCGCCAGGGATGAATTGGCGCGGGTAATACACAAGCAACATGCGCCAATGGGTGCGACTGTCAAGCTGAAAAGCGCGCTAGACGAGTTTACCAGTCAAAAATAAAAAATAGCAATCCAACAAGTATACCAGTGATGATCAAGCTATCCAAAAGCCAAATCCACAGAAAGAACCAGCCCAAAAGAGTTGATCAAGCAAGGAGGATCAATAATCGATCGAAAAGACAAGACAATGCTCCAAGTGTTCAGTTTACAAACTAAACCGGAGATTGACTGAAGCAGCTTTGATCTACTTCGCAATTGCAGAGCAAAAGCGTTTCGAAGGCTATCTGGCTAGCTTCAGGCTCCATCTATAGCTCATAAAACGAACGACAACAAGCTAACGATCCCCAGTGGAGTCGCCAATTTGTTGTGGAGGTAAATCCCCTCTGCGGACAAAGGCGATCCCTACTAGCCCAGATCGGGTCTAGCAACAATCGTTCACGCTACAGTGCAGGTTCCTAATTGCAAATAAACCAACTAGCGATGAAGGCTTACCTGGAGTCCAACGCTGTTGCTTGTGGAAGAGGTAGCACTCCCGTTCCTCAGCTCTGGAAGATCACGATCCCCACGATCTCTGTGACAGGACACCTTCACATGCAAGAAACAAAACAAACGCAAGCGTAAAATCAAGTAGATGCAACTATATGTCAGTCAGAAAGGACATAACTCATCATCATAAACAACAACAAGAGTGGAACCATAACCAATAGTCATTCATTAATAATCAATCAAAGGAAAATTACAACCAAGTTCTGACGCTGAATTCTCCTTCGGAGGGTCGCCAGCAGAACACGTCTCAAAAATCCTGTCAAGGATGGGACAAACCTCTCTCTTTGGATCTTGACGATAGTCTCCTTGCTTGAAATTGGCCTTAAGGGAATTATGGAGGCTCTTGCAGCATAAGGCTCTTGGAAATTTGGGAACTTGAAGACTAGCTTGCAATGGAGATGGGCAAGCTTTTATAGATGATGGAAGGGGAGTTGGGATCCCTATAATCATGGGATTGGCCCTATCATCAAGGAAGCTTCTATGAGAGGTGGCAAACCACTTCCTCTCTATGGAAATCCATAGCCAAACCTCCCAACTCAAGATAGATATCAGTTCCTGGATCAGTTAAGACGAAACTTCCGCCATTTATTTTTAAAAAGCATTCCTTAAATTGGCTGGCGCGAGTGCGACTCTGGGACAGAGCGCCAACTGGCGCGGCCTCTTTGAAGTATTTTCCCCATTGGTGCGGGTACTGAATTGCCTTCTCGCGCCAATGCAAAAAGGGCCATTTTTAGGGGTTTCCACAAGGAGATGTCTTCAGGGAAATGAAAGCTCTTGTTCAGAGGGATGTCATGAAAGTGGTTTCAAGCCATGTCACTGCTCACAAGTCACGAAATGAGCCCCCCAATGTGCGAGATGGGAATTGCAGGGATGGTGACAAATTACTGTGTAACACTTTCCATAGGCGAAATTTTCTCAGACAGTTAATTTGAAACTATATATAATACTGGTCTGTCGAAACCGAGAATAAGTTGAGGCGCACCTCAGAGGCCTCAACAATTTGAAATATCTTGACCTGTCGAATAAAAAATTAGCATTCAACATCACCTCCGCATGGACTCTGCCATTTTATTTATATGTGTTGATATTATCTGTTTGTCAAATAAAACCGGTGTTTCTTGTTTTTCTGAGAACTCAACTTTCTATTACAATCTTGGATCTTAACAATAATAGTATCAGTGAAGAAATCCCTTCATGGCTGTGGAATCTTACCAAGATCAAGAGGTTGGTCCTTAGATCGTATAATCAGTTGGAAGGGTTAATACCAACAAAAATTTATGACTCATTGACTTCATTGAAACAGGTGGAGTTACAAGCCAATCAACTCCATGGAAGCCTTCTCCATCCACCAAGTTCTTCCACAAGATTCCCTGTGGAACTTGATTTGTCAACTAATAATATTACTGTTTGAAAGGTAGAGAGGAGAAACACAAAACAATTCACACACAAACCATATGATTTGTGGCTCTTCTTTATTGATCACACAAACTTGATTGAGATTCAATCTCACTGAATACAATGAACCTAGTGAAGGGTATTTATCCTCACTCACTTCACATGCACACACTTACCAAAATAATATATCAATAAATTCGACTAACTCAACGCTGACTAACTGACTCTCTAACTCACTTACCAAATTCATCTATCACACAACTCGATTTACTCAATGCTTATTTAACTGACCGTCTAACTCTTCATGCGGGATTAATTAGCTTACTTTAACGCTCCCCCTTAATTACGACCGTATGACTCAACATAACTCAAACATAACTTAACTATGCATGTTAGGCTTACAATAGAACTTGACTCAATTATCACTCAAACATGCTTGCTGGTCTATGTCTCAACTAGGCTTACAATGGCTCAAAAATTTTACAGTTTTTCATTTTATTTTTATTTTCTTAAAGGTTCTATATCCTTGAAATTGCTTCATTCTTTGTTGCACTTTATTGATGTAGGCTTTATTCACTTGTTGTTGCTACAATTTTTCTTTGACTTGTCTTGAATTTGTGCTTTGAAAACAATTTCATCTTGTCTTCTACACCTTCCTCTTCAAATATTCGTTTAACCATGGACTGGTGCCACAACATTATATCTTCAACCAGTATTCTTTGCTCTGCTTCTTGCACTTCATATTCTTGACTTTCTTTCTACCATATTTCTTGATAACAGAATCTTATCTCTTCACATTCATCATCAGGGTGTTGTTTTCTTCTTGTCATCTGCACTCTCAAAATCATTATTCACCATTTCATTCAATTCTTTTATTCCGGCTGCTGCTTTAAGAATCACATCAATTTGTTCAATTGGCTTCTAAATCCATTCTTCAATGAACTTCAAATTTGCATCAAACTTATTAACAACCTTTATTTCAACTTCTGCTCCCATGCTATTTTGAGTACTTGCATATTAAAAAAAAATGTTAAAAACATCTTTATTATGCTCTTCGATGAGAGCTTCTTCCTTTTACTCTTCCTTCTCTGCTTTCTTTTCAACTGTTTTACAAACACCTGCTGCTGCAAACATGTTGTCTTCCAGTTGGCTTCCAAACACAAGTGGGTTTCTCTCACCAAATAACAACATAGAAATATGTTCTTTCTGTTGCATCACGTGCAACCACTCATCACTAGTTAATGGTTCTTCATCAAATTTAACTTCAACAATTTCAATTGTTCGATCCACCAAACAATTTTTTTCTCTATTGATAGCTTTATATAAGCCAAACTCAACTGCTGCTTATTCACACACTGCTTCATATCTTGCTGCTACAAAGACAACTTCAACCTTCAATGATTCATTAAACATGATGTTTACAATATTACCATAATCAATCCTTGTTTCAAAAAGGAAACCACACATAACATCAAAATAATGTTCATCCACACTATGGTGGGAAATCTTGAGCATGCATGTGCTCATTGTCAATTTCATTGACAATTTCAACTTTACCAAATTCACCAGCTCCGACTCGATTCACTGATGCACATCTCACTTTGCAGTCATCATCCACATGTGCTTCATCACAGTGGGATTCACCATCTTTTGCACTATCTACGTTACGGTGGAGTGTTTGAGCATTGATATGATCATGCTCTGTTTCACATATAGAGGCTTCAACTTCTCTCTTTGCAATATGTGTTGCATCTTCTTCATCCATATGCATGCTTGCATAATGGGTTTCACCATCATCTGCACCATCGATATTACAGTGGAGTGTTTGAGCATTGATATGCTCTTGCTGTGCTTCACAAACAAAGGCTTCAACTGTTCTCTTTGGAATTTGTGTTGCATCTTCTTCATCCATATGCATCCTTGCATAATGGGTTTCACCATCATCTGCACCATCCATATTACAGTGGAGTGCTTGAGCATTGATATGCTCTTACTCTGCTTCACATACAGAGGCTTCAACTACTCTCCTTGCAATCTCTGTTGCACCTTCTTCATCCATATGCATGCTTGCATAATGGGTTTCTCCAAGCTCTCTTGTCCTCCCAGAGTCTTGCTCATCTACCCTCAAATCTGTGTCTGACATCTTTGCATGTGACATATCCTGTTGTTGCATGTCACTCCCCCTTGCACCAAATTCCGCTTCAAGGATCTTCCATGATTCCTTGGAAGTTGTAGCTTTTGCTACCTTGCACATAATTGTTTTGTCCATTGCATGTTGAATGAAACTCAAAGCTAGGGAATCTTTTTTTTCTGCTAGACATCTCAGTTCCTCAGTTGTGGCTTGAACCTCTTTAAACACGACAACAATCTTTTCCTTTTCTTTTTTATCTTTTTTCTTAGTCTTCTTTAGTCGTGCTTTACGACCCATGACTGTCGTCATAGCTTCTTGCATGAGGCTATCTTCCATATCGCCCCCCCAAAAAATATGCTTTTTAATATGCGCCCCCGTAAGGCACAATATTCTCCAAAAGACTTGTCCTACTTGAAAAAACACCAAAATAATTTTTGTAAACTAACAAGCTATGCAAAGCCCTAAATTCTCTTGCCAATAAAAATTCCAAAAACCAAAAGACATTTTATATGCACCTTGTTTGTTTTTTTTTGTTTTTATTATAAAATAAACCTTAAATAAATATGTCTTTATACCATGCACTTTTGCAACCCTTATTATTTTTTATATAAAATATCTTTTTATATATATATATATATGAATATTTATATTAAAAAAAAAAATTCTATAAAATTCCTTTTAAACTCTCTCATCATATATTAAAGAAAAACTTTTCGTTTTGAACTCCTCTCGAATAAGAATTTTTGTAAGACTTTAATATCTCTTTGAATATTTTTAATGTCCTTTGCCTTTAAACTTGTCCACGTTTTCTTCTTGACTTATCATGACTTCCCATGTGTGCACGTAATTTTCTTAACTGGACCTCTTTGCTCTATTAACGCGGGGATGTCTTCGGAGGCCTGCGTGCTAACGTTGCTCCTGGAAACAATGTGCCACGCTAGTCCCCTAACGCACAGGAAATTCAACGGAACCCTTGTAAGTTTACCTATTATAACGTCGATATTTCTCTTCTTTCACTCACCGATTGTTGCTAAATTTAACAATTACAGGTCCACTCTAGCCAAAAATGAGCACGATTTTAAAGTCTTCTAGTTTCTTGTTCTTGTTTTATTATTTTTTAATTAAAAAAATAAGTTAAAAATACATAATCTTTTTCAAAATTTACTGCCTAACTTATGAGAACCAATCCTCTACACATAACAGTCTTCAATATATCAAAACCATCATGTCACTATCTGCCATATATCATGTCACTATCTGTTTACTGTATTGTCCCGCGCTGGTAAGTTATTTAAACAGGTTAGATTTTTTGAAACAAAACATGGCCAAATTACAGCAAATTTTTTTTACTTTCGAGGCAAAATTGTGACGTCGTAAACAACACCCTAAATTTTCAGTGGTGACGGGGAAGACCAGGATTTCTAGCATAAACACACAGAAGATCCACATTAAAAACAAAAATCAGAAAAAGCTGAGTAGATTAGATCGCCACTCGTGAAGAAAACCCATGTATTGGTCAAATTAGCAGACGGAAACTGTAGTGACATATGAATTAGAATTTTCACATTCACGGTATTTGCCGAAAAACTACTAATATCACCATTTCGTTCCAAAATGGCCCTTCAATATCACTCAACCATTTAATTTACCTCATTAGGAGGATAGAGAAGTGAATTTCGTGAATCCTCCTCTCTTCCTTTACGCAGCCTATTATGCTCTCTACCAAGTTCTATCATTTTCTTCAGAATGGGATACCAGTTCTGAGATACCAGTCACCCACATCAAATCACTATGATGAAGATAACAGGCAGCATTCAATGCACATACACAACTTTGAAACAAGAACGACCACTTACAGGTAGTTTTTTAATTCCGTTTTTCATATGTTCCATAGTTTCTATTGCAATATTCTGAAACGAACTGTTCGAATTACGAAATGCAATCTCTCTTGGCTTTTAATGTTGGAATTTATGAAAATTCCAGAACAAACCAGAGAGAGAATAATACTCTTCTCTTTAACACAGAGAATAAAAAAATTTCTTCACTGGAGACATAGTTTTTCACTTGAAAAACTATTTCATTAAATTCAAAAAAATTGTTACAAACTCTCCTCTGACTGAGGGAATACAAAATGCTAGACTGATTCTAAACACAGTGCCAAAAAAACTTCACTATCTCACTGTCTGTGCAAAACAACGCACTACTGTGTGTTTTCAATTTCACTCTGTCTGTGCAAAAATAACACTGCTATGATTTTCAAAATATCCGCACTATTGTGCTTTTCAAAACAATAACATAACATTATATTACTTAGCCTCTCGGGCTTCTCACTTTATAGATGCCGCGCATATTAAAACAAAACTATATTAAGAACTTAAAACAAAATCTATTTGAGAACAAATGTCGGGGGCCCACACTTTACATTACACAAATGTTTTAATATATGTTTGAAACATATATAAAACATATACCCGTCGTGCGATGTTTAAAAACATAACACAACATTAAAAACTTAAACCTATCGCAACCATCCGCCCGGACTTCAACCTGTGATTTAATCAAAACACATGAACGCATTTCGCGTTATAAATCCGATGACGTCACAAGACTTTCTGTGCGCGTGATGGATTATCAAATCTAGTGCATAATACCTCATCGCGTCCGCCAAGGGCTTGCTGATGCAGGCAAAAAATGTAACACAAAAACTAGTTGTTCAATCCACTTTATAAAGTGCATCGGGTCCGGTTCATAATCAAAACAAATGGTCCATGCGAAAAGTTCCAATGCCAATTGAAGAATCGGACCCGAGTTCAACTTTTAACTGCAGCCTATAAAATGCATTGAGTCCACCATTTGCATATTGCAATCGGGCCAATATAATAACACTTCCGATGCGATGGTCGCATCGGGCCATGCCGTAGGAACATAACACAAAGGGCTGTCAAACAAAATACCTCCGATGCGCTTCAAACTTGTGACTAAATATAATAAAGACGCATGGTCTTGTGGGACCACACCACCCGCGGTCCTTGGCATAAGGCGGAGGGCGATTGTTATATAATATAACATGCGATTGCGATGCATGCATCGCATCCTCCAACATCAACAAGACACTGTGGGGACCACTAGGGTTTAAAAATAAAAATTCCCTCGTTCATATAAAAATCAAAATGATTCTATTCATTGTGTTTAAAATAAAATGTACTCTATTTTACCCAAAACAGAGACTATCCCCGAACAACAAAAAAAAGACTCTATTTTTCAAACGCAGAAGACTGACGCCGATAATCAAAAACTGACTGTTCACCATTTTAGAAAGCGGCTGGAGGACAAAACACTGGAGATAAAAAATGGAAAATGGCTCTACACAGGGACAGTTGAAAGTAACATTTCAACACTCCCCCTTACTTTCAACTGCTGGGTTATTAGTCATACCGAGACATTTTCTCAAAAACTCAAAACTCTTCTGCCCCAATGGCTTGGTCAGAATGTCTGCAAACTACTCCTGAGTTCTGCAGTGCTCCAAAACAATTTCTCCATTGTTTACCAATTCCCTGATGTAATGAAACTTTGTGTCAATGTGTTTTTTTCTCTTGTGAAACACATAATTCTTAGATAATGCAATAGCTGAGCTATTGTCACAAAAAATCACAGTTCCTTTTGCTTGCTCTTGGCACAAACTTCTCAACATCCTCCTCATCCAAATTGCTTGACACGCTACTGCTGTAGCTGCCACATATTCTACCTCTGCTGTAGACAATGCTACAATAGGCTATTTTTTAGAAGCCCATGAAATGGCTCCTAAACCCATGTGAAAAACATAACCAGAAGTGCTCTTCCGATCATCTACACTTCCAGCCCAATCACTGTCAATGTATCCTATTAAATCTGAACATTCTGAAGCAGTATATAAAATACCAAACCTTTTAGTACCTTTAACATACCTCAGAATTCTCTTCGCTTCCTGCCAATTTGCTTCCTTTGGCCTCTCCATGAATCTAGAAATGAAACTAACAGCATGCATTATATCGGGTCTAGTTGCATTCAAATACATGAGGATGCCAACTATGCTCTTGTACAAACTAGGATCAAAATCCTTGTTGTTGTCCTCTCTGCTGAGTTTTAATCCCATCACTGTGGGAGTGATTGCTGCTTTGTTGTCCTGCATATTAAATCTTTCCAGCACTTCATTAACATATTTTTCCTGTGAGATAAAAATCTCATTTTCATCTTGTTCTACTTCTATTCCTAAGAAGTATTTCAACAAACCCATGTCAGTCATTTCAAATTCTTCTTTCATGAATGTTTTAAAATTTTCAATAAGATAATCATCATTACCTATGAAAATAACATCATCAACATATAAAACCACAATCAACATTTTACCATCATTTTCTTTGATGCAGAGGGTGGGTTCTCCCTCACACTTTTCAAATCCATTTTCCAGTGGATAGGAATCTATCCTACTGTACCACGCTCTTGGAGCTTACTTCAGCCCATAAAGAGCTTTCTTCAACTTGCACACTTTGTGCTCTTGGCCTTTCTTTTCGTAGCCTAGAGGTTGTTCAATGTAAACCTCTTCCATTAACACTCCATTTAGGAATGCTGACTTCACATCCATTTGGTAAACTTTCCACTTGTTTTGTGCTGCTATGGACAGAACTTCTCTCACGGTTTCCATTCTAGCAACCGGTGCGAAATTTTCCTCATAGTCTATCCCATGCTTCTGCTTATACCCTTTGAAAACAAGTCTGGCCTTGTGTCTCTCTATTTTTCCTTCAACATTACTCTTGGTCTTGTAGACCCATTTAACTCCAATGACATCTTTACCTTTTGGGAGTTCAACCAAATCCCATGTCTTGTTTCTTTCTATGGAATTAATGTCCTCATCCATAGCTTCTATCCATTTCCTATCTTTAATAGCTTCTTCAAAGTGCATAGGGTCATCAACATGACAATATAAAGAAAACAAAGAGTTCATACCTTCATTTTCTGCCTCTTGTTCATAAATTTCATTCAAATTTCTGAACTTTTTACCTCTTTCATTTGGTGTACAAGTTCTTGAAGAAGAACTTGAATTTCCTCCTTGTGGTGTGCTTGGAGAAGCACTTTCATTTCTCCTCAAGGGTGTCTCTTTCTACCCTTGTGTTGGTGATGCTGTTGGGGGATGAATTTCAACCAAAAAATCATCATTTTCATCATGAGATAAACAGTGTTTAAACATTCACTGTTTTCTCTATGCTTCCATCCCAAGCTTCCTCCTCAACGAACTGAACATCTCTGCTCACAATAAACTTTTTGGTGGATGGTTTGTACAACCTGTAAGCTTTGGATTCCTCACTGTATCCAATGAAAATACATTTCTCCCCCTTTATGTCCAAATTCTTCCTTAGCTGATCTGGAATGTGTGCATAAGCCACACATCCAAAAACTTTCATGTGTGTGACACATTGCTTTGTGCCACTCCATGCCTCTTCCGGAACTTTGTTCATAAATTATTTTGTAGGAAACCTATTCAAAATGTACATTGCACAATGTGCAACTTCAGCCCAATAATCATTAGGAAAATGCTTTGCCTTTAACATACTTCTTACCATGTCCATTATTGTTCTATTCTTCCTTTCGGCAACTCCATTTTGCTGTGGAGTATATCTAGTTGTAAACTGCTTATGAATCCCATTTTCTTTACAAAAATGTAGAAAATATTTAGAGATATACTCACCTCCTCTATCAGTTCTTAGGACTTTGATATGCACCCCACTTTAGTTCTCAACAAGTGCTTTGAAATTGCAGAATATTTCAAACACTTCATTTTTGTTTTTCAAAAAGTAAACCCAAGTTTTTCTAGTAAAATGATCAAGAAATGTTAGCATGTAATGGCTGCTAGCAAGTGATGGAGTTTGCATCGGTCCACACAAATCTGAGTGGACAATCTCTAAGGGTGCTTTTTCCCTTATGCTTTTCCTGGAAGGAAAACTTTCTCTGTGTTATTTCCCCAAGATACAACCTTCACAAAGGCTGTCTGGTTTCTCAATCAATGGCAAACCTCTTACCATTCCTTTTATGTTCAACAAGTTAAGACCTCAAAAGTTGAGATGTCCAAATCTCAAGTGCCACAACCAATTGTCATCTTTTGGTTCGCTTTGGAAAGCCTCTTATGTCACTGCTTCTATCTCTTCTTCATTTTTAAAATATGCTCTCATCCTGAGAGGGAACATCCTATTCCTTGTCATCTTCACTTCAGCAATACATTGTTTGCTGGGTGGTTTATCCATGATGGTGCAAACACCATCCTCAAAGAAAACATTGTACCCCTTTTGAACAAGATGTCCAATACTTAAGAGGTTACATTTCATTCCTGGAACATAATAGACATCTGCTATGGATTTATTTTCACCTTTTTTTGTTATAACATTTACATCTCCTTTTCCCATAACAGAAACTTTACTATCAGTCCCTAGTGTGACTTGTGATTTCACATTCTCATCTAACATAGAAAACATGACTATGTTTCCTGTCATATGGTTACTGTAACCGGAGTCTAGAAACCATAAATCTTCACTCTTTTCCTCAGCCATATTACAAGCTAAAAACAATTTATCTTGGCTGATATTTTCTCTAGTAAAATTTTCATTTGTTCTATTACCCATATCATGCTGCTTCTTTCTACATTCATTTGCATAATGTCCATATTTTTTACAATAGTGACATTGGACATTGGATTTATCATACCTTTGTCCTTGAGCATGTTGTTTACCACTTTACTGGCTACTACCTTGGCCTTGATGCTGATTTGGATTGCTTCCCCTTCCTTGAGCATTTGCTGGACTGTTTCTACCACCTCTGTTTTGGCTTCTGCCTCTTCCTCTCTTGTTTCCTCTGCCTTGCCCTCTTCCTCTTCCAAAGGACATCCAGGTCTTAAAGGCATGCTCTAGAGATGAGTTTTCATTTCTACCCAATCTCTGCTCACGTGTCATCAGTGATGCATGTAGCTCATCAACTGAAAAGTTTGTGAGATCCTTGGTCTCTTCTATGGTGGTGACAATCACATCAAACCTTGAGGGTAGGCTCCTCAAGAGTTTCTCCACAATCCTCTTTTATTCAAGAGTCTCTCCATGATACCTTATCTGTGTGACCATTCCAATCACATGTGTGAATAATGAGTCAATGTTATCTAACTCCTTCATGCAGAGAATCTCAAAGTCTCTCCTCAGCAACTGTAGTTTTTCTGTCTTCACTTTCTCCATGCATCGATAGGCTGTCTTGAGAGTTTTCCATGCTTCTTTGGATCTCTTAGCTACTGCTATCCTTGGAAACACACTCTCATGCACTGCTTGATACAAAAAGTAGAGGGCTCTAGAATCCTTCTTCTTATTTCTCTTCAGCAGTTCCGTCTCTGCCTGAGTTAAATCATCAAACTCATTTTCATCTGCTGGCTCTTCAAAGCCATCCTCAACAAGTTCCCATAAGTCTTGGGAAGCAAACAGGGCTCTCATGGTTATTGCCCAGTAGTCATAGTTTTTCCCATTAAATTGTGGGAGCTGAGTATTTCCAATACCCATGCTAATGCTGGCTCCAACCATTCTTGCACTCTTAACTATGCTTCAAAATACTTGACTGTGTTTTTTTTTTAAACAACTGACTGTCTTCAACAGTAACACAAAAAAAAATGACTTGAGAAACACCTTGGATTCTTCTTGACTGAGTCTTCACTCCGCTGGAGAAGCTGCTGCAACAAATAACTCCTTCCTTCAGCTTCTTTGACACCTTCAAAGAGCCTGGACTAGCTCCAATACCATGTTGGAATTTATGAAAATTCCAGAACAAACCAGAGAGAGAATAATACTCTCCTCTTTAACACAGAGAATAAAAAATTTCTTCACTAGAGACAAAGTTTTGCACTTGAAAAACTATTTCATTAACTTCAAAAAAAAACTGTTACAAACTCTCCTCTGACTGAGGGAATAAAAAATGTTGGACTGCTTCTAAACACAGTGCCAAACAAACTTCACTATCTCATTGTCTGTGCAAAACAATGCACTGCTGTGTGTTTTCAATATCACTCTGTCTGTGCAAAAATAACACTGCTGTGTTTTTCAAAATATCCGCACTGTTGTGCTTTTCAAAACAATAACATAACATTCTGTTACTATAGCCTCTCGGGCTTCTCACTTTATATATGCCACGCATATTAAAACAAAACTATATTAAGAACTTAAAAAAAATCTATTTGAAAACAAATGTCGGGGACTCACGGTTTACATTACACAAATGTTTTAATATATGTTTGAAACATATATAAAACATATACCCGTCGTGCGATGTTTAAAAACATAACACAACATTAAAAAATTAAACCTATTGCAACCATCCGCCCGGACTTCAACCTGTGATTAAATCAAAACACATGAACGCATTTCACGTTACAAATCCGATGACGTCACAAGACTTTTTGTGCGTGCGATGGATTATCAAATCCAGCACATAATACCTCATCGCGTCCGCCAAGGGCTTGTTGACGCAGGCACAAAATGTAACACGAAAACCAATTGTTCAATCCGCTTTATAAAGTGCATCGGATCCAGTTCATAATAAAAAAAAATGGTCCATGCGAAAAGTTCCGATGCCGATTGAAGAATCAGACCCAAGTTCAAATTTTAACTGCGACCTATAAAATGCATCGGGTCCGCCATTTGCATATTGCAATCAAGCCAATATAATAACGCTTCCGATGCGATGGTCACATCGGGCCATGCTGTCGGAACATAACAAAAATGGATGTCAAACAAAATACCTCCGATGTGATTCAAACTTGCAACTGAATATAATAAAGCCACGTGGTCTTGTGGGACCACACCACCCGCGGTCCTTGGCATAAGGTGGAGGGCGATTGTTATATAATATAACGTGCGATTGCGATGAATGCATGACATCCTCCAACATCAACAAGACACTGTGTGGACCACTAGGGTTTAAAAATAAAAATGCCCACGTTCATATAAAAATCAAAATGATTGTGTTCACTGTGTTTAAAATAAAAAGTACTCTGTTTTACCCAAAACAGAGACTGTCAACGAACAACGAAAAAAAGACTTTTTTTTTCAAATGCAGAGGACTGGCGCTGATAATCAAAAACTGATTGTTCACCATTTTAGAAAGTGGTTGGAGGACAAAAGACTGGAGATAAAAAATGGAAATCGGCTCTGCACAGGGAGAGAACTTGAAAGTAACATTTCAACATTTAAAACCCCTTTACATGATCCTGCCGAACGTTTGGCTTCTTGGAATGTTTCATTAAGTTGTTGTGATCAAAGGGAAGGTGTTTCTTGCGACAAACGGACCGGTAATGTTGTTGTCGTAGATTTGCATAATTGAAATTTGAGTGGTGCCTTCTCTCCTGAACAACTGGTCAGATTAAGGGATTTGCAGAGTTTGAATGTAAGCTCCAATAATTTTACACGTTAACGTATTCCCCAAGAGATGGGCCTCTTGAAAATTTTGACATACCTCAACCTGTCCACATCAGGATTTGCAACTACCATTCCATGGCAGCTCGAAAATATGTCTAGCTTAACAGTACTCGATCTGTCCTCAAAGCATATTTCTGTGTTGAAAAGTCGCGATCTCTTGTGGCTTACAAATCTGACGGCCTTGGAACATCTTTCTCTTGACAGAATTGATCTCTCGGCAATGTCGTCTTCATGGGGAGAATCAGTAAGTCGGCTTTCTCACCTAAAAAATCTTTCAATGTCAAACTGCGGACTGACAGGTTCCATTCCCTCTTCCCTGTAGAACCTTGGCTTCCTACAAGTCTTGCATCTTGATAGAAATGCATTTTACTCTGAATTCCCTAGTTGGTTAGGGAATGTGACTAATTTGGTCTCCCTGCAGATGAGCAGTGCAAATGTCAATGGATTTCTTCCATTTGAGAGCCTCTCCCGACTTCCTTATTTGAAAAGGATTTATTTGGGAAACAATAAAATTAGGGGGAATGTTTCTCAGATTTTTCATGGAAAATGGAAGAAACTAACAATATTCCATATGCCAAACAATAGTTTGTCTGGTTTTATACCACCTTCTATAGAAAATCTATCATCTCTGGTTCAACTACAAGTGCAAAAAAACAGGTTGAATGGAGTGATACCAGAATCATTGGGGCACCTCCCCTCGCTTACTATACTAGACCTGGGCTACAACCATTTGACGGGGTCTATCCCTGTATCCCTAGGTTTGTTGTCTAAAGTGACCAACATTAGTTTTACTCACAATGTTCTGAACAGAGCAATCACAGTGTCACACCTCAGAGGCCTTAACAATCTCAAATATCTCGACCTGTCGAATAAAAAATTAACATTCAACATCACCGCTGTGTGGAATCCACCATTTGATCTAGATGTGTTGATATTATCTGCTTGTCAAATAAAGCCGGTATTTCCCGTTTTTCTGAAAACTCAACTTTCTATTACAATCCTGGATCTAACTAATAATAGTATCAGTGAAGAAATCCCTTCATGGCTGTGGAATATTCCCAAGCTCGAAAGGTTGGTGCTATCATATAATCAGTTGACCGGGTCAATACCAGGACAAGTTTATGACTCGTCGACTTCATTGAAGCAGGTGGAGTTATGAGCCAATCAATTCCATGGAAGCCTTCCCCATCCACCAAGCTCTACCGTAGGATTCCCCATGGAACTTGATTTGTCAACTAATAATATTACAGGTCCACTCTAGCCAGAAATTTGCACAATGTTGAAGTCTTCTAGTTTCTTGTTCTTGGCATCCAATAAACTAGACAGGCAGATTCCTCCTTGCATTTGTGAGCAAACAGAGTATCTTGAAGCTCTAGACCTTTCAGATAATAGGCTCTCTGGCCAACTGCCTTCACATTTAGGTAACTGCTCTTCTCTCAAAGTATTAAATCTAGCAAATAATGAATTTCTGGGGCAGATACCAGTGGAACTGGGAAAACTAAACAAACTTTAGGTATTACACATCAATGGCAACATGTTGAGTGGAAAGATTCCCCTGTCTCTGCAAAATTCCAAAAACTTAGAAATTTTGGATCTAAGTAGAAACAATCTATCAGGGAGAGTGCCTGAATGGATTGGGGATCTTTCGATGCTCTGCATGCTGAGTCTCAGGTAAAATAATTTTGAAGGTGAGATACTTATCCAGATTGGATACCTTAAGAAACTCCAAATTCTTGATTTGGGAATGAACAATCTGTGGGGTTCGATACCCACTTGATACCACGACGGTTCTCCAACTTATCAACAATGAAGAATGAAGATTTCACAAGGTCTCATTCCATCAATCTTAGATATGGACAGTACCATACGGATATGGTTAATTTTATGGTTAAGGGTCAGTACATGGAGTATATTTTCTACGACCTCTGGACTGTTACTTTTATGGATCTCTCAGGAAACAACCTTACAGGTGACATCCCAAAGGAGATTGGATATCTGAAGGGCCTCATCATGTTGAATGTATCACATAATCATTTTACTGGACATATTCCCCAGGAATTCGGAAACATGGTCGATTTGGAAAGTTTAGATATGTCATGGAACCAGTTGGAGGGGAAAATACCTATAACGCTTGTAAATCTGAAGTTCCTGAGCTGGTTAAACCTATCAAATAACAATATGTCAAGGAGGATTCCAAATGGGGCGCAATTCAACACATTTGAGGAAAAGTCATTCTGGGGTAATCTAGAGCTATGTGGGCTTCCCCTTGCAACAAACTGCGGTGAACAAACTCGAGAGGAGGATGACGATAGGGACGAGAATGTGCAGTGGTGGGAATCGTGGAAAGTTGGTATAGGATTTGGTTTGGTAACAGGATTTGGAAGTGTGATCGGAACATTAGTTCTCAGCGGGCGGTTTAGGAAGAAGTATTTTCACCTCGTTGATACTTTCATGGCATTTTTGGAATAAAATCAGAACAAACTAGAAATATTTTCCAGATTTAATTAATGGACTTTGCATAAGTAAAAAAATGTGTCAGAAATCATCAAGTCATCTAGTACCAAATATATGTTTTTTTTATTCATTTAAAATAGTAAAATAGTTCTAAAAGTAGTAGAAAATAAATTTTGACCTTTTTTAATTTATTAAAATTTTTGGTTATTTGAGTTATCAATGATCAATTTCAAGATTTTTGGTGTTTGATTTTGATAAAAATGAATCTATTTTCACTATCAAATAACTTTTAAAATCTATAAATGATTAATTTTTTTAAATCTACATAGTAAAATATTTTTTTAAACAAATTTATAACCCCTTTTTTTTAATGTTTTAAAATTCTCTTCAATTACTATTTTAAAATAATCTATTATTTTAATTTTTAGCAAGAAGAGTTCTTAACCAACCAAACAAAAGTACTTTTAAAACATACTCAAGTCCAGAATAACCTTCTAATTTTTATACACCAGCAAAATAATATGAAATTTCTTATATTTTATTTTTTCTTTGGATTTAAAAAAATTAAAATAATTTATTAATTATATAATAAGTATATTTTTGGAATTTTTATTTAATTATCAATAATTAATAAATAAACAACAAAAATATAATTTTTATCAAATATTTAAATATTTAATTTATGATGATGATAATGATTAACGTTTATTGAGACCAAATTTTGGTCTATTGGACCTAAAGAAACGAATTATTTAGTTTGTTTTAAAATTTCACTTTTATGCTCAAAGAACTTGGAGAGAAGTGTTCCAAGCTCACTATAATTTTGACATGTTAAAAGGCTAGGAAGAGCTCACTATAATTTTGACATGTTAAAAGGCTAAGAAGGTCGATATTGCAACAAAGATTATGAAACTGAAATCTAATGTGGGTGTACTTAGGGCACTCTAAGGGGAAGTGAATTTCATCCTCAATGTTCGTAGAGAGATGGTAGATCCTTTCCACCCATGGTGTTTTAAGAACTGCCCAACCCATGTTTCACTATGGAGCTCATGAGAGTTTGTTCTTATCTTGGCTATATTAATTTTTTTCTTTGAGTTAGTTAACAGAGAGAGATACATTTGATCTTCTAGAGTAGGGTTGATGACCTCCTTATAATATCTTAATTTTATTTTAACCTCTAAATCTTTCTCACCCCACATTTTCTCTTTAACCTTAGAAGTAACAATATTTTTAATGTTATTAATATTTTGCAATGCAACATTTTAGTTGATCTCCCAATGGTTTAACCGTAGTATCTTTATACCAACCTCGTTTGAGACTTAGGTGGCTTTGACTAGAATTTAAAGCTAGCTTAGGAAGTCTATGGTCTCCCATGTTATTGATTTTGTGCTTTTACAATGGGAGCCTAGTCATAGGGTGTATTGCTTTTGAGGCTATGCGTTATAAAACACTTCTAGATTTTCTAGATTTGCTCAATATTTCTCAAGGATTTCTAGAGATGGTGCAACCCCAAACCTCGCATCCATACCAAACCTCACGTCCATACAAGATAACAAGAGTGACTAAAGTTTCAAAGATGAGCTTATTTTTATCCCACATTACAAGGTTTGTTGCTTTACAATTATTTTCAAGACCAAAATAAGCTTTCCACCCTCCATTAATATTTTTCTCAAAGTTATAGTTCCTGTTGAGCTTGTGATGAATACTATGGGGTAAGGGGGAACAAGTATACTTGGGGTAAGGGGGAACAAGTATCCCGTACTACTAGAAGCTTTGCCCAAATTTACAAAAACATCAAGTTGGGAGGGGCAATAATATAATATATTAAAAGTGAAAATAAAATAATTTATTTATTTCCATCCAAAACTTGCCAATTAAATTCCATCATGCAGATTCAATCTTACAATGAAATATGTAAAAGATTGAACTTTGAAACACTCCCAGAAAAAATCAAAATATTAATCCATCAACAACTTGCCAATGAAATTCCTTACCAACAAAGAAACATGCAGAACTCCTAAACTGAAAAAAAAGGCTATTATTACTTGATTATTATGTGATTTCATGCAACCCTATATTATATTCAAGTTTGGAAATTTATAAAATGAAACTTACTAACAGGCTACTATTTCTAGTGTTGACCATCATTGTAATTTGGTTAATCTTATCATTAAAGCTTCAAGATAGACTTCAAGAAAGTAGACTTATTTGCAATTGTTGAACTTCAAGATTTTAAACAAAAGTTGCCAAGGAATGACTGGCAACTGTCTATATTTTGTTGAAACCTTTGCTACATCTTCACATATCTATTGCTTTACAGAGCCCATGCAGTCCAGCCCCCTGACCTATCATGTATCACTTAGAAAATAAACAAATGGTCACTTTTATGCTCAAAATAGATACCTGAAGCGTCAAAATTTGTTGTAGTGAAGCTCCAGAAAAGCTCCAAAGTACCCTTTGAAGCTCTAGGCAATTTTGGAAAGTTTCCTACAAGCTCCCAAGCTCCTAGGAGTGCGGGAGCATGGGGTACGTGCTCTCCAATGGGAGCCGTTACTATGGATGAATATCAATTCCTAGGTACTTGTAAGAAGATAATTCCTCCAAGTTGCTGTTGTCATACACAAAATTAGAGCAGAAATCCTTCTTGAATTTATTAATCATAACTTTTATTTTGTCAATATTAACAGTCATACTCATGATAGAGCAGAAATCCTTAAGAAACTTAAAATGTTTATCCGAAAATCAAATAAACACTTTACTAAAAAAAACACTTTCTTAATATTATAAATACTTATTATTTTATTATATAACATTTTTATTTTAAAATTAATTAAAATGATAACAAATATTTTAATTAATTTTCAGTAATCAATTCTTCTTGAAATATGCAATGAACTTTTGTAGTTGCTAGGAATCAACTGATAAAATGTCCAAATCCAGCAGCGTACGTTTCTCCTTAATCTAAAGGTTTTGGATTAAAATAGTTAATTATTAATTTCTTAAGACAAGAACGATTTGAATAGTATATATTTTGTAACATGGGGAGTCATCTCTCCGAAACTTCTATCCCCTTTTTCCTTGTGTTTTCTGCTGATGGTGAGAGCCGGGAAGCCCGAAGGAGCAAACTCAAAACAGTTACCGATATCAAACAAACAAAGTCAAGATTGGATTAAAAAGTCAAACGAACTTCACATTGAGTTAAGTTTCACTTGAATTACAAGTCACGAACTGTCATGATATAATTGTTTGAAGGTGTTCTGAATAAATACAATTTTTTTTGGGCGAAATGTGTTGGTTTCTTAAATTTAAATAATCTCGTAGAATTTTTTCTAAATATTTTTAAAATGGCAACTGAAATTCATTACTTATATTTAATAATATTTTAAAGTAAATGCTTTAATGTTTATAACACTTAAATTATTTCTTTTAAATTTAACTGCATCTTTTCTCAATGATTTTGTATATATGTTATTTTGATCTTTCGATTTACATCATTTTAAATAAATTTATTATTTTTTCTCATTATAATTGAAGCTTTGCACTAATAATCGATTATTTTTTTATTTTTTTTTAAATCATTCTCTAAAATATTACTAAAAATTTTGACTTTTAACTAACTCATAATCTAATAATAATTTATTTTAAACAATTTTAACTTTTGCTTAACTCATAATTTAATAATAATCTATTTTAAATAAAAATATACTTCTCTTAACTCTGATTTCAATTTCCCCAAAAAAAAATTGTTAATTTTATTTTAAATCACCATTTCTAAAAAATTGAAATATAAATGATAAAATTTTATTTTAATTCTAAAAGCAATAAAAAAATTTCAATTTCTCATATAAAAATTTACATTTTCAAAATAATAAATTCAATATATTATAATATAATTTTTTTTATTTAACATTTAAAATATTTCAAAAGAATAAACTAATAAAAGAAATAAACTAATACAAAGTGAAGCTACATCTCGTTGATCAACACGTAATTTAAAAGCTACATTCTCCCAAAGAGGTAAACTAGCATTTGCACACAGTGCAAAGGGAACGCTGAAGCGCAGTACTGAGCTGTGAAGTACGATGAGATATGTTCAGAACAGCGGACATGGACGATGAATTTAGGAGTTACATTTCTCATTTTTCACTGAACAGAAGGCCCTGACAAAGTGTTTTGATTAGGTAGAGTGAACAGTGTTTGCTCACCCCACTCCAGCAAAGATAAGGCTTTCAGCGTAACAAATACAATGTCAATTAACACATAATTTAAATAATATTTTCTGAATATCCAACATTATTTAAAAAAAAAAAACAACAACAACAAAAGAATAAACTAAAAAAAGAAATAAACTAATACTAAAGAAAAAAACAACTAACAACAATTTTGTAATTTGCCAAATTATAAAAATATTTAAAATTAGATTGTCGATTTAAACTAACTATATATGCTATGAAATTTGATTATCAATTATAATAAATCATTAAAAATGGATCCCGTTAAGATTTAAAACGTCCAAAAATGTCCATAACACTATAGTGTCAGAAAACTTTTCAATAAACAATAACCACCAGGGCTACCATAAAAAATAATTCAATCTCAATAAAATAGGTAAGGAATAGGATGTGTCGGTGGTTCAATGACAAATAAAGTTTACTTTCACATTCACGTGAGCCGCCACACAACAAATAAAACAGGTAAAAAGTCGTCGTTCTTTTCAGTCGTCGTTGGTGGCTGCTGTAACAAAGACTGATACACCGACACAGAAACGGCGGTAAAAAGTTGGTGAGTAGCTGGCTCTCAACACAATAAAAGAGGTAGGGAAAACGCGGACCTACACATTGATCCATCATGGTCGAAGCAGAAGATAAAGGAGACAGCATCCTGGAAACCTGCATTTCTAAGTTTTTGAGATATTTGGAATTCGGATACAGTCGTCCTAAATATTTGAAATCCAACCTACCACTCAAAAATGACAGTCGTCACAATTTTTATCAAACGTATTCAGCAATTTAGTATACTTTTTCTTATCCATAATTCAATGTATGCCGCCGAAAACACATCGGTTCGTGATGGGTAATTTTCCTATAAAATTCCATCTGTCGGATTGGCACTGTGATGTTCTGTAATGAAATTATAACACCTTTTATTCATATGATGCACAGAAGGTGGAGCCCAACATAATAGCAGCGTCAGCCTTTGAAACATCACAATCATATCACCAAACAGATTCTTGACAACTGGTATTATCCATAAGGAAAATGTAAACTAAATTGCTCAATGTTGACAAGTCCCAGCTTATCTTGCGCTGATTATAAATCACACTGGATGGATAAATCACACTTTGATGGTTCACGCTTACCTAAAAGAATTAGATAAAAAATAATTTGATGTGATTCTCATATATAGATCACACAAGTTTAAATTCAATTTTTTTTATTAAAATAAATTAAAAAAAATATATATATATATATTTTAAATCACAAAAACCTAAATTCAAATCTTTCTATCAAATTAATCTCTCAACAAATCAGCAAGTCATCTTTATCACCTAGACACCTTACAACGTCAAACTGCGGACTTACAGGTTCAATTCCCCTTCCTCTAGAAACTTACATCTCAAGAAAATCTCCATCTGGATGGGAATAGATTTCAGTGTGAATTCTCTTGTTGGTGAGCCAGTATGACTTGCTTGGTATCTCCACAGATGACCAATGCAAATTTAAATGGGTCTCTTCCATTTGAACTTTCTCTGTCTAGCCTAAGTAAGATTTCGTTGGGATATAATAAATTATATAACAATGTTTCCCAACTTTTTTAAGGCCAATGGAATAGTTTGACCTCTTGGAATGAGTTAATTATTTCAATTTAGCTCATAGTTCGGGTATTTTATATAGAGTTGAAATTTAGGAATAATTAGTTATCCACGTGAAAGCTAAGAGTTAATATTCTATATTTATTATTAATATTTTTTTATAATTTGATTGAATCAATTTATGCTATAAAGCAATAGCTTTGTTGTGTTCTCTCGTGGTGTAGTTTTATTGTGCTTTCTTGTAGTTCATCAAAGTGGTATATGAGTAAATTTTAATTATTTTTTGTTGGATATTGGATAAACTAATATTTGTGTGTTTTGTGATATGGACTAATTGTATATGGTAGATCTTTATTTCTGACTATGTTGATTAATACATTTTAATTTTTGGGCTTGAGAGGTCCACTCTACATCCTAGTATGACCCATATGTGTAAGTATGTCAAGTCCTAAAAAACTAATAAAAATAATTTTAGCTAATGTCGACCAAAACATTAACTTGATCTTAAATCATATATAACTTGATTTTTTAGATTATATACAACATTTTAATATATTATTAATAGGCTAAGATTAATTATTGATGATGATGATGATGATGGTTAACGTCCACTGAGACCAATCTTTGGTCTATCGGACCTAAAGAAAAGAGTTATTTAGTTTGATTTAAGATAATATTCCTATGCTCAAAAAGCTTGGAGAGAAGCCTCTCGAGCTCACTATAATTTTGACATCTTAAAAGGCTAGGAAGGTTAGCATTGCAACAAAGATTATGAAATTGAGCTCTATTGTGGTTGTACACGGGGCACTCTAAGAGGAAGTGATTTTCATCCTCGATGTTCATATTCTCACAGAGATGACAGATCCTTTCCATCCATGGTGTTTCAGGAATTGTCCAATGACTTGTTTCACTATGGAGCTCATGAGAGTTCGTTCTAATCTTGGCTATATTAATTTTATTCTTTGAGTTAGTTAAAATAGAGAGATACTTTTGATCTTCTAGGGTGGGGTTGATGACCTCCTTATAATATCTTCATTTTATTTTAGCTGTTAGATCTTTCTCACACCACATTTTTTCTTTGAACTTAGAAGTAACAATTTTTTTAATGTTATTAATGTTTTGCAATGCAGCATTCTCGTTGATCTCCCAATGGTTTAACTAGGCCCTGGTGTCTTTATGCCAACCTCATTTAAGCCTTGGGTGGTTTTGGCTGGAATTTAAAGCTAGCTTAGGAAGTCTATGGTCTCCTATGCGATTGAGCTTGTGCTTGTACAACAGAAGCCTAGTCATAGCTAGGCTCTCGATAGGGGAAAGACCCACTTCTATAAGGAGAATAGGATAGGGTGTATTTCTTTTAATTTTAAGGTTATACATTATAAAACGCTTCTGGATTTGCTCAATCTTTCTCCAGGATTCTCTAGAGATGTTGCAAGCCCAAACCTCACATCCATATAAGATAACAGGTGTGACTAAAGTTTCAAAGATGAACTTCTTTCTATCCCACATTACGAGGTTTATCGTTTTACAATTATTTTCAAGACCAAAATAAACTTTCCACCCCCCATTAATCCTTTTCTGAATGCTATAGTTCTAGTTGAGCTTGTGATGAATATCAATTCCTAGGTACTTGTAAGAAGACACTTCCTCCAAGTTACTATTGTCATACATAAAATTAGCATAAGTGTCCTTCGATTTGATAATCATAACTTTTGTTTTGTCAGTGTTAACAGACATACCCATGGTAGAGCAGAAGTCCTTAAAAAGTCTAATTTGCTTATCAAGATCAGATGGGCACCTTGCGAGAAGAACAACATCGTCAGCATAGAGAAGAAGGATGATGACTATCCCAGCTAAGATCGTGCCAACACATCCTGCTTCCTCTAAACAACCTTCTAGCTTGTCGATGCAAATGCCAAATAGGGGAGGGGAGAGAGGGAAACCTTGTTTAACTCCGATATTACACTTAATATCTTTCGACCACCCCTCATTGCTCTTTAACTTGGCAATTAAATTCTCCTTATAGAGGTCGCTCTTAGCTCGAAAGGAACATTTAGCTCTTCTAATATATTCCATAGGTTGTTTCTAGGAACCGTATCGAAAGCCTTTCTAAAGTCCACAAAGAAATAGAAGAGATTGGATTGATCATTGCGGCATTCCTCCACAATGATCCTAAGCGTAACGAGGTGGTCTGTTGTTGAGTGCTGCATTCTATAACCCGTTTGGCCTTTAGCCCTCTTACCTTCATTTTCAAGCCAAATGCTCAACTTCTTTTCCAAAATAATAACATATAACTTGGCTAAGAGAGGGCTGAACATAATTGTCCGATAATTAGAGGGGTTATTTGTATCCCCACTTTTAAAAATAGGGATAATGAGGCTCTGAGTCCAAGGTTTAGGGAACCCTTGCTTGACCTCTTGGTTGAAAAGCTTGTGGATGTGGGGGATGAGGACAAGACCTCCAATTTTTAAGATTTCCGCCTGGTAACCTTCAATGTCTTTAGCTTTCCCATTTGCCAGGCGTTTAACCCCAAAATCAATGTCTTCTAATGAGAAAAATTCTTTTGTTGTGAGGAGGGTTTCAAAGTTATCCCTGGCATTTGGAGATTCATAAAGATTTTTTAAGATAGGAATTCCAGTGGTGTAAAGCAATTTTATTATTATCTTTAGTTTTCCTAGTTAGAATCTGCCTCCAGAATTTCATAGGAGCCACCTTAGAGAGGTGTAAGAGATTCTCTTGTCTTTTACAAATATATTGCCTTTTCTTCCTTTTAGTTGGGGCCTTGTAGATTTTTATCTTGTCAATTTTGAGAGATTCACCAATAGCTTCCTTAATTGCTCTTCTCGCACTTTTACAATCTTTGACATACCATGGGTTGGTTTTGCTATTTCTTTTATTACTTGAGACTTCAATTGAGAACTTGTTAATAGAACATGAGAGGGTTGTAGTAAAATTATGATAGAGGTCATCTATGTTGTCTATACTAGAGAAAGGAAGCAAATTAGTTTTTAATTCATTTAGAAAGAGATAGTTTTTATTTCACTCTACAACCCAGTATGGGGGTAGAGAACATGAGAGGGTTGTAGCAAAATTATGATAGAGGTCATCTATGTTCTCTATACTAGAGAAAGGAAGCAAATTAGTTTTTAATTCATTTAGAAAGAGATAGTTTTTATTTCACTCTACAACCCAGTATGGGGGTAGATCTCACCTAAAAAAGTAAACGTAAATGTAATGTTTAACATTCTTTTTATCCAATGTCAGTCCTATTTAAAAATAAACCTAATTACTACTATGTATAAACACAATATAAATTTAAAATATAAAGAGGTTTAGGTATGGTAAATAAATAAAAATATAAATAAACGAGAGGTATGGTAAATAACTAAAACTTATTTTTATACTTTAAAACCTCCTTTTATATAACCTCTTATATTTAGAAAAATTAAAAGAAGAGGTTTGATTTAGGTGAAATCTTTGGGCCAAATACCATGGGACAAATTATTATTAATACCATGAGCCAGATACCACAGGCCAAAAACCATATTAATAAAAGAGGTATAAAGAGCCATGATAAATATAGTATGGCCAAAAAAAAATTATATTTACTACATAAGCCTCTTTATATTTAGGAACACTCAAAAAAGAGGTTTTATTTAGGTGAAGCCTATGGGCCAAATACCATGGGCCAAATCACTATTAATACCATGAAAAAAAAACATTATTAACCCTAATATATATTAACTCTCTCTCTCTCTCTCTCTCTCTCTCTCTATATATATATATATATATATATATGGGAGTGATAATGGAGATATGGGGATAAACTCAAGGAGAAGGGAGCGGAGTGACAATGGTAGAGAAGGGTAAGAGAGGAAGAGGTAGATCCTTTCCACCCATATTCTCACAGAGATGGTAGATCCTTTACACCCATGGTGTTTTAAGAAGTGCCGAACCCATGTTTCACTATGGAGCTCATGAGAGTTTGTTCTTAATATATTATTTTTTTTATTTGAGCTAGTCAAAACAAAGAGATACTTTTGATCTTCTATAATAGGGTTGATGACCTCCTTATAATATCTTAATTTTTTTTTAACCTCTAAATCTTTCTCACCCCAATTTTTCTCTTTAAACTTAGAAGTAACAATATTTTTAATGTTATTAATATTTTGCAATGCAACATTTTAGTCGATCTCCCAATGGTTTAACAGTAGTATCTTTATACCAACCTGGTTTGTCATAGCTAGCTCTAGATAGGGGAAAGACCCACTTCTATAAGGAGATTAGGATAGGGTGTATTGCTTTTGAGGCTATAAGCTATAAAACGCTTCTAGATTTGGTCAATCTTTCTCAAGGATTCTCTAGAGATGGTGCAACCCCAAACCTGGAATCCATACTAAACCTCACATCCATACAAGATAACAGGGGTGACTAAAGTTTCAAAGAAGAGCTTCTTTTTATCCCACATTACAAGGTTTGCTGCTTTACAATTATTTTCAAGACCAAAATAAGTTTTCCACCCTCGATTAATATTTTTCTCAAAGTTATAGTTCCAGTTGAGGTTGTGATGAATACTATGTTGCACGAGTTTCCGGTACACCGATACTTGGGGGGTATGGGGAACAAGTATCTGGCACCATTAAAAGCTTTGCCCAAATTTACAAGAAACATCAAGTTGGGAGGGGCAATAATATAATATATTAAAAGTGAAAATAAAATAATTTATTTATTTCCATCCAAAACTTGTCAATTAAATTCCATCATGCAGATTCCATCTTACAATGAAATATGTAAAGGATTGAACTTTGAAACACTCCCAGAAAAAATCAAAATATTAATTCGTCAACAACTTGCCAATGAAATTCCTTACCAACAAAGAAACATGCAGAACTCCTAAACCAAAAAAAGGCTATTATTACTTGATTATTATGTGATTTCATGTAACCATATATTATATTCAAGTTTGGAAATTTATAAAATGAAACTTACTAACAGGCTACTATTTCTAGTTTTGACCATCATTGTAATTTGGTTAATCTTATTATTAAAGCTTCAAGATAGACTTCATGAAAGTAGGCTTATTTGCAATTGTTGAACTTCAAGATTTTAAACAGAAATTGCCAAGGAATGACTGGCAACTGTCTATATTTTGTTGAAACCTTTGCTACATCTCCACATATCTATTGCTTTACAAAGCCCATGCAGTCCAGCCCCTTGACCTATCATGTATCGCTTAAAAATTAAACAAATGGTTACTTTTATGCTCAAAATAGTTACCCTAAGCTTTAAAATTTATTGTAGTGAAGCTTAGGAAAGTTTCTTACAAGCTCCTAAGCTCCCACGAGTGCAAGAGCCTGAGGTATGTGCTCTCCAATGGCTGGAGCCGTACTCGTGTTACTATGGATGAATATCAATTCCTAGGTACTTGTAAGAGGATACTTCCTCCAAGTTGCTATTGTCATACACAAAATTAGCTAAGTAAGTGTCCTTCTTGGATTTATCCTTCTTGAATTTATTAATCATAACTTTTATTTTGTCAGTGTTAACATTGATACCCATGATACTGCAGAAATCCTTAAAATGCCTAAAATGCTTATCAAGATCAGATGAATACTTTACCAGAAAAACACTATCTTAATATTATAAATACTTATTATTTTCTTATATAACATTTTTATTTTAAAATTAATTAAAATGATAAAAAAAATATTTTAATTAATTTTCAGTAATCAATTCTTCATGAAATATGCAATGAACTTTTCCCGTTGCTAAGAATCAATTGATAAAATGCCAAAATCTAACAGCGTACGTTTCTCCTTAATCTAAGGATTTTAGATTAAGATAGTTAATTATTAATTTCTTAAGATAAGAACGATTTGAATAATATATATTTTGTAACTTGGGAGTCATCTCTCCGAAACTTCCTTCCCCTTTTTCCTTGTTTTTTCCGCTGCGTGGAAGCCCGAAGGAGCAAACTCAAAACAGTTACCGATGTCAAACAAGCAAAGTCAAGATTGGATTTAAAAAGTAACACGAATTTCACATTGAGTTAAGGTTCACTTGAATTATAAGTCACGAACTGTCATGATATAATTGTTTGAAGGCGTTTTGAATAAATACAATTTTTTTGGGGGCGAAATGTGTTTGTTTTTCAATGAGAATAAATTTCAATAATCTCATAGAACTTTTTTTAAATATTTTAAAAATAATCTCATAGAACTTTTTCTAAATATTTTAAAAATGGCAATTGAAATTCTTAACGTATATTTAATCATATTTTAAAGTAAATGTTTCAATGTTTATAACACTTAAATTATTTCTATTAAATTTAAATGCATCTTTTCCCAATGATTTTGTAATATGTTACTTTGATTTTTCGATTTATATCATTTTAAATAAATTTATTATTTTTAATGATATATAATAAAGTATTTTTTCCTCATTATAATTCTCATTTAAGATATTTCAAAAAAATAAACTAATAAAAAAAAAGCTATATCTCTCAAAGAGGTAAACAAATACAATGTCAATCAACACATAATTTAAATAATTTAAATAATACACATAATTTAAATAATATCTTCTGAATGTCCAACATTATTTAAACAATGAAACAAACAATTTTGTAATTTGCCAGATTATAAAAGTATTTAAAAATAAGGTTGTCTCGAAATAACTAACTATACATATGATATGAAATTTGATCGTCTATTATAATAAATCATAAAAAAAATGAATTTGGCTTAAACGTGCTTGCATCTGGATAAGATCATCCAGAAGAGATCGAGGTGGTTAGGTTATCCAACCTACCCCCTAACTCCCTTAGGCGCTTGTCATTTGGCTTATGTTTCTCGGCAGTCTGCCGCTCTGCTATTCTCCTCCGTGAAGTAGTGTGTTTTATGTTTTTTCGTCGACCTTCAGGTGATTGTGCTATTTTCTTTAGTTGTCCTCCAATACGCACTCAACTCTGCCCATCTTCTTGCTCGCATGTTGCCTTTTTTGAACACTTACAAACTCAGGTGGCATGTACAAACTCTTTGTTTGCTTGCTTTGCTGGAAACTTAGCTGTTGTATTCAATTATATTACGTTTGTCTTCCTCCGTGCCACTACAGGCAAGGTTACAGGGAAGTATTGCTTCTATTTTTCTGCGAAATTGTTTCATTTTAACATCTGTGATTCACAAGGTTTTTTGTACACACTATTATTCGTAAATATACTGACCCATCTCTTGTCTTTGTGCAGGTATCTACTTTCTCAGCTTAGTCTTTAAATTCAGGTTGGTGACACGGATTCGTCGAGCTCTAATACTTCGGTCTTGCCAGGTAGTGTCAAAAAATTTTGATGGGTTGTTGCTAGAGGGTCAAGGTTCTTGCACAATTCTTCTAGTTCCTCCATGATTGAGCTAGGAACGCCTCTGCTACATCTTTGGTTTTGCTGTATAGAAATTTTAGGGTTAAACCCCTAGGGTTTCGAGGTTGTAGGGGCTTTACATTTTCCTTTTTATTTGGGTAGCATTGCTTGCTACCAGCGTGAAGATTTTTTATCACAGGATTCTCAACGTATTTTATTAAGGTCTATTTGTCCATTTACATTGTTTATATGTAGAATCGTAATGGAGAGTTTATACGCTACTCGTGTAGCAGAGTTCTTTTGTCTTTTATATACTCTCTTGAATTGGATTAAGGCCTCAGTTTACATGTAAATTTTGAA
Organism: Pinus albicaulis; assembly: GCA_034641835.2. NCBI lineage: Eukaryota > Viridiplantae > Streptophyta > Pinopsida > Pinales > Pinaceae > Pinus > Pinus albicaulis. The sequence goes on from CM076574.1 coordinate 835,513,840, forward strand.
GAAAATGTATATGTCATTTTGCAGAGTCAATTTCATAAAGCTATGGTTCTTTTATGAATGTTCTCTGTTGTAAAATTTATAGTTAAATTTGTTGGCTGAGCCACTTCTACAACTCGTAGTTTTTCATTATCTTTCATAGATGGCTTATTTATATATACTCTGTTTATTTTCTATGGTGAATTCTCTGTTCAAGATTTATCTATAAACTATACATTTATAGTTTTACCTTTCTTGAGGTCTTAACTAAGCCCTAAGGATGTAAAACCCTACATGTACCAACGGGTCAGGGTTTAAATCTCTAGGCTCAAGTTCAGTCTTAATATAAAATGCTAGTAGTTTTACTTGTATAGCTAATTCACGCTTATGTATTAATTCTCAGCAGTATAACATGAAATTTATTTTTTTGTTTTCTGCAAGACCTTTTTCCAGTGAAACTGGATTTTCTGTTATGTTATTATATCTTTACTAAGGTCACCCTTATAAGCCCCATCCAGCCTTACTTTCGTTTGACTTATATCGTCTTCCGTTGGGGTTTTATTCCTTCCCCACAACCTTTCTAGTTGGGTATCCAGTAGACAAGTGGGTGCTTAGATGCACATTCTTTGATACACAACTCTTGTCCATAGAAAAGGCCTCGGTGGCAGTTTGGATTTGTTTAGGAGTAGTCTCTGGTTCACATTATACACTAAACTTTCCTCAGTTAATTGATCTCTAGTCATTCAACGTTAATCTATCCACAATACCCTGTCTCTTCCACAATAATAAATTAAAGTAAACCAATAATTTTCCATTCTTTAAAAACTAAGTTATTTCTTACATATATCTACTGTAACACAAGAATACTCCCATGTATCATGCAAAATTTCGTTTACAGTACTACAATATCAAAACTTGACAGAATTAACACAAAATTAATTCGTCCTCGCTTCGACCTTAGAATCAACATTTTTTCCTGTCAAAATTCACGCTTTCTCAACCGTAAATAGTTTGCATTATAGTCATTCGTAACTTGAAAGAAACAAAGTCAATCTGCCAGAATTTTACCTGCTCTACACTTCTTTTACTTGTTTAATCTTAACTTCGACTTTGAATTAACCTTTATTTTCTCACATTATTCACGCACTTATCAATCTCTTCCAAGGAAACATTTGCATTCTAATTACTATTCATACAGATATTCAATTAGTTTACAGGAACATGAATTCAAGTTCTTCTAATTAAGATTTTCATTTTCAGAATATTCACTGAGTTTCCTAATTGCAGGTAACAGAAGCTTACCAGCAAGTTCTTCTTCAAGCTTGAGCTGAAAGTCGGACAAGTTCTTCTTCAGGCTGGAGCTGGAAGTCAGGATGGAGCTGGAAGTCTGAAGTCGGCACTATGTTTAGTTAGATGGAACTCTATTTAAGCAGCACATCCAAGTCAGTTGCATGTTGCAAGTCAGCAATATTCTACAAGTTGCAAGTCGGCAATAGCCTAGTCTTCGATGCAACCTGCAAGTTCTTCAATGCACATTAAATGGTTGCATTAAATCGTTCTGTGACGTGTAGATTTCATTCTGCAAATCTAAATTTGAGAGTTTGAAATTGTAAATCAACACCTTTGCAGAATGAAATCTACACGGCACAGAACGATTTAATGCAACCATTTAATGTGCATTGAAGAACTTGCAGGTTGCATCGACGACTAGGCTATTGTCGACTTGCAGCTTGCAGAATATTGCCGACTTGCAGCGTGCAACCGACTTGGATGTGCTTCTTAAATAGAGTTCCATCTAACTAAACATAGTGCCGACTTCAGACTTCCAGCTCCAGCCTGAAGAAGAACTTGTCTGACTTTCAGCTCCAGCTTGAAGAAGAACTTGCTGGTAAGCTTCTGTTACCTGCAATTAGGAAACTCAGTGAATATTCTGAAAATGAAAATCTTAATTAGAAGAACTTGAAGTCATGTTCCTGTAAACTAATAATATCTGTATGAATAGTAATTAGAATGCAAATGTTTCCTTGGAAGAGACTGATAAGTGCGTGAATAATGTGAGAAAATAAAGGTTAATTCAAAGTCGAAGTTAAGATTAAATAAGTAAAAGAAGTGTAGAGCAGGTAAAATTCTGGCAGATTGAATTTGTTTCTTTCAAGTTACGAAGGACTATAATGCAAACTATTTACGGTTGAGAGGACTATAAATTTCTGAGCATTATTAAGTTATCATCATATATATATAATTGCAATGGAGAATCTTAGCATCATATGTTATCAACATGTATTTTATTGCATCGGATAACTTATAAACAAAGAAATTCATGCGCCTAATCTATGAATCCAAACTTTGGCATTTGGTTGATAACAGCTGGAGACCTCCATTCGAACCCATCTGTCAGAAATAACTCTGCATTTACTCTCACAACATGGTAAAACGTGCTTAAACGTGCTTGCATCGGATAACTTATAAACAAAGGAATTCATGCGCCTAATCTATGAATCCAAACTTTGGCATTTGGCTGGAGACCTCCGTTTGAACCCATCTGTCAGCAATAACTCTGTATTTACTCTCACAACATGGTAAAACGTGCTTAAACGTGCTTGCATTTGGATCAAATCATCCAGAAGAGATCGAGGTGGTTAGGTTATCCAACCTACCCCCTAACTCCCTTAGGCGCTTGTCATTTGGCTTATGTTTCTCGGCAGTCTGTCGCTCTTCTATTCTCCTCCGTGAAGTAGTGTGTTTTATGTGTTTTCGTCGACCTTCAGGTGATTGTGCTATTTTCTTTAGTCGTCCTCCAATACGCACTCAACTCTGCCCATCTTCTTGCTCACATGTTTCCTTTTTTGAACACTTACAAACTCAGGTGGCATGTACAAACTCTTTGTTTGCTTGCTTTGCTGTCAACTTAGCTGTTGTATTCAATTATATGACTTTTGTTTTCCTCCGTGCCACTACAAGCAAGGTTACAGGGAAGTATTGCTTCTATTTTTCTGCGAAATTGTTTCATTTTAACATCTGTGATTCACAAGGTTTTTTGTACACACTATTATTCGTAAATATACTGACCCATCTCTTGTCTTTGTGCAGTTATCTACTTTCTCAGCTTAGTCTTTAAATTCAGGTTGGTGACACGGATTCGTCGAGCTCTAATACTTCGGTCTTGCCAGGTAGTGTCAAAACTTTTTGATGGGTTGTTGCTAGAGGGTCAAGGTTCTTGCACGGTTCTTCTAGTTCCTCCATGATTGAGCTAGGAACGCCTCTGCTACATCTTTGGTTTTGCTGTATAGAAATTTTAGGGTTAAACCCCTAGGGTTTCGAGGTTGTAGGGGCTTTACATTTTCCTTTTTATTTGGGTAGCATTGCTTGCTACCAGCGCGAAGATTTTTTATCACAGGATTCTCAATGTATTTTATTAAGGTCTATTTGTCCATTTACATTGTTTATATTCAGAATCGTAATGGAGAGTTTATACGCTACTCATGTAGCAGAGTTCTTTTGTCTTTTATATACTCTCTTGAATTGGATTAAGGCCTCAGTTTACATGTAAATTTTGAAGAAAATGTTATGTCATTTTGCAGAGTCAATTTCATAAAGCTATGGTTCTTTTATGAATGTTCTCTGTCGTAAAATTTATAGTTAAATTTGTTGGCTGAGCCACTTCTATAACTCGTAGTTTTCATTATCTTTCATAGATGGCTTATTTATATATACTCTGTTTATTTTCTATGGTGAATTCTCTGTTCAAGATTTATCTATAAACTATACATTTATAGTTTTACCTTTCTTGAGGTCTTACCTAAGCCCTAAGGATGTAAAACCCTACATGTACCAACGGGTCAGGGTTTAAATCTCTCGGCTCAAGTTCAGTCTTAATATAAAATGCTAGTAGTTTTACTTGTATAGCTAATTCACGCTTATGTATTAATTCTCAGGAGTATAATATGAAATTTATTTTTTTGTTTTCTGCAAGACCTTTTTCCAGTGAAACTGGATTTTCTGTTATGTTATTATATCTTTACTAAGGTCACCCTTATAAGCCCCATCCAGCCTTACTTTCGTTTGACTTATATCGTCTTCCGTTGGGGTTTTATTCCTTCCCCACAACCTTGCTAGTTGGGTATCCAGTAGACAAGTGGGTGCTTAGATGCACATTCTTTGATACACAACTCTTGTCCACAGACAAGGCCTCGGTGGCAGTTTGGATTTGTTTAGGAGTAGTCTCTGGTTCACATTATACACTAAATTTTCCTCAGTTAATTGATCTCTACTCATTCAACGTTAATCTATCCACAATACCCTGTCTCTTCCACAATAATAAATTAAAGTAAACCAATAATTTTCCATTCTTTAAAAACTAAGTTATTTCTTACATATATCTACTGTAACACAAGAATACTCCCATGTATCATACAAAATTTCGTTTACAGTACTACAATATCAAAACTTGACAGAATTAACACAGAATTAATTCGTCCTAATTCCCCAGTACAACATGAAATCCATTACGCTCTCAGTAACCTTACCTGCCCACACATCACCACTTTCATTTGGTCGTAATCACACTTATCGCTGCTAACGCTTGCCTACATTTTCACCAGTTAATTGCTAACACTCATTGTTGAAGGATCGATACAGCTTGCCCCCCTTGTTTAATGGCTACCGCAAGATCCACCATGATTTGGAAGGAGCGCTACCACTCGAGACCACCCGGGAGCAAGGAAGGAATAACCTGCCGCATAGATAGATGAGTGGATACCGAGTTTTAGCTGCTGCTAGCCGAGACACTGATTGAAATAGACGAATTGTTGTTCCATATAAACTCCCTAGTAGTAGTAGAGTCCTCCATAGATAGACGAATTGTTGTTCCATAGAACCCCCCCCCGGTTGTTATAGAGCCCCCCACGTAGCACACCTCATTGAGCCCGCCGATAGCCATTACCCAACAGGAAATGCCACCCTGTTGATAGTACTTCAGCCCCAGGAGGTGTCAGTCACAGCCAATCAGCCTATAGCCAAGCAAACCAGAACAGACAGACTCCGAATATAAGAAAAGAAGGAGAAGCGTAATCACCATGCGCGATAGGAGAAGCGTTCTCATTGGCTGGGGTGAACAATGTTTGCTCACCCCAAGCCCGCAATGGAAAACGCCTCCGGCGAAAAATGAATTTAAAAAGGGATCCCGTTAGGATTTAAAACGTCCAAAAATGTTCATAACACTATAGTGTTATGAAAACTTTTCAATAAACGATAACCACAAGAGCTACCATAAAAAAAATTCAATTTCAATCTCAATAATGGGTAAGGATGTGTCGGTGGTTCAATGACAAATAAAGTTTACTTTGACAATCGCGTGAGCCGCCACACAACCAATAGACCTGCTTTGCACGGCGCTCGCATACTTTTCAGTCGTCGTTGGTGGCTGCTGTATCAAAGACTGATACACCGACACAGAAACGGCGGTAAAAAGTTGGTGAGTAGCTGGCTCTCAACACAATAAAATAGGTAGGGAAAACGCGGACCTACACATTGATCCATCACGCTCGAAGCAGAAGATAAAGGAGACAGCATCCTGGAAACCTGCATTTCTAAGTTTTCGAGATATTTGGAATTCGGATACAGTCGTCCTAGTTTGAAATCCAACCTACCACTCAAAAATGACAGTCGTCACAATTTTTATCAAACGTATTCAGCAATTTAGTTTACTTTTTCTTATCCATAATTTAATGTATGCCGCCGAAAACACATCGACTCGTGATGGGTAATTTTCCTATAAAATTCCATCTGTCGGATTGGCACTGTGATGTTCTGTAATGAAATTATAACACCTTTTATTCATATGATGCACACAAGGTGGAGCCCAACATAATAGCAGCGTCAGCCTTTGAAACATCACAATCATATCACCAAACAGATTCTTGACAACTGGTATTATCCATAAGGAAAATGTAAACTAAATTGCTCAATGTTGACAAGTCCCAGCTTATCTTGCGCTGATTATAAATCACACTGGATGGATAAATCACACTTTGATGGTTCACGCTTACCTAAAAGAATTAGATAAAAAATAATTTGATGTGATTCTCATATATAGATCACACAAGTTTAAATTCAATTTTTTTTATTAAAATAAATTAAAAAAAATATATATATATATATTTTAAATCACAAAAACCTAAATTCAAATCTTTCTATCAAATTAATCTCTCAACAAATCAGCAAGTCATCTTTATCACCTAGACACCTTACAACGTCAAACTGCGGACTTACAGGTTCAATTCCCCTTCCTCTAGAAACTTACATCTCAAGAAAATCTCCATCTGGATGGGAATAGATTTCAGTGTGAATTCTCTTGTTGGTTAGCCAGTATGATTTGCTTGGTATCTCCACAGATGACCAATACAAATTTAAATGGGTCTCTTCCATTTGAACTTTCTTTGTCTAGCCTAAATAAGATTTCTCTGGCATGTAATAAATTATATGCCAATGTTTCCCAACTTTTTAAAGGCCAATGGAATAGTTCGACCTCTTGGAATGAGTTAATTATTTCAATTTAGCTCATAGTTCGGGTATTTTATATGGAGTTGAAATTTAGGAATAATTAGTTATCCACATGAAAGCTAAGAGTTAATATTCTATATTATTATTATTATTATTTTTTTCTAATTTGATTGAATCAATTTATGCTATAAAGCAATAGCTTTATTGTGTTTTCTTTGGTAGTTCATCAAAGTGGTATATGAGTATATTTTAATTATTTTTTTTGTTGGATATTGAATAAATTAATATTTGTGTGTTTTGTGATATGGACTAATTGTATTTGGTAGATCTTTATTTCTGACTATGTTGATTAATACATTTTGATTTTTGGGCTTGAGAGGCTCACTCTACATCCCAGTATGGCCCCGATGTGTAAGTATGTCACGTCCTAAAAATAATTTTAGCTAATGTCGACCAAAACATTAACTTGATCTTAAATCATATATAGCTTGATTTTTTAAATTTTATACAACATTTTAATATATTATTAATAGGCTAAGATTAATTATTGATGATGATGATGATGATGGTTAACGTCCACTAAGACCAATCTTTGGTCTATCGGACCTAAAGAAAAGAGTTATTTAGTTTGATTTAAGATTTTATTCCTATGCTCAAAAAGCTTGGAGAGAAGTCTCTCAAGTTCACTATAATTTGACATCTTAAAAGGCTAGGAAGGTCAGTATTGCAACAAAGATTATGAAATTGAACTCTAATGTGGTTGTATGTGGGGCACTCTAAGAGGAAGTGATTTTCATCCTCGATGTTCATATTCTCACAGAGATGACAGACCCTTTCCATCCATGGTGTTTTAGGAAATGTCCAATGACCTGTTTCACTATGGAGCTCATGAGAGTTCGTTCTAATCTTGGCTATATTAATTTTCTTCTTTGAGTTAGTTAAAATAGAGAGATACTTTTGATCTTCTAGGGTGGGGTTGATGACCTCCTTATAATATCTTCATTTTATTTTAGCTGCTAGATCTTTCTCACACCACATTTTTTCTTTGAACTTAGAAGCAACAATTTTTTTTAATGTTATTAATGTTTTGCAATGCAGCATGCTCGTCGATCTCCCAATGGTTTAACCAGGCCCTGGTGTCTTTATGCCAACCTCGTGTAAGCCTTAGGTGGTTTTGGCTAGAATTTAAAGCTAGCTTAGGAAGTCTATGGTCTCCTATGTTATTGAGCTTGTTCTTGTACAACAGAAGCCTAGTCATAGCTAGGCTCTCGATAGGGGAAAGACCCACTTCTATAAGGAGAGTAGGATAGGGTGTATTGCTTTTAATTTTAATGGTATACGTTATAAAACGCTTCTGGATTTGCTCAATATTTCTCTAGGATTCTCTATAGATGCTCCAACCCCAAACCTCACATCCATATAAGATAACAACTGTGACTAAAGTTTCAAAGAGGAACTTATTTCTATCCCACATTACGAGGTTTGCCATTTTACAATTATTTTCAAGACCAAAATAAGCTTTCCACCCACCATTAATCCTTTTCTGAATGCTATAGTTCTAGTTGAGCCTAGGATGAATATCAATTCCTAAGTACTTGTAAGAAGACACTTCCTTCAAGTTATTATTGTCATACATAAAATTAGCGTAACTATCCTTCTTGGATTTGATAATCAAAACTTTTGTTTTGTCACTGTTAATAGACATACTCATGGTAGAGTAGAAATCCTTAAGAAGTCTAAGTTTCTTATCAAGATCAGATGGGAACCTTGTGAGAAGAACAATATCGTCAGCATAGAGAAGAAGGATGATGACTATCTCAGCTAAGATCGTGCCAACACATCCTGCTTCCTCTAAACAACCTTCTAGCTTGTCGATGTAAATGCCAAATAGGGTAGGGGAGAGGGGGAAACCTTGTTTAAATATGATATTACACTTAATATCTTTCGAACACCCCTCATTTCTCTTTAACTTGGCAATTACATTCTCGTATAAACTTATAGCGGTCACTCTTAGCTCGAAAGGAACATTTAACTCTTCTAATCTATTCCATAGGTTGTTTCTAGGAACCTTATCGAAACCCTTTCTAAAGTCCACAAAGAAACAAAAGAGATTGGATTGATCATTGCGGCATTCCTCCACAATGATCCTAAGCGTAACGAGATGGTCCGTTGTTGAGTGCTGCCTTCTAAAACCCGTTTGGCCTTTAGCCCGCTTACCTTCATTTTCAAGCCAAATGCTCAACTTCTTTTCCAAAATAATACCATATAACTTGGATAAGAGAGGTCTGATCAAAATTGTCCGATAATTAGAGGGGTTATTTGTATCCCCACTTTTAAAAATAGGGATAATGAGGCTCTGAGTCCAAGGTTTAGCGAACCCTTGCTTGACTGCTTGGTTGAAAAGCTTTTGGATGTGGGGGATGAGGACAGGACCTCCAATTTTTAAGATTTTCACTTGGTAACCTTCAATGTCTTTAGCTTTCCCATTTGCCAGGCATTTAACCCCAAAATCAATGTCTTATAATGAGAAAACTTCTTTCGTTGTGAGTAGGGTTTCAAAGTTATCCCTGGCATTTGGAGATTCATAAAACTTTTTAAGATAGGAATTCCAGTCATGTAGAGCAATTTTATTATTATCTTTAGTTTTCCTAGTTAGAATCTGCCTCCAGAATTTCTTAGGAGCCACCTTAGAGAGATGTAAGAGATTTTCTTGTCTTTTACGAATATATTGCCTTTCTTTCCTTTTAGTTAGGGCTTTGTAGATTTTTATTTTGTCAATTTTGAGAGATTCATTAACAACTTCCTTAATTGCTCTCCTTGCACTTTTACAATCTTTGTCATACCATGGGTTGGTTTTACTATTTCTTTTATTACTTGACACTTCAATTGAGACCTTGTTAATAGAACATGAGAGGGTTGTAGTAAAATTATGATAGAGGTCATCTATGTTGCCTATACTAGAGAAAGGAAGAAAATTAGTTTTTAATTCATTTAGAAAGAGATCGTTTTTATTTCACTCTACAATCGAGTATGGGGGTAGATCTCACCTAAAAACGTAAGCATAAATGTAATGTTTAACATTTTAAAAAAAATTATCCAATGTCATTCCTATTTAAAAATAAACCTAATTACTACTATGTATAAACACAATATAAATTTAAAATATAAAGAGGTTTAGGTATGGTAAATAAATAAAAATATAAATAAACGAGAGGTATGGTAAATAAATAAAACCTATTTTTATACTTTAAAACCTCCTTTTATATTTGTTCCATATACCTCTTCATATTTAGAAAAATTAAAAGAAGAGGTTTCATTTAGGTGAAACCTTTGGGCCAAATACCATGGGACAAATTATTATTAATACCATGAGCCAGATACCATAGGCCAAAAACCATATTTATAAAAGAGGTATAAAGAGCCATGATAAATATAGTATGGAAAAAAAAATTATATTTACTAGATAAGCCTATTTATATTTAAGAACACTCAAAAAAGAGGTTTTATGTAGGTGAAGCCTATGGGACAAATCACTATTAATACCAGGAAAAAAAAACATTTTAGCCCTAATATATATTAACTCTCTCTCTCTCTCTCTCTCTCTCTATATATATATATATATATATATATATATATATATATATAGGAAGGAATAACAAAGACATAGTGTGATACAACTCGAGAGATAGGGGGAGTGATAAGGGATATATGGGGATAAACTCAAGGAGATGGCAGTGGAGAAATGCACAGAGAGAGAGAGAGGGAGAGGAGTGACAGTGGTAGAGAAGCGTAAGAGAGGGAGAGGGAGACAAATATGAGCGGGGAGAGAGGAGGAGAGAGGGAGGGAGATAGGATTGGAGGGAAAAGAGAGAGAGAGAGAGAGAGAGAGAGAGAGATGAAGGGGGAGAAAGAGATAGAGACAAAGAGAGAGAGAGAGAGAGAGAGAAATGGAGTTGGAGGGGGATTGATGGATGGAAGAAGAAAGACATAGAGAGTGAGAAGTGGAGATAAAGAGGGAGTGACAAGGGAGAGATGGAGAGAGTGTGTGTATATTTAGGGGTGAGATAAAGAGACAAAGAATGAGAGATATAGAGAAGGAGGAAGGGAGGGATATAGTAACATAGTTGGAGAGAGAGAGAGAGAGAGAGTGATGGGGGAAGAGAGAGGATTGGAGGGAAAAGAGAGAGAGAGAGAGAGGAAGGAAGCGATAGAGGACTTGAGAGAGAGGATTAGAGGTAAGAGAGAGAGAGAGAGAGAGAGAGAGAGAGAGAGAGAGAGAGAGAGGAAAGATGAGAGAGAGGACTTGAGAGAGTGGAGGAGAGAGGGAGGATAGAGGGATGCAGTTGGAGGGGGATATAGGAAGGGAAGAATACATACTATCACGGACTTGAGAGAGAGGACGAGAATGGTGGGGGAAGAGAGAGGATTGGAGGGAAGAGAGAGAGAGAGAGAGAGAGAGGATTTGAGAGAGAAGGAGAGAAGGAGGGATAGAGGGATGCAGTTGTAGGGGGGATAGGGTGGGAATAATTCATACATAGAGAGTGACAAGTGGAGAGAGAGAGGGAGTGACAAGGGAGAAATGGAGAGATATTTTGTATGTTAGGGGGTGAGATAAAGAGAAAAATAAGGAGAGATGTAGGGAAAGGGGGGGAGAAGGAGAGAGGAAGGAATATAGTAATAGAGTTGGAGAGAGAGAGAGAGAGAAAGAGAGGTGGAAGAGAGAGGAAGGAATAGAGAGAGAATGTGAGAGAGTGGAGAGAGGAAGGGAAAGAGGTATGGAGTTGGAGCAGGGAGAGAGGAAATAATATTTATTGCACTAGATGCATTTATTTCAATGTGGGTGGTGATTTCTAATCCTATTTGATTTCTTGCACTAGATTCATTGATTTTCATGTATATGTGGAGGGATAGAGATAGATAGATGGGGAAGAGAGAGGATTCAAGGGAGGAGAGAGAGAGAGAGAGAGAGAGAGTGAGAGGACTTGAGAGAGAGGAAGAGAGTGATGGGGGAAGAGAGAAAATTGGAGGGAAAATGGATAGAGACAGAGATGGGGGAAGAGAGAAGGAGGTAGGAGAGAAAAGGAGAGAGAAGAAGGATGAGAGAGAGGAGGAGAGAGGGAGAGAGATATGAGGAGAGAGGGATGGATATAGAGATAGAGTTGGAGGGGGAGAGAGGGAGGGAGGAAGAGGACATAAAGAGTGAGAAGTGGAGAGAGAGAGGGATTGGCAAGGGATAAATAGAGATAACGTGTGTATGTTTTGGGGTGATATAGAGACAAAGAAGGATATATGGAGAGAGTGTGTGTATGTTTTGGGGTGAGATAAAGAGAGAAAGAAGTAGAGATGGAGAGAAGGAATGAGAGGAGAGAGCAGTGGATTTAGTAACATAGTTGGAGAGAGAGAGAGAGAGAGAGAGAGAAAGAGAGATGGAGTTGAATGGGGGAGAGGGGGGGTAATATTTCTTGCACTAGATGCATTTATTTTAGCGTAGATGGTGATTTATAATCCTATTTGATTGCTTGCACTAGATGCATTGATGTTTAGAGTAGATTTTGATTTCTAATGATATTTAATTGCTTGCACTAGATGCATTGATTTCAATTTACGTGATTTCTAATCTTATATGATTGCTCAAACTAAAGGCATTGATTTCTGTGTAGATGGTGATTTATAATCCTATTTTATTGCTTGCACTAGATGCATTAATTTTAGTGTAGATGTTGATTTCTAACTATATTTGACTTCGTGCACTAGATGCATTGATTTCAATGTAGATGATTTCTAATCCTAATTGATTGCTTGCACTAAATGCATTGATTTTAGTGTAGATCTTTATTTCTAAACCTATTTGATTGTTTGCACTAGATGCATTGATTTCAGTGTAGATGTTGGTTTCTAATCTTATTTTCTTACTTGCACTAGATGCATTGATTTCGGTATAAATGTTTATTTCTAATCCTATTTGATTACTTGCATTAGATGAATTGATTTCAGGGTAGATGTTGTTTTCTAATCTTATTTGATTTCTTGCATTAGATGCATTGATTGCAATGTAGACATTGATTTCTAATTTGATGTAACTGGATGTATGATGGTACATTAATTTTAAAGTGATTGGATTAACAATGTGCATTGATTTTAGTGCAATCACAACAAATTATTGACAATGTACATTGATTTTTTTGTTATAGTAATTCAATCTATTAATAATGGAGAGCAAGAGAGACAAGGTATCATGTTTAGCACAATAGCACTAGCTAAATGTTTACGATTTCAACTGTCATTTTCATATAATTCATATGAAAAGATGACAAACTAACAAAGGTGAGAATAAGAATAGTAGAATAAAATAGTTTGAGATTGATCACAATGAATACTCTTTGTAATTGGATGCATTGTTTTTATTCACATTTTCTATAATTCAACACTTACATTGTCACTTTGCATTCAAAATTTTTCTTTCATCATTTTTTATCATTAAAGTTATTAAAAATATCTATCATCTCAACAAACTGAGGTAACTAAGAAAATTTAAAATTAAAATGACCAGATAAATATCATAAATATTTAGCATATATAAAATGATTATATTAATATTAGATGTATTTACATATTATTGATAAAATTAATCATATGTTCAATATATTTTCCTTGGTCGCACATGACTGTGACCAACCTAGATCCATCTTAACTCTAGATCTATGAAGCGCTGAGAGGGATTAAATCTCTTGAGGTGCAAAACTTTCCTCAAGTTTTGCACAAAAAAAATAGGTTTGCACCTCAAGAGATTTGATCTCTCTCAGCGCTTGATAGATCCATAGTTAAGATGGATCTAGGCTGGTGGTGTAACCGCGATCATGATTCCTAACATCCTTTACTAATAAAGTGAAAATTTTAAAAATATTATAATTGATAAGTTCTCATTGTTACTGTTCACTGCATCTTGAACGGACGTAATGGAAGGAATGATCTATTCACAGGGAAACAAAGCTATTTAGATAGAGGACCCCAAAACCAGAGAAACCAAGTGTGGCAGAGCCAAAAGAGCTGGTAACTACTGTGATCCAGAGTTATTGGTTACTATTGAGGAAGTCGTAAGCGACTTGGAGAGCCGTCACTATGTTTAGCGAAAACCCCCAACTGTCGTCATGTTTAGTGATCACCATTTTTTTGCAGTGACCTTCTAGATAAAAAACCTTTTGAACAATATTTTTAAATAATTAAAAAACTTTTAATTTTCTCACTAATTAACTAACCTTGTTAAATAACGACTAGTTTTTAACGACTAGTTTTAGGATCTATCACCGAGCAATGGCGCATCCTTACTATTTATTCAATGAAATCGATTTCCTTCTTCACCTTGTTCTGACGATGAACCACATTAGATGGTTAGAAATGTCGACCAAATCCTAATGATGTAATTAATATAAAAGACATTTATCTACATTATGAATCACAAAAGTCTTAGATCTAACTTCTAGATGCAGTAAGCCACCATTGTGAGCCGCCATCATGAGCCACCATGGTGGGTATGAATTCTAGGTGCCGTTGGGAGAGACTTAAGAGGATTCATTTTGAGAAATTTTTGTGGAGTTCGGATTTCCGTTTTCACTTTATAATTAACTATGATTAAAAAAACGTATAATGACAATATCATTTGAGCATCATTATTACACACATTTTGTTAGGAGATATTTATTGAAAATGGTTTTTTAACTAGTATATTAAAGGAAAATTTTAATTAGAGATTATATAGATATATATATATATATATATATATATATATATATATATATATATATTTCCTATGAGGAAAAACCTTTTTTCCATTGTTTTAAAAATTTTTTTTGTTGAGATGATTGAGTTATTCTTAGATTAAGCAGTAAAAATTATGATTTTTTGCTTGTTAAGATGAGAATGACATTACGTGTATAAGAGTTATGAGATATTATGTTGAAATGTTTTGAGAAACTTTTAAGTCAAACAAATTATGACACCATGACACAAATTGAAATGATCAATTTTTATTTGATTAAGAAGGATGATGTCACACGTTTAACAGTGTTTGAATAACATCACTATTTTGAGGTTTGTAGCATAACCAAGTTCAAAGAATTTTGGGATATTTTAGAGATGATTTACAGTGAAAGGGGGAGAAATATTGATTATCATTGAGTTGGAGCATAAGAATTTTTCACGAAGTTCCCAACGTAACGAGAGAAACAAAATGAAACAAAAGATTCTGATTTTGTAGAAGTAACAAGAGATGCCAAGGAAGACCCTATGGAAGTAGAACATAAAAAAAACATGGAAATGATAGTTGGATCAAATATATCAACACCAATATTTTTACGTAGTTAAAATTATTTAAGGGGAAACACTCGATGTTCCTAGAAGCAACCACTTGAGGAAATTTTATTAATGCAAAAAAAATACATAAGAGAGTTCTCACAATTTATTAATGCAAATTTTTTTTAAATAAGAGAGTTTTTAAAATCGGTTATCAATCGTAGCCCTCCATGCTCTTTAAATAGGGGTCATGGACCAATCAGATTTGAAGCTAGAAATCAACAGTCCTTAGTATCAAGGAAAATATTAGTCTTTGAATCACTCTACATCTAGAATGTGTCATGACCATTAAATTACAATGCAAATAATGCATACTAGAACACACTAAGAAAAAAAATTTAACCTAATACACACATCATACCAAGTTGAACTTAACCAACTCTTAAGTGTCTAAATCTCTTAACATGGCCCCTCAAGAACTACATGGGATAGGATTGAAGGATTCAAAAAGGTGACAAAATAGGAGAAATAAGGAGGCATTAGAGCCTATCCCCCCTTAATCATAACTTCCTTAACTTCTAACATAGATTAGAGTTTAGAAAAAATTTCTTCTATAAGAGGATTTATGAAAATGTCTACAACTTGATCATCTACAGGGAAAAAGAGCAATCTAATAACTCGATTATGAATGAAATTTCTGATGAAGTGCATTTTTATCACAATGTGTTTGTTTCACTTATGTTGAATTAGATATTTGTTGATCTTGACAACATAGAATATCACACCAGAGGGTTGCCATATGTTGCTACTAAAATCCAAACTATGAAAGTATCTACCAAAGCCACAAGGCTTCTTGGCTGACATTAATCATTTTTTGGTAATCTACTTCTGCTGAAGAAATAGAAATACCCTCTTACTTTTTACAAACCTAAGTGAAAAGTGAGGAACAAGGATTCAAAATATAACCTATAGTAGACATATTCATGAGGGGCGCTAAGAAATTTGAATCGGTAGAAAAAACCAACAAAGGAGTCCCACCTAAACTATAATATATCCCAAATTGTATTGTACCTCGATTATATCAAAGTATCCTTTTTATTGCTTTCTAATGAATTTCATTCGGTGTTTGATTTATAATGAAATTTATTTCGTGAACGAGTCCCCAATCCTTAAAAAGAAATCCATTGCAACTGTAGACATCCTTGGAGGCTTGGAACTGAACATGGATTGGTAAATGAGAATCATGACAAGATGAAAGATTCAATAAAAATGGTTAAAATAATTCTCTCCCATAATATACTATGATAAATGTGAATGGAGAAAGGATCAACAAGTTTCCATTTCTAGCCCATACCTAGAAAATCCAAGGAGAGACAAATGGCATCCATTACAAAGGTAGACATGTAAAAACAAGGATTATGGGTGGATGTTTGTTTGGAGCAGAAATGTATAATATGACTTCCTAGCTTATTAGATAATATTTTGGGCCAATTAAAAATAAACTAGTTGGCAACCCTATAAATAAGAGGGACCTAGTTTATTAGAAACTGTGAGACATTCTCATATGAAAATAATCTACATAGCATAGAAAAAACATAATAAAAAGGAGGATTCAAAGATAGTATGGAATCTTTGAGATGATTCATCTTTATTCTTATTAGGGTCTCTACTCCAATCTCTAATCAGAATAGGGATTTGTTTCTTCTTATTATTACATTCTTCTTTCATAAAACCATTACCAAACAGTGAATTATAAACAAGATGTGGCTCAGGAAATTCATACATACCCTAGAGATGTTCCTTATTGAATGATCCAATGATTGTCCCCCGTGAAGTGATGAATTGCCTCTCTATGATGTCCATGTTTTCAAGTACCTAGGAAATCATATAGGTGTAGGGTAGAAGTATGGGGTAAACAATGTAAACTTTGAAACAGGAACTGAAACGAGTACTCGCTTCTTTTTGGTAGCAAAAAATCATCTAATTTTGAAAAGCGTTGATTCAAAATACACCATTTTTTTTAGGTAGCAAAAAATCATTTGATTTGGAAAATTTTTTATTCAGAATACACCTTTTTTTTGAGGTAGCAAAAAATCATCTGATTTTGAAAAGTGTTGTTTCAGAATACACCTTTTTTTTAGCATATTTTTGACACTTCTGATTTGTTTATGTATCAAGTAAGACAATTTTTTTCTAAATATTAGTGGTTTTCATGCTATTTTTGAAAAGTTTTGATGTAGGATCAACCCAAATTTCTAGAGGGCTTATTTTTGACACTTCAAAATTTTTAATGTATGAAGTGTGGATTTTGTTTTTAAATGTTGGTGATTTTCATGCGGATTTTGAAAAACATCAACAATTTCTTTTAAGGCAAATTTTTAACACTTTAAATTTTCTTATGTCCTAAGTAAACATAATTTTTTTTTTTTTTAAATGTTGATTATTTAACCATTTTTCAAGTTGTCCAATTTTTTTTTTTCTTTTTTCGTTTGAGTTGTTTTTCTATAATGAAAAATTTAAGTTTTTTTCCTAAGTTAAAAAAAAATAGTAAAATTAATATATTGAGGTTATGATTTCATTTATATTTATATATCGTTAATTAATATTTCAATACACATAAAATAATTGTCACTAAAAAGTAATAATTTTAAAAACTCAACAAAAAATATACATTTTACATATACATATAATAAAAAAAAGTATGTATTTTACGACATTTTTGCTAAAAATAACACGTTCAATAAAATAAAATTATGGAAGTTTTAAATTAAAAAATAAAAATAAAAAAAATTATAAAAAAGAAGACATTAATAATAAAAGAAAGTTGATTCTGATAATCGACATTCAATTCGTCGGGTGACCTGAGGGCCTCTGGTACAACTTCACTAGTCGAGGGAAGAGGCCCCTTGGGCCACTCGACGGGCTGAAAGTCGATTCTCAGCCCACCAGAGAAGAGTGGAGGCCCCTCTGGCCATAGGACAGACTGAAATTAGATTCTCATAATTGGTTTTCAGCCCATTGAGTGGCCCTATGGGCCTTTGCCATAGGCTGGCGAAGTTGCACGACTTCTCCAGCCCAAGGGGGAGGCCCCTCGGGCCACCCGACGGGCTGAAGGCCACGACTAGGTGGCCTGAAGGGCCTTGGGCAGAGGCCCCTAGGGCCACCCGACAGGTTTAAGGCCACATATAGGTGGCTCGAGGGACCTCTGCCAGCCTAGGGCGGAGGCCCCTCGGGCCACCCAGCAAGCTGAAGGTGATTCTGTGCCAGGTGGCCGGAGGGGCCCTTCGCCCTGGGCTTGCCTTTAGCCCGTCGGGTGGCATGAGGGGCCTTTGCCCTGGGCTGAGAATCACCAAGCCTAGGACAGAGGCCCCTTGGGCCACTCGATAGGTTGAAGGTTGTTGGTATGCTGATATGCTCTATTTTTATCCCCTTCCTATTACAAAACCATAATCATTAACCTCTGTTTTATCTCCATAAACCTCCTCATTCCTGCACTAGTCCAAGATTACTATCTATTCCTACACAAACTTCATATTTCATGTTTAAGGTTTAATTAATGCTTAATTAATAATTTTAAATAGATTTCATGCCTTTAATATTTTTTGTAACTTATGTTTACTTTCCTAAAGTATTTGATAAGCTAAAGTAGTAATCATTATATTAGCTTGATCTAGTGCACGTAGATTCCTGCACCACCAACAACTATTCGTTTCGTGCACTCCGCAACTTCTCGATCACTTCACGTAGTCATATTGGTCCACGACATCCAGTTTAGTTGCGGTCATCTGATGTTGAACTCAAGCGAAGGATATCCAAGATGTAGTCGAGGATAAGGTCAACAACCAACGATTAGTTCACATCCTATTATAGCCGCTGGTTTAATTTTGTAATTTTTAGTTCACATCCTATTATATTAGCTTGATCTAGTCGACTGATGGCCATAATTTCGATTATGGCCATCAGTCGAAGGGATGTATGAAGTATAGCTCTTAGATAGAACTAGTTTAGCGATAGCAAGTGCAACTATAATTTTGGTTTATTTCTAATTTCGTTGTCGCCCTCAT
The DNA here is from genome assembly GCA_034641835.2 of Pinus albicaulis. NCBI lineage: Eukaryota > Viridiplantae > Streptophyta > Pinopsida > Pinales > Pinaceae > Pinus > Pinus albicaulis. Next base: position 835,532,670 of record CM076574.1, read on the forward strand.
TTTGGGCTAGACTTGAACCTAAAATGTATATTTGCTAATCGAAGTTAATACAAGGAGCTGTGCCATGATTTTTCTTACTCTACGTTTAATTTTTCATTGATGCGTTGCTAAAGAGACGAAGGGTTTCATTTCCTAAAACAGAAAACGAGCTGGTTGGCTAGGGCCCAGCCAACCCAGCTCATTTACCCTCTTTCTTTCATTACCGTAAAAGTGTGAGTTAACTTTTTTTATTTGTAGTGCATGTTTTAAATCTTAATTTCGTTCTTGCTTAATAATTCTGATTTACTTCCTTGAATATGAAAAGTGTGAATGGATCCGTTGTGTGAAGGTCAAATCGAATTTATTTATTTCCTGCAATTTCTTTCTTGGTTTTCTTTTGCTTGGATCATGTAGAGAGATCATTCCTGCACCAATGCATGTAAGATCTTTCACTCTGGTTTTCTAGTTTATTTACAGCAGGTGTTTTATCCCTTTTCTTTCATACAATTTAATCTATTCCTACAAGTAAGCATTTACTATCAGAAAGAAGCATTTATAATTTTAAAAACCGAACTCTTGAAGATTAAGAATGACTTCTTGAAATGGAAAAGAATGTTGTTGCAACATCTTAATTCGTATTTTCATCTCGTGATTTAAGGAGAAGGATTAAAAGTAATATGGAATATTACGAGTGAACCTTTTTGAGTTAAATCTAGTCGCATGCAAAACCCCTTTGACTAAAGAAGTTCTGCTTTACCTTTTGAAGTCTGCTTTCTTCTTAAGGTTTATTTATATTACAATGTTCAGTTGGTTGAAGCATTATTTTACGTATGTAAGTCATTTCAAAATTATACTCGCATTTTGTAATTCTTTTTGTAGTTAACTCACCCCTTTTGTTTTCGAAAGTAAATTGGAAAACTTGGTGTAGGAAGCTCTATTCCGGTACAAGAACCAGTGTCTTGTTACAGAAACAGAGCACTCCAAGCCTTAAGGCTAGAGCCCCTACATGAAGACATAAGTCTTCAGTATAAGTGTAAAATATACTTCTCACATAAAGTTCTGTACCTGTACTAGTGCAGGCAAATTGCAGGAGTACATGAATGATCGCTTATTGTGAGAAGGAAAATCATTTAGAAGGTAGATCCTTTCAAGGGCCCACTTGATAATCTGCCACTACCTATATTGAGGATAAACATAGAATTCTACTTCAGCAATTAAGATTATTTACAGCCATGTGAAAGTTCCTTTATTTGATTCTTTCGCAAACACATTCTCTTGCATTCCAACACTTGAATTTCTTTGGTGTCAATTTCCTTTGAGATCATTTTCTATTTGATTTTGAAATATTTCAATTGAGAAGTAGAAGTGGAAATAGAAAAATTTCATACCACTTCTGGAATTACCTGTGCTTCATCTCTAAGTTTATGAAACCCCTAGGTTGACAAATAAGTGTTGAAAGAGTTTTCTTAAGTGCAATTCCTGCACCCAACATTTTGGCACCGTTGCCGGGGAGGCGATTTGAATTGGTAAGAATTTTCTGTATTTTGTAATAGGGGTAAGTTTGCTATTATTTTTTCTACAATGTGCTTCTATTGATTGAAGGAATTTTGAGGTGTTGAGTTACTTTTTCATTGCAACATTTTATTGAATTTTTGGTTTGTCATTTTTTGAAATGAATGCCTAAAAGAGGTAGGGATCCGAAGCCCACTAAGGGCCAAGGAAATATTGGTAAATCTGAAAAAAATTCTCATATTGGGCCTTCTTTTGCAGGCAGGAAGTCCAAAAAAACCCAGACTCATCACGTAGGAATTTTCCACTTGGATTCTCGCAACAGTAGTCCAGGTGTGACACTGCCCACGAAGGGGAAGAAGGAGACTATCGGAACCCATAGTCAGCCTTCCCAGCCTGTTGAGAGTAGTTCTATTGGAGGAACAACAATTGCAGATCATGGGGACCATGGCGAGGGATCTAACGAAAACCAAGTAAATGAGGAACAATCCACTTTCAGATTCCCAGTTGTGGATCCTGACATAACTGTGCAAATGAAAAACATACTACCATCACCTCTTCCTCATTTCTATGGTAAGGTACATGAGGACCCAGAATCTTTCCTATTCGAGTATGATATTTTGTGTAGAAGATATGATTATTCATGTGATGCTCATAAATTAAAGTTTTTTCCCGCAACTCTCAAGGATGCAGTTTTACGCTGGTTCATGGGACTAGGGGGAACACTATAGCTTCTTGGGAACAGATGAAGAGAGTGCTCTTGCCAAAATATCAGGAATATTGTAAAATGAGATATATTCAAGACAAAATCTTTAATATTGTGCAAAATGATGATGAGACTTTAGAGGACTACTTAGAGAGATTCATGTACATCCTTCAAAGGTCAAAACACAAATTTGATCTAAGTACCATTAGAACCTTGTTCATACGAGGGATTATTGATGATGCTAGAAATAATTTGAATTTTTTAGGGCAAGGGGATATTGCCCATAATTGTTTTGATCAAATATGTGACTTGTGCAAGAATTCTCCAGGAACTAATATAGATCTGGTAAGGGGATTCAAAAAATAAATAAGAAAACCAAATACTCTGATGTTATGATTGTTGGATTAGAGAAAAAAATGGACAATATGAAATTAAAATAATGAATACTATTAGTAAACAAATAGACCCTTTGAAGTTTCAAAAAAAACTTGTAGAATAACAAGAGTCATTGTTAAGAGAATGTCCTCTTGATGGTATAGGAACTAATAAATGTGAAATCTTTGCAGAGAATCATGCCACAGAAAAATGTCCCTCTATACCTGGGTTGAAAGCGGTATTTGAAGGAGGGAAACCTGAAGCCGAATCATTGCATGTTATGGGAGCACGAAGGAACTGGCGTCAAGTAAGTGCAGGTATGGCTCCCGAACTTCCACCACATTTTTTTGGTTATAATGCACATCCATATTCCTTTTCTAACACTAGTCACTCTCAACATTGGCAGCATGGGAACCAATATCATTATGGAAAGCCCTCCCAATCTTGGCAACGAGGATGGAGAGGGCCAAACAATTCACACCATTCCTATCCTACACCTATGCAGTCATATCCACCTACAAATGCACCTTACCTAATGCCACAACCAACATTACCTCAGCTGAGTCAACCAATGACACCATTGCCTTTACCTGCACCATTTTGACCTCATCAATTGCCCGCCCAACCCATACAAAATCTTAATAACAAAGTAGTACAAATGATCCATTCTATGAACCCTATTTTTCCATATAAATACCAGTCTATGCCAGTTGGAGTCAATGATCTCCAGTTGAGATTGAGGAAGATCGTAACCTCAGAAAAGCAAAAGTAGCCCATGTTGATTATTGAAGAGAAAGGGTAGGAGGAAACTCCTAACCATTCTACGAAAGGTGTCACCATTCATCCTATCCCCATACCTTTGGAACCTTTTCCATATTCTTCCAACCTTCCTCCCTACCTAGAGAGGCTAGTTGTGGAGTTGAATGACCCCATTCCCGAGTCTAGCTTGGCTTCTAAGCTTAGGAACCTTTTCATAATAGTATCTTTGCTCCAAGCTATCAAATAGATCCCCATTTGTACAAAAATCATTAGGGAACTCTACCTCAAGAAGCCAGGAAGGAAAATACTGGAACCTCAAACCATTCAATTTTTCGATAGAGTAGTAGAGTTAATGACAGGGTGTATGCCCATGGATAAATATAATGACCCCGGAAACCCTCTTGTCTTTGTTCAGATAGGTGATGTCCTTGTCTCTAATGTACTTATATACCTGGGGGAAACCATTAATGTTATGACCAAGAAAAACATGGATCAACTTGGACTGGTCCATATTTGTCCTACTCCCACTATGCTTGAATTGGAAAATAGATCTAAAATCAAGTCAGAAGGGGTATTGGATGATGTGGTTGTTTCATTAGTTTCCTGGAAATATCCCACAGACTTCATTGTGCTTCAACCAAAGAATCCTGTGGGAGGGCATCCCTTTATCTTAGGATGACCATGGCTTGCTATGGTTGATGCTTATATTGGATGTCATTCTGGTGACATGTATATTTCCCATGGAGATTCTAGGAAGAAGGTCACATTGTATCCACCCGCTAGATCCATTCAGGAGCTCCGAGACACCTCGTGGTTAGACTACAATAGTGATGAGGAGACTCAATATTTTTCCATGATAAATCAGTATGCTGAGTCATCACAGGAGGGTGATATTCAAGACTTCCTGAACAATCTAGACACCATGCCCAATTTTGAATCATTAAGTCAAATTTTTAGTCTAGATTTTTAGGAAAGCCACAACTCTCTACCTCCCTCACCACTATCTCTAGCAACACCTCTGTGTACTCTTGAGCCTAATACCACTCTTTTTGAGATCAAACTGGGTAAATCTTTGCATATCAGTTCAGAATTAGATTCATCCCAGCAAGAGAAGCTTGTGAATTTTTTGTGAAACCATCTTGATGCCTTTGCATGGGGTTACAAAGATATGAAAGGCATCCCTCCTAAAACTTGTACCCACCATATCTATATTCATGATGGAGCTTGACCTGTACGACAACCCAAAAGGCATATAAACCTAGCTCTGAGAGATGTTGTAAAGGAATAATTGCAAAAAATCTTGGATGTTGATTTTATCTAGCCTATTTCTAATAGCCAGTGGGTCTCTCCATTGGTATTAGTCCTAAAAAAATATGGGAGATGGCGCATTTGCATTGAATACAATGAATTAAACAAATCCACTCTTAAGGATTACTTCCCCCTTCCTTTCATCGATCAGGTACTTGAGACCCTTGCTGGTAAGAAGTAATTTTCTTTTCTAGATGGCTTTAGTGGTTATAACCAAATACATATTGCACCCGAGGATCAAGAAAAAACCACCTTCACATGCCCATGGGGTACATTTTCTTACCGAGTGCTTCCCTTTCGGCTATGTAATGCCTTGAATACCTTTCAAAGGGCAGTCTTAGCTATTTTTGTTGACCTTGAGTGTGTGAAAATCTATATGGATGAATTTTCTGTGTTTGGTGATTCATTTTAGGAAGCCCTCAAAAGTCTAGAAAAGGTTCTTCTTCTTTTCCAAGAATCTCATCTTGCCTTGAGTGACAAAAAGTGTATATTAAGGTGCAAGGAAGGAGTAGTTCTTGGCCATCTTATTTCCGACAAAGGTATCCACGTTGACCTTGCAAAAACATAAATTATTGTAAGTCTTCCTGTACCCAAAACTCAAAGGGAAGTGTGAGGTTTTCTAGGACATGCAGGCTACTATAAGAGATTCATTGAGAATTTCTCTAGGACAGCTACCCCCCTTTTCCGACTTTTGGCTAAATATAGTTAGTTTTCTTGGTCCACATCTTGCCAACAATCCTTTGAGACATTGAAGGAAAAACTAGTTCAGGCACCAGTTTTGAGAGGACCAAACTAGTCCCTACCATTTCATATTTCCTCTGATGCCTCAGATACTGTTATTGGCGTAGCTTTAGGACACAACAAAGAAAAACAATCCTATGTTATTTATTTTATCAATAAAAACTTGTCATCCGCCGAATTAAACTACATAGTTACCAAGAAAGATTTTTTAGCTGTAATTTTTTCTATTAACAAATTCAGACACTACATTATAGGGTATGAAGTCTTTGTGAATATTGATCATTCTGCAGTAAAATGATTGATGAATAAACCATTAAATAGCAGTAGAGTAACAAGGTGGTTATTATTATTGCAGGAATTTAACATTACTATTATCGATAGACCATGAAAATCTAATGTGGTAGCATATTTTCTTTCAAGATAAAATAATCCTGGTGACGCAATTCTTGTTGATAATGATTTTCCTGACGAACATATTTTTACTGTGTCGACATAATCCCCGTGGTTCACTGACATAGCTAACTATTTAGTCACTGGAAAAATACCACCTCACCTATCTGCTTGTGAAAAGCGGAGTATCATACAGAAAACTACTACATATTCTTGGGTTCAAGGATACCTCTTTTACACTGGACCATATCTTATTATCCATAGATGTGTAAGAGAGGAAGAAGTGTTTGATATCCTAAAATCTTCCCATGATGAACCTTATGGAGGTCACTTCATTGATAAGTGGACTACATATAAAGTTTTACGAGTTGGATATTTTTGGCCGTCCTTGTTTAAGGATTCCAAACAATGTGTCAACTGATGTGATAGCTGTCAGCGAATGGTCCAACCTAATCAAACCAATGGAATGCCTTTATGTCCTCAGGTTATGATTGACCCTTTTGAAAAATGGGCCATTGATTTTGTAGGACCAATAAATCCAACATGATTAAACAAAAGGAATATTTTGGTTTGTACAGATTTTGTTACAAAATGGGTAGAAGCTAAAGCTATTTATTTTGCTACTAAAAAAGTTGTTGATTTTCTCTTTACTGAAATATTTACTAGATTTGGTGTGCCTAGAGAGATTGTTTCTAACAATGGTCTTCAATTTATTTCTAATCTGGTATAGGGAGTGATGAAGTAGTATAAAATCCGGCACTGGAAATCTACACCATATCACCCGCAACAAAATGGTCAGGTAGAATCCACAAAAAATGTGATTGAGTCCATCTTCACGAAGACAGTAAATACCCATAGAAAGGATTGGGCTAACAAATTACCGGAAGCCTTGTGGGCATACTGAACCACTTGGAGGAATAGCACAGGGCACACACCATATGAGCTGGTGTATGGGAAACAAGTCCTTCTAATGATAGAGTTCCAGATCAAAACCTTTAGTACTGCAGTCCAATTAGGATTAGATCTCTCTAAAGAACAATAGTAGTGTACTCTACAGTTGAATTATTTAGATGAATTTCGAATGGAAGTTGCTCAAAAGAACATGTTGGTTCAACAACAGTGCAAAAAATGCAATGATAAGTCCATGTGAAGGAAGCAGTTCCAACAAGGGGATTGGGTACTCCTTTACGATTCTAGATTTAAATATTTTAAAGGCAAATTCTATACACGTTGGATGGGACCTTATGAGGTATGAAAAGTGTTTGAGAGTGGAGAAGTGGAAATTAAAACTATTTATGGATGGAATTCCGTGTTCTTGGTAAGTGAGCATAGATTAAAAGTGTATTTTCAGCCCCTTACTAAAGTAAATCTTATGTAGCAAGTCCAATAGAAATCTGAAAAGGAGATGGAAGGTGGAAACAATGACCTGTTTAACATCTGATTCTTTCTTTTCCTTATATAATAAAATTTAAAAATAAAAGAGAGAAAAAAATGACAAAAATAAAAAATAAAAAATAAAACATATAAAAGAATTTTTTTTCCTGTAATCATGAAAATTAGTTGAATGACATAATTGCAGAAGGATTGACCTGAAAACCAGCATGTTGGCAGGGAGATCAAAATTTCAATAAAAAGGGAATGTTGTTTGATTTTTGGATATGTTGATTGTCACCAAGAAAAAGTGGGTTCATATGGTAGCCAAGCCCTTACCAAAGTTTGGGATAGCTAGCATGGAAATTTGTATCCAAACAACGATCAATTTCCGCTGCATTTACTTTTTCTGGCACCATGGCATGCAGATCTTGAAGTTAAATTATACCTTTCCTCTATTCCCTGTTTCGTAATTCCCACTATTTTTATTTTCTCAATCCCATAATGAATTACCTTCCTCTTTCTTCTAAGAAACTATCCCTACCCAATTTCGTAAAATCCCTCTTTTTTCCCTTGAATTTTTTTCCATGTCCCGTTTTCGTTTACCCACCTTGGTAGTATTATTGGAAATTACCCCTTTTCCCACTTCTTTGTTCCCTCATGGATTGATTGTAGGATCTGATGCAGTTAGATCAGAAGGCATGCTCGTGAAACACCAAATAATGGCAAATAAAACTTCTCTTGTATAATCAGAAATTATTTTTAGTCCAGCCAAAGAACTATGTTCTATCAGAATTTTAATTATCCCCTCTTTCTTCGATGCTACAGAAATTTCTGGTGCAGGAACGTGCATGATCAGTGCAGGCAAGTTTAGTGCAAGTACATTGCAGTGCAGGCAGGTTCAGTGCAAGCACGTCGTAGTGCAAGAAGGTTCAATACAGGCACGATTAGTGCAAGCACATGCCCGACTGTGAAAACAAATTGCAAAAATGTTTGAACACAATACAGGAGTGCTTGATGCAAAATTCTTATTCGAAATCTCATTTTCATTTCTGCAGATGAATGAATACCATAATGATAGATCATAGCATTAAATTATTTAAATTTTTGTTAACACTTTACTTTATCATTTATTGATTTAGGAATAAATTATTAAAGTGCAAGATGTTTTAGGTTCTGAGGTCTAATATTTTTAATGAGTACCAAAGTACATCTTATGTGAATTATGAGGCAAAGCATGGGATAGTACAAATCTACCTGACACTCCATACTTACCTCCTTTTGAAAAGATCCTACATCACTTGTTCATAATAACCTTACCTCCTAATTCGATCATCCATGACTGTTACACTGTCGTCGTAACAACCTCCGCCTCCTCCAATTATCATTACCTGCCTGTAGTGGATTGGTACGTGTGTGCATCCTCCCGAAGGGATGATTTTAATGATTGAATGTGATTGGATGGATGGGACTAAAAAGATGGTGGATGAACGGATCTCCATCATGAAATTCTCGGCAACCCTTCGACATTACTCATTGTGAAATTTTCCGAAGGCCGTGACAGAGAATTGAAGCGGATTCAAAGAAATATGGCACTTGTGAGAAACGAACCATCATCCGTGAAGGATATAGAATAGACCGTGGAATATCGAAACAATCTTGCACTATTGAAAGAATCGAGATTTCTCTCGTTCTTGCAGAAATTCGATGGGTTTGATATGGCCGTGGCTCTGGAATTTGCAAAAACATTTGAAGGAGGCCAAGCTAAGGTAGGCCCATTAGAGTTCAAAGTCATGGAAGAATCTATAGCGCGAGGTACAGGATTTTCAACCACATGGGAACAATGGTTTAAAAAGGAGCTGATCGAAAAGAAAATATGGCGCTGATTCATGGTTGACTGAAAGCTCAAAGTCTATTGGAAGAAAGGGCTTTCGCTTAGAGCCATGATTGGAAAATGGCAAGACCTCCTATATATATTACAGAAGTTCCTGACCTATGAAGTAGGTTATTACTTAACTTTAATATACCATATCCGGTTATTGCTGCATTTTGAATCAGGGAAACACATAAATTTCCCTTATTAGCTACTCCGAAGTTTAGAGAAAATGGTGAAAGGAGTGCATAAAGGGGATGCGAGCCAAGTTGCATACAAACTATACCATCATTGGCTCATTGCGATCCTAGTTAAGAAAGAATTGGAGGTTAAGGAAATGACTTGGGAAGAATTCTTGAAATATTTTCGGGGAAGAAGTGCAGGGAAGTCGGCTGGAAAGAGTGAAAGCAAGAAAAGGAAAACATAGAAAAGGAAAATGAAGAGAAAGAAAAAAAGGGTGCAAGCAGAGGAAAATTTTGTTGAAGAATGTTATGAAACCAGCGCCAGAAATAGAAGAAGAAAGAGATCAACGTCTTAGAAATTAGCCACTTTAAGGGGGAAACCTACAATACATTACATAAATGAACAATTCTTGGATGATACAAATGACCAAAACCTCCTTCTATATATAGGAGTCCATGGGCCTACAATATAATTCTAGCTGACCTAACAATAACAATGTAAGGGCACAATAATAACAATATTGGGATTACAGGGGTATAGTAATAACAATAAGGGGGCTACACTAATAACAATAAGGGGCTAAACTAGTAATATAAGGACCTAACATGCCCCTCTCCTTCAAAAAAGTGTTCATTAGGGGAATTTTGAGTTCTAAAATGGGCCTCCTAAGAAAAATGTACAACCAAAATAAACTTTATAAGAAGCAATAGGTTTCAAGATGATGATTTCAACCATGGGGGATGATTCACCATTTTTTAATTAAAAGGGTAAAAATATTATAAAATAATAAAATAATAAAACTACTTTTTCAACTCGTATTTTCAACTTATCTCCCAAACAAATTTCGAGTGGGAGTACTCGTTGGATGAAAAATTTAATTCCTCATCCAAGGAGTACCCATGTTGCATACTTTCGATGGACTCTGCTATGCGGAAATGAGAAATAAATGAAAAAACGTGATTGCAATCACGTTTTTCATGTATTTCTCATTTTTCTTTTGGAAAGGTCCATCGAAAGTATGCAACATGGGTACTCCGTGGATGAGGAATTAAATTTTGCATCCAACGAGTACTCCTGCTCGAAAGTTGAGTAAAAAATTTGGGAGATAAGTTGAAAATACGAGTTGAAAAAATAGTTTTTTCTTTTTTCCCTCTAAAATTTGATGATGTCATAATTTATTATTTATTATTTCCACTATTATTTAAAAAATTCCTTAGGAGGCCCATTTTAGACCTCAAAATTCCCCTAATGTTCCTCAACACTTGAGTAGCTCTAGGTGCTTCTATATAAAATTATCATCCTCCCATGTAGAATCTTTAGTGGGTAAGTTCTTCCACTTGATGAGATACTCTGAAATTGATCGATTTCATAGCTATCGAGTTCTTGTTTCCATGACCACTTCAGGTTCCAATATGATTTTTCCTTCCTCATCAAGTTCTGGCAATATTGTTTAAACTGGAAGATTTTCACCTATAACCTTCTTTAAGCATGAAACATGGAACTTGATGCGCTTGCGAAGAAGTAGGAAGCTCCAATTTGTATGTCATAGTACCAATATTTTGCAACACCTTGTAAGGACCATAGTACTTTGGCGATAATTTATTATCCTTCTTAGCTTGCTTGAGGGACATTTGTTTGCATGGTTGTGGCCATAAAAATACCCAGTCTCCTACATCAAAACTTCTCTCGTTGCGATGTTGATCTGCCTGTTGTTTCATTCGATTTTGTGCCAAATTTAGGTTATCATTTAAGAGTTGGAGAACTTCTTGTTGATGCTCGATGTGATCTTCCACTGCTTGAACCTTATAATTTTCTCTTAAATATGATGTGATGGACGGTGGATGATATCCATAAAGTGCCATAAATGGGGTCATTTTTGCTGCAATATGGAAGGAAGTGTTATACCACCATTCAGCGAGAGGTAACCACTTGACCCATTTTGTTTATTTAGCAGATACAAAACAACGAAGATATCCTTCCAAACATTTATTCACTATCTTAGTTTGACCATCAAATTGAGGATGATAAGATGAGCTATGAGCTAATTGAGTACCCAAAGAAGAAAATAACTCTGTCCAAAAATTTCCAGTAAAAATGGGATCTATGTCACTCACAATAACCTTTGGGTTTCCATGTAGCTTTTGAATTGTGTCCATAAATGTAGTAGCAACTGTACTTGCTTTAAATGGATGAGATAATGCACAAAAGTGTGCGTACTTGGTAATTCTATCAACTACCACCATGATGACACTCTTTCCTTCGGACTTAGGTAAACCTGTGATAAAATCCATTGAAATATCCTCCCAAAGTTGACTTGGAATGGATAAAGGTTGTAGAAGACCAGGGGTCTTAATTGTCTCAACTTTATTTTGCTAGCAAACCAAAAATTCCGCCAAAAAATTTTGAATATCATATTTAAGGCCATCCCAAAAAAATTCTTTCTTCACCTTGTGGTAAGTTTTTAAAAATCCTGAGTGTCCTCCTAAAGGAGAAGTGTGCAATTCCAAAAGAATCTTTTGTTTTAGTTGGGAATTCTTACAAAGATATAAGCGATCTTTGTACCATAAGAAATCATTTTTTCAAATAAATGTATCAGATGTACTAGGATATTGTTGCAACTTTTGAATGAGTGTCCACACTTCTTTGTCCCTCTTCCATTCATCCCTTGCTTCGATTATCCAATCTGGTTGGATAATATAAATGACACAAAGCAATGCTTGCACCTCTTCGTTCTTTCTTGAGAGTGCATCTGCATCAAAATTTAGCTTCCCTTTTTTGTAGATTATTTCAAATTCATAACCTAACATCTTGGTGACCCATTTTTGTTGCTCTTCTGAAGATAGTCTTTGTTTCAAAAAGTGTTTAAGACTATCATGATCAGTTTTTACCTTGAAGTGTCGTCCCATTAGGTAAGGTCGCCATTTCTTCAGTGCATGTAGTATTGCTAACATTTCCTTCTCATAAATAGCTTTCTGTAAATACTTTTCTTTGATTGGACGACTTTAAAAAGCAATGGATCTTCCTTCTTGCATTAAAACAACACCAATTCCATTTTCTGAGGCATCACATTCCACAATAAAGGTTTTTGTGAAGTATGGCGTAGCTAAGTGCTAGGCACATTTCCTCTTTAAGATGTTCAAAGGCCTTAGTTGCTTCAGGAGTCCATGAAAATGAATATTTCTTCAATAATGTTGTTAGAGGTGTTGTTGTTCTCCCTTAATTCTTAAAAAAATTTCGATAATACCCTGTTAAACCGAGAAATCTTTGCAACTGCTTTATGTTTGTGGGGAATTTCTATTCCTTAATGGCTTTAATTTTGTTAGGGTCTACCTTAACACCCTTGCGAGATACAATATGACCCAGATATTCCACCTCTTGTACTCCAAAGAAACATTTAGATGATTTTGCATATAATTGTTTCTCCTGCAATAGTTTGAGCACCCTGTCAACATGTTGAACATGATCCTTCCAAGACCCGTTGTAGATTAGTATATCATCAAAAAATACTAGCACAAATTTTCTAAGGAAGGGTTTGAAAATGGAATTCGTCAACCCTTGAAATGTAGAAGGTCCATTGGTAAGGCCAAAAGGCATGACCAAAATTCATAATGACCCTCATGAGTTTGAAATGCTATTTTTGGAATATCTTCAGTCTTCATTCTAATTTGATGATATCCTGAACGAAGATCCAACTTGGTAAAATAAATTGCTCCATGTAATTCATCCAATAATTCATCAATCACAGGAATGGGAAATTTATCTTTAATGGTGAGCTTATTGAGCTCTCTATAATCCGGACACATTCGCCATGATCCATCCTTCTTGTGTACCAATACTACAGGAGCAAAGAAAGAACTTTGACTAGGTTGAATTATACCCGCCTCTAACATTTCTGCAATCATACGTTCAATTTCGCTCTTTTGGACATAAGGATATCTATAAGGCCTGATGTTTGGAGGAACACTTCCTATAATCAAATGAATAGCATGATCATGATCACAAATAGGTGGGAGTCCTTTGGGAGTTTCAAACACCTTGGAATGATTGTCCAAGACTTGTTGGAGATCTGCAGAAATAGATGATTTTGATGTCGGAACTTCTAGTGAGCATAATTGTGCAATTGCGCCTTGTTGTTCTTTCTTTAGAAGCTTTGTCATGACATTAGAGCTTATTATCCTTCCTGGATTCCCTTCAATACCCCGTAATTCGACTTCCTTTCCTTCTGAAAAAAATTTCAAGAAAAGTTCTTGAAAATTAAAAGCTACCATCCCCAAAGATTGTAACCATTGTACTCCTAGTACAACGTCAGCACCTCCCATATGAATGGAAAGCATTGGACTAGTCAATACATATTCCCCCATGGTTAGCTTGATATTATGGCATTTTCCAGAGCAATTTATAGTTCCTCCATTTGCAACCATCACTTGACATTCTGGTGCTGGGTATAGGAAACAATTCAATTCCTTGGCTACTTTACAATGAATAAAATTATGGGTACTACCTGAATCAGTCAACACTATTACCTTTTTTTTCTTGATATGTCCTTCTATCTTGAGAGTTTGAGGACTGGTAATTCCTACCAATGCCTTACACGATATGATCAGACTCATTTCTTCCTCTTCTTTTGAAGATTCTTGTTCATTTTCTTCTTCCTCTTCACAATCTATGTAAAATAATTTCTTCTCAGCACACTTATGACCTTTAGTGTATTTGTTATCACAACTGTAGCAAAGCCCTTTTGCTCTTTTTTCTTCCAATTGTTATGGTGTCAATCTTAATGTGCTATCATTCACTCCATAAAAATTGACCAAGTGACAATTTTTTTACGAGAGCAAAGCCATCGATACCATACAAATGTATTTTTTTCTAAATGTAAAGTTACAATGTGTACCTTTTGTGTGTTTTGCACATTATTGAGATCAAAATATTGCTCCATCTGTAGTATCCATGTTACGGGATCCTTGCCATCAAACTTCCTCATATTCATCTTTGGAATATGGTGGTTCTTCCATCCAACATTAGATTTTATGAAATCACAATTAACATTTATTTTTTTCTCATCATGAGTTTCTCTTCTATATTTTCTCCATTAGGAAACATTTCATGTATCAACTTTTCCAAACCTTAGATGTCTACTTTTATATCATTCTTCACATTTTCCATTTTTTCATCAATATTAGCTTCCATGTCATCCATCTTAGCTTCCGTGCCATCCATCTTAGCTTCCATGCCCACTTCCATGCTTTCCATATTAGCTTCCAAACCATTTATCTTAGCTTCCATGCCTTTCTTCAAACCATCCATCTTAGTTTCCACGCCTTTCTTCAAAACTTCCATTTCATTTTTTGTTGCTCTTTGCGATAGCAAAATTTGGTGCACTTGCTCTTGTAATTTTGATATCTCATTTTGTGTTTCTTCGTCTTCATGAGTCATAGTAGAGCCTTTTAAAGGCGTAATGGGTGTTGAATTCTTTTTAGGGGGCATTTTAGAACTCAATACTAATATCTGTTCTTCAATATGCCCTTGGAATAAATTCAAACTAATTTTTTTCAAACGAGACTTATGTAATTCGAAAAAAATACACACCTTTTTCTTGCTTATGAGGAGCTCAATATTGAAACTGAATTATCTCTGTGATGTCGGATATTAAATATCTGAAATTTGGGCCTGAAGTAGCCCTCTGAATCATCTTTTGAATGTCACAGGTCTGACCTGATTTGGATTCTTCAAGACAAATTTATTCCCAATCTCCCACGATGACCTAATTATGGACTGGTTCAGTAGAGTGAAATTGTACGACTTGCCACATGTCATTGTTTTTTCCTTTGGCTCTGAAATTGATATATTGAAAACTATAGTCCGTTTTATTGCAGCCAATTTTTACAGAATCTCAATCCGATGCTCAGAGAGAGAGTTATGATGTTTTTCCCACGGTCACCTCTTTGAGATGAAATTCGGGAGCCTAAAAATATCCTAAATTCCACAGATCATATCTCCAAAAATATTGTGAACTAAGATCTAAAATTTTTACAGAAGATTCTTCAAGATTTCGGCTTTGCTCTGTGAATATTTCAGCTTCTGAACCTCGTAGAAAAATATTTATAGCAAAGATTCCGTGATGACCTGTTTAGGTTAAATTTAGGAGCTTGCAAAAAACCCTAACTTCCACAGATCATATCTATAAAAATATTATGAACCAAGCTCTTAAATTTTGTGAAAATGTTCCTCAAGATTTTGGCTTCACACTCTAAAAATTTCAGCTTCTGAACCTTCGTAGAAAAAACATTATAGCGAAAATTCCATGTTGACCTGTTTGGAGCAGCGAAACCCTAGAATCCAAAGCTCTGATACCAAATGTTATGAAGCCAGCTCCAGAAATAGAAGAAGAGAGAGATCAAAACCTTATTAATCAGCCACTTTGAGGGGGGAACCTCCAATACATTACATAAATTAATAATTCTTGGATGATAAAAATGACCAAAACCTCCTTCTATATATAGGAGTCCATGGGCCCACAATATAATCCTAGCCGACCTAACAATAACAATGTAAGGGCACAATAATAACAATATGGGGGTTACAGGGGTACAATAATAATAATAAGGGGGCTACACTAATAAAAATAAGGGGCTAAAATAGTAATATAAGGACCTAACAAAGAAACTCCATCCTCAGCAAAAAGGAAAGTGACCAAGACCTCGATCATGAAAAGAATTGTCTCTTCGGGGAAAAATCGTGCTCAATCAAGCTCCCTGATTTTAATTGATGAGTCACCCCAGGCTTCACTTAGAGATCACAACCTCTTAGTTCCTACAAATGCAGTAGCTCATACCATGGTGAATGAAGAAAATGCAGAGAGGAAGGATGTCATATCCTTGTTGGTCTTCTTTCATAAGTTGAAGAAGAGAAGAATGATGCCGAATAAAAGCAGAGAACTAGAAGGAGGACATATAGATGACGAGGTGCAGCACATAGAAACCCTCGAAAATTTTGATGAATAGGGTACTGAAGCCCCTGATGATTCGGATGTATTGGGTACTAAAGCCCCTGATGAATTAGTTGCACAAGGTACTCAAGCCCTTGGCACAATGGACGTGGGGGATACTGAAACCCTCAGTGACATGGAAGCTCCTGGCACAGAAACCCTCGGTGATATTATGATGTATATGTTGGATGGCCAAGATAATTTTGATCTTGGAAACAATGGTACATGTTTTTAATCTGTTGCAGAAAATATGCTTGCACTAGAAGAGCTGGACATGGAGACTTCTACCCTCTATCTCAGCAACCAGATAGTAGAATTGGAACAATAAGTTCACGACTTGGAGGCGTTGAACCAGGTCATAGAGGAGCAGAACTGGCAGAAGCAAGGCAAGGTAGAGTTGGTGTTATGAAAATTAATCCCTCTTACAGATAAGAGCGATCTCCCTAGTATTCTACGAATAGCTAGAAACAAACATCCATTTGTAAATATTTTTCTCTAGATTATTTGCAATTTAGGATTATTATAAACAAAGAAAGAGGACATGCCCATAACTTTAAATCCAACGTTCGATGCAGTATTTTATCCAGTCACTCCAAAGAGGCTTCTCCAATAATTAGAACCTGCAATCAAAGACAAGACAAAAGAATCAAAGCACCTGCAACATATAATAATCAAGAAAAGCTAATCCAACTTAGTGATCAAGGAGTCTAAGTATTTATGTTTTTAAATGAGTATAGGAACAACTCAATGAGAAAAATAGATCCATATGTATTATCTTGAATGAAAAGAGTAACTTTACAACCTGGTGCCTTGATGTCATACAATTTTCTCCCGGGGTCTTGAACAATCGTTCCTCCTTCAGTTTGACAAGCCTTCCTCTCAAAATACCAACATAGAGTTATGGACATAAGGGTGTGATCATTCTCATGCCAACAAAAACTAGTTTAGAGAGTATGCTCTCTTGGGAATTTCTTCAGCAACTAACTTATATGTCTACCCTTGAGAATGAACCATGAGCTCAATTTATAGGGAAATGGAGGTAGTTTTAGTTCCATGAAGAGGGTGATGGATTCCTCTCATGAAGGGATTTGAGCTCCATGGACCAAGGGATAAGCTCCATGAGTGGAGGGATAAATCTCAAACTGATCGTGCCTCTATAAGCTTCTAGTTGGTAGAATATTCAACTAGTTGGGCTTCTAGAATTTTCTTTTTCTTTTACTTGACTTTTTACGGGGGTCCGCAGGTTTTAGTAGAAAAACGTGCAGGAGATGTGTTGGACGGATAAGTAGTTCTTGCGGACAAGACAGACCTCCCAAGTGTCCTATGGAGAGCTATCAACAAACAGAAAATTAAATCTATCTTTCTCTAGATATATTGTGATTCATAACTAAATGCTATAAAGGCTTAACGATCCTTCCTTTGATCCAACGCTTGTTTGTAGTAGTAGTCCTTCAGTTGCCTGAAAGAGTTGCCTTCAAAAATCTGCAATCACAAAAAAGAAAACATTGAATAGCACCTGCATAGCATATATTCATAAATCATATCTATTATGGTGATCAAGGAATCCATAAAATAAACCAATCAATTGACAGCTTATTGAGAAAAATGGATTTATTTGTATTAACTTAAATAAAGAAGAGCCTTACAACCGTGTCTGCCTTGATGTTGTACAGGTCTTCCAGGGGTTTGGAACAGGAATTTCCTTTACTCTGACCAGCCTTGCACTCTTCCAACCGAGAGACATACAGGTATGTAATATTTCCCTCATAAAATCTCGGCTAAAAGGGTCTAAGTTTCAACAACACTTTACCTCCAATAATACCAAAGCTTCAACTCATCAATTGTAACTCTTTGAGGCTACCCTATGCCTCTTTTTATAGTGAAGGAGAGGAAGTTACAGCTCCATACAAGAAGGGATAGAATCCTCCTTCAAAGGGATTAGTTCCTTACATCAAGGGGTTAGCTCCTTAATGGATGGGATGCATGAACTTGAAAAGAGCAGACCTTCCACCGCAGGAATGTTTCGAGAAGCTTCCAAAAATGACTCAAACTAAGCTTCTAGATTTTACTTGTGCCTTTTCTTTACCTTTTACAGGGGTCCGCACCCTTAATTAATGAAAAGTGCGTTTGGCTACGCATGATTTATAGCCAAAGAGTGTGGGACCACAGACAATACTAAGAGAAAGTGCGTTGCAAGTGTTTTTAAGACTTTTATGAGCTTTTATCTCAATTTCAAGGCTTGACTTTAGGAACTTTGATATTGTGGACTTCTAAGGGAGTACTAAAATGTCCTAGTGACAAATTTCAGTGTAACAAATTGCCCCCTAAAGTGAGAAGTATGAGAGTATTTGAAGAGTGATGTGCTTTATCATTTCAAGGATTAGCCTGTGGACACCCCAGTTGGAAACCTGTAAAAACATTCAATGAAAAACATATATATCATCGCTGAGGTAGGCATTCCCATACTCAGATCAAAACTAACTAAACTTGTTCTGATCCAGAAATGATTTTAATATTACATCAATAGTGTAGACATAGCATGGGCACAGCCATATGTAATGAATAGTCTACTGCATAATGAATAATAAAACTCCTTGCAGCCTGGATGGTGGAAAATAGATCTAGGGTCTTGATTTTTGCTTCCCGAACTAGTACGATTCTATCCGTGTGATTAAATGTGTTGAAGTCGAACATGGTAGAAACCACTTGATTACCAGTCAATGATGTGAACTGTTAACAAGTGTGAGAGAAACCACCAATAATGACAATGGCTCTCAAAGTACTCAGTACAATCCATGAAATGTGAATAAGTGATCTGAAGTCGAACATTTCACGGAATCGTTCGATTGAAGGTCAATGACGCAACTTGTCGTCGAAGGCAAGAAATCTGCCATTAAGGCATGCAGATTTCAAGGTACTGACGGTTTCTAGATCAAATTCCTAGAAGATGAGTTGTCGTCAATAGAAAGTGATATGTCGTAAGCAAGCTCACGACATGAAACGATAGATCAAGTTTTGAAGAAATTTTTGCAAGGACTGACTCAGGGATGGTCAAAGCGAATGTAGACAAATGTTTGCAGATGAATGGTTTGTTTGACTATCCTCTTGAACACATAATGACACTGCAGATGGTTTGGTGACAATTGCCCTAAGCTAATACCCAGAAACCGACTAAAGACCTTCAATATGGTTTTATTAACTGATAGGCAAAGGATTTCCCAACCCAGGTAAAAGTGTGACAAAAAGTGTCGTGTTCAAGAGTGGTGTAATGCTTTTACAAATCAAAGTGTAACAAATGAATCTGTTTTCTCTCTTTTCCCCCACCATTTCTGGCAAGTACTTCTTTATTTTTGACAAGCTTGAGGAGGATAACATTTTCTTGTTTATAAGCTCATCCTTTGGATGAGTCCAACATAGTTTAAAATCGAACCCTAAGAAGGAGTGGTCCGTTCCTGTTTTTAATCGACAGGTCCTTTACTGTTAAATTTTAACGAGTCCAGTATAGGAGAAACTCGGTGTTTTTCATTTTTAGGGAGTCAGAAGAAAAAAATTAAGAAAACTCCATGGGTGTACTTTTTCGTAAATTTAGTCTCTTAGGCCCGAAAAAGGATAAAATAATGCGGGAGAGAACTCTATTGACCATGATTATTCAACGTATACCTTTTTCGTAAATAGTCCATTTCAGTCCGAAAAATGGGTAAACTTATACAGAAGGGACGACTGTTCATTTACCTTAACGAGTTCGAATAGTCAAGTACTCGACAATCTTTTCATTTTTAGAGAGTCTGAAAAGGGCTTAAAAGAGGACTCCATGATTTTCACTTTTCGTAAGTTTAAAACAAGTTCGAAAAAGTGATCAAAATATACTCATATGGTCGACTTTCAATTTAATTAACGAGCAAGAAAAGACGGAAAGAACTCGGCATTTTCATGTGTTTTACGAGAATGAAAGATAGAAAAATAATCTTGGGATTTTCATGAGTTTAACAAGTCTTGAAAATAATAACTGAAATAGACTCGAGATAGGTTTTATTTTTACACAAGCTTGAAACAAAAAAAACTTTGCTTGAGATAGGATTGTTCATTTTTACACAAGCTTGAAACAAAGAAAAATCATGCTTGAAAGTAGTTTCATTTTTACAAAATCTTGAAACAAAGAAAAACTGTGCTTGAGATAGGTTTGTTTCATTTTTACACAAGCTTGAAACAAAGGAAAACTCATGCTTGAGATAAGTTTGAATGCCCCCCAAGCGTAACTTGCTAGAGTGCATGCCCCCCAAGCTTCATTTCATTCAACTAAGTAGACTACTAGTTACTAAAAGCTCGATGGAATGAAGGTTCATTTACGAGATCATATGAAAGACTCGAATTGACTAGGAGAGGATTTGTTTCATTTTTTAATGAGCTTGACACAGGAAAATAACTATCATCATAGTGACTTGTTTCATTTTTTAACGAGGTTGACACGGTAAAAGAAACTATCCTCATAAACTACTATTTCTAATCTACCTACATAACCTACTAATTCATTTTTTAATGAGGTTGACACAGGAAAAGAACTATCCTCATGGGTCTGTTTCATTTTTTAACAAGGTTGACACAGTAAAAGAACTGTCCTCATATCTACTCTCTACAATCTACCTACTGATTCATTTTTTAATGAGGTTGACACAGGAAAAGAACTGTCCTCATGGCCCACTGATTCATTTTTTAATGAGGTTGACACAGTAAAAGGAATTTTCCTCTTGGGTCTGTTTCATTTTTTAACGAGGTTGACACAGTAAAAGGAATGATCCTCATACCTAATTCATTTTTTAACGAGGTTGACTCAATAACAGGAACTATCCTCTAACCAACTGATTCACTTTTTAACGAGGTTGACACAGTAAAAGGAACTATCCTTGCTAATCATTGATTCATTTTTTAATGAGGTTGACACAGTAAAAGGAACCTTCCTCTAGGCAACATGTTTCATTTTTTAATGAGGTTGACACAGTAACAAGAACTCTCCTCATAACAACATGTTTCATTTTTTAACGAGGTTGACACAGTAACAGGAACTCTCCTCATGGATACCTGTTTCATTTTTTAACGAGGTTGACACAATAAAAGGAACTTTCCTCTAGGAACTTGTTTCATTTTTAATGAGGTTGACACAGTAAAAGGAAATTTCCTCTAGGAACCTGTTTCATTTTTTAACGAGGTTGACACAGAAAAATGAACTATCCTCGCTAATTTGTCATGCCTTCCCACTGGAAGAAATACATGTCAAGGGACACTCCTTGATCATGGCTTCCAAAAGGTCTTCATCAGATGGAAGAACAATTCTCTGGAAGGAACACATGTCAAGGGACTCAAAAGGGATAGGAACATCACGTTCAAATAATCCCATAAAGTTTTCCATGTCAATTACCGGATCTAAGTCATAGGAAGTCGAGCAAACATTGAGAAGCTCGCTTGCATCGGTAATTGAAAACATGGGACTGGTTGCCACATTATTAACCCGTGGCAGGGTAGATACCACTTTAGTATAAGGAACATTTAGGGGTGTCGGATTATTGGTAGTCGAATCAAGACTAGGGAATTAAAGCTGGTCAACAGTCACAATGTTTCCATTGTGAGGGAAAGACATCACGTGAAAGAGTGTCGATACGACAACTTTCATTGCATAGACATAGTCTCGCCCAAGGATTAAATTGAAATCCAAGGGGCCTCGAACTACCATAATATCAATACATACAGTTTTACCTTCCAAATTAATAGAAAACTTAGGAAGGATCCCTAAAGGTTCACTAATGGTTCTGTTAAAAGCTTTCAGATTCTGCGTAACAGGCACAAGCTGAGGGGAACCCAAAGCTTTCCAAGCAGTTGAGGATAAAATACTAACAGAATCACCTTCATCTACATGTGTGCGGCATATATTCTTACGAAAAACCTGCACAATTATTTGGAAAGGGATGGAAGAAGTAAGACGAGGTTCTGTTAGTCTATTCCAATCAAAGGAAAATACCTCTGTACTTGGAGGAGGTTCTGTAGAAACAGGTGAAATTCCCCCTGGCATAGAAGAATATGATGTAACAAGAAGAACTTGAGTGGTATGAAGTTCACTCTCTTTAGGGAGAGTGGGATCGACCGAATGTGAAATCGAATCGACCACTTGATCAACTAATGGATCCTCAACTTGAGTGATATCAGTTTCACTCTTCAATGGAAGAGTGGGATCGACTGTACCTGGAATAAGATTAATCACTTTTTCAGTTGATGATAGGTTGGGAGAAAGTTGATGGTAACCAGTTGGAAGTTCTTGCTATGGAATAGTAAGGTTTTCCAACAATTTTGAGGCTTCATCCATGTGAGGAAAAATGTGAGTTTGATGACTCCCTTTGCATAAATTACAAGGAAACCTAACTTTACTCTTTTTCCCAGGAACCTGACTATCACTGGTTGATGGATCAACAATAAGTTGATGGGATTTTTCTGACCATACTTCCAAGACCTTTGGAATACCATGACAATTGATAAGGAAGTGGTCACCCTTACAAAGCTTGCAGGTGAATTTGGGTTTACGATGCATGTTGGAGGTTTCCTCAACACTACTAAAACTTACTGTTGGCAATATGATGCCGAGTGTTGTCCTTGATGGCAACCCACTGAATGAAGATGAATACATGAGATTGTTGACATGTGTTGTCCTTGATGGCAATCCACCTGATGAAGTTATTCTTGACCTGATGGACTTGGTAAATGATGTAAATCTGATATGAAATGATGTTTGCTAGCAATATGATGCTGAGTGTTGTCCTTGAATAGCAACCCACTTGATGAAGATGATGGAAACTTACTTGATGAAGTTGTGCTCGATAGAATATGTCTTGATGAACTAAATTTGATGTATCTACAGTGAGTACAGAAGGCAATGAAGAAAGGAATTCAGCATGTGCTAATTCTATGGTGAAAAGAGTATGTCTCAAGGCATATGCGGATCTGTCTAGGAAAAGTCGCGTATGCACGCGGGAAACAAAGTGCCAAGTCGCGTATGGGAAAAAGCGCTCATAAAGTGCAAAACCAGGGGTAACCACCATGGTATTGACCCATTGTATTGGGTAATGATTCATCTAAATGACCCCGTCCAAGAATACCATCGGAAGTAATGTGGTTTTGGCTCATGGTATTGAAAAAGGGTAAACCTATATAAAGAGAAGAAATTCATTGTGAAAATCATGAGTGTGGGTGCAAGATGTCTGAGCTTGAATGAATACTTCTCTCTGAAGTATATCTGAATGGAAAGGGTTACAATTGAATGATAGATCTGAATGTATGATGCACCAATGATGAAGAAGGGGATCTAGATCTGAAATGTACTTGTATTTGCTAGATCTGTTTATGGAATGATTAGATCTGTGATGAGGCGAACATCTGTCTGAGGTAAAGGGTAAAATCTGAAGTGATGTATCTGTTGTGAAGAATTGGATTGACATAAAAGTCTGAAGAACCATACGCTAGTTCGCCAAAGAGGAAGGCGTATATACGCGGCTTCGCTGAAGAGAAAGCGTGTATGCGCAATAAAATTAGCTCTGTAATATGTACAGAAGTATACGTTGGTTTATGTAAACGGAAGCGCGTATATACGCGACATCAGAGAAAGGAAAGCGCGTATGCAAACTAGGGTTTGCTGAAGTTTGTGGTAAGAAATGTCTGATCTGTTCTGCTGGTTTACTGATATCTGTCAGTGAGTTATATGTATCTGTTTCATGGTTGACTGTGCTTAAAATTATGGAGTGGGTCCAGTCTGAAAATATGATGAAACGTGGCCTGCAAGTGGTGTCCTAAAGGAAGATTTGGATCCAGTGTGAAAATTGATGAAACGTGGTCCATAGAGGTGCTGAGGGTTGTAGCCTTCAGTCAGGGGGTCGTAGCTCCCTTCCAGGTGAGGCTGGTAAACGAGAGCAGGGGGTCGTAGCTCCCTTCCAGGTGAGGCTAGTAAACGAGAGCAGGGGGTCGTAGCTCCCTTCCAGGAGAGGCTGGTAAACGAGTCAGGGGGTCGTAGCTCCCTTCCAGGAGAGGCTGGTAAATGAGCGCAGGTGGGTGCCTGCGTGCTGGTCAAGTCTGCGCCAGCACATATGTTGTAAGATGTTTTCTCTATAATAAAATATTGAAGGCTGAGCAACTGCAGCGGTGGTTTTCTCCCGATTTGGGTTTCCACCTAAAAATCCCGGTGTTCATGTGTGATGCTTTGTGTGATGGTTTATTCTGTTCTTACTGCACATGTTTACTGTTTATTGAAAATCTGATGAATGAATGATGGAATAATATAAGTGAAGATTTAATGACAGATCTAGATCTCTGTGTATACGCTAGTTTCATAAAGGGGATCCGCGTATATACGCTAGTTTACTGAAGGAAAGTAGCGTATGGGTTTTAAGGAATGAAAAAGTAAAAGTTTTGAATATGCAATAAATACTGATTCACCCCCCCCTCTCAGTATTTTTCCCAACAATTGGTATCAAAGCAGGTCCTTGTGCAGAAGCTTGATCGCTTAAAGGAGATCCGTCGCAATGGGAAGTCAAGAAGGAGTAATGTCTATAAAGCCACCTCTATTCAATGGAAGCAATCTGATATTCTGGAAGGTACGTACAAAAGCATATCTGTAAAGTCTTGGTGCAGATGTATGGGCAATCGTGGAAGAAGGTTATCAATACCCGGCAAGTATTCCTACTGATGCAGCTGAAAGAAAGAAGTATGAAATCAATGCCAAAGCAGTGAATGTCTTATTGGGAAGCATGTCTGAATCAGAATTTGCTAAAGTGATGCAGCTACATTCAGAAAAAGAAATATGGGACAAAATCATTCTGAGCTATGAAGGAGACACAAAGGTAAAAAGTGCAAAACTCCAAACTCTTAGAATTGAATATGAAAATTTGAAGATGCATAGTGATGAGAGCATTGCCCATTTCTTCTTACGTTTGGATGATATTGTAAATCGAATGAGAAATTTGGGTGAAACCATAACTGATACTACTCTGGTGGAAAAAGTCTTAAGATCCTTGACTTCAAAATTTGACTCTAAAGTTTCTGCTATTGAAGAAAGGCAAGATCTGCAAACTCTTACTATTGTTCAATTACATGGTATTCTGACTGCTTTTGAAATGAGACAAGGAGGTCCTTCTCAAATCAGAGAAACTGCTTTTAAGGTATCTGCAAGAGGAAAAGAAAAGGAAGTTGTCAAAGAATCCAACTATATATCTGATGAAGAAGAAGCGAATTTCGTGAGAAAACTCCAACTAGGAACTGGAAGATTCAAAGGTAAGCTTCCTTTCAAATGTTTTGAGTGTGGAAAATTTGGTCACTATGCTGCTAAATGTCCTTATAGAGAAAAACATGGTAAGGGGAAACAATTTGAAAAGAGGAAGAGTTATTATGCAAATGAAGATGATGATGAAGTGTCCAGTGAAGATGAAGAAGATTCTGACCATGATCTGAAAGTACTCATGGCAAAGAAGCAAAAGAAGAAGGCTACTCGAAACAAGAAGATATCTCAGAAAACTTGTATAACAGAAATTGAAGAAGATGAATCAGATAGTGATTGGGGTCCTTGTAATACTCTTCTTTGTGCAAACAATAGTGAAGATAGTGAAAGTAAAGTTGTGGATCTAGAAGAAGCTATCAAGATCAAAGTTCAAGAACAACAAAAGGAAATTGATAAGAAAGATTCTATCTACAAAGAGATGATCTCTCAAATGAAAGAAAAAATAGAAATGCTGAATGGACAGGTGGACAAGTATCAAAGGTTTCATACTTATGCATCCAATCGAATTAAAGGACTAGAAGCAGAAATCAACGATCTAAATGCAGATCTCAAAAAATCAAGCAAGAAGAATGAAGGACTTGAAGCTGCAATCATCTCTCTGCAAGCAGATCTTGAAGCATCAAGTAAGAAGAATGAGGAACCTCTATAACCATTTGAAAAGGAAGGCCTTGAAGCAGAAATCATCTCTCTCAAAGAAGATCTGGAAAAATCAAATAAGAAGAATGAAGAGCTGCAACAAACATGTGAAGAAAACGAAAATTGGTTGAAATAAGAGATTCTAAATCTGAAGGATCAAGTAGAAGATGGAAGAAGGAAAGAAGAAAGCTTGATGAAGCAATGTCAAGCCTTGGAGGTTGAGGTAAACATTCTCAAAGGTAAATTAGAAGAAAAGGTTAAACTTTTGAGGTTTCAAGATAGTACTAATATTTTGGACAATATTCTGAGTAATCAAAGGTCTCCTTCTATCAAACTTGGTCTTGGTTTCCATGAAGCTGTTAAAGGAGAATCTAGCTCACAAGGAAGTGCTAAAAACTCAGAGGATGTCAATACAAAACCCGAAGTGTTGAAAGAGACAAAATATCAACCAACAATCATGAATTCTCAAAGGAATTCATTCAAGAACGTTGAATGTTTTAAATGTCATAATTATGGGCATGTTGCAGCAAATTGCAGAAGCAGAACAATTCAGCCACAAACAAACAGATTCTACTCAGAAAGGTACTCTGGTAGCTTCAAGGGATATTGTTTTTTATGTAACAAGTATGGACATAAAGCAGCTGATTGTAAAAGGAGGAAGATTAGAAACACTCATTATGATTCTTATGCTTATTTTTCTGGACATATGAGATGTTATTCTTGTAACAAGTATGGACATGTAGAAAAGGAATGCAGATTGAACAGATATGAGAAATTGGATAACTTCCAGCACACAAATAGAAAGATCAAAAAAATCTGGAAAAAGATGGAGGACCGATCAGAAACGTAGGGAATATTGACCCTACTACATTCATCCGCTTCTGAAGCTTACTTCTCTGATTGACTGCAGGAATGATGTGGGATACATTATGAGATTTAGTAATGTATTGTCACAGGGGGAGCAATGTATGATGACTCTCATGGTTGATTTGATTATTCTGGTTATATGTATTTCTGACAGAGCATCTGATATGAAGATGACAGGTACAGGAAGTACAAGTTCAGGGGAAGATAAAGGAGTGTGAAAAATTTATATGCTTCACTTTCCATACGCGGGTTCTATTAACAAAAGTCGCGTATACACGCGAGTTCCAGCAGACACAATCACGTATGCATTGATGATAAGAGAATTTATATGATAGCTGAAGATCTGGAGCAGAGGTTCAGGGGGAGCATCAGTCTGATTGTTAATAACTGTATTATTGACTCTGTATCAGCTTAATTTCTCAGTTCTAATATGATACTTGATGTCTTATGTTGAAGATTATGGATGAGTCCTGTTTGCTTTTTGATGAAGAGTATTCGTTGCTGAGATGAAAGTCTTATAATTCAGAGATAAGGGCAGTTCATGCAGAGATTGTTGCTGATGACTTGCTGATGAACGGATTCAGGTTGCACAAGTTAAGGAAGAGCACTGGTTCAGGGGGAGCAGCAGGTTGAATACTAATGATTGCATTGTTGGCAATATGACTGCTTATTCTTGGTTATTGTGATACTCATGCTTAAATGATGATGACTTGGTATATGGTTTATTATGATGAGATTTTGATCCCTGTTTACTGAAAAGTATCTTTTGTGCTTACACATGGATGAGTTGGAAGTCGTTTGATTCAGAAATAAATCATGCAGAGTTTGTTACTATGGTTGAGATCTTTTGCCTACATATGTTACTTCATGATGATATTGGACCACATGGATGATTGCTTGACACATATTTGAAGATGTTGTTCTGGTATGATAATCTCTATTGGAAAGATTGTATTGATGTTGCAAAGAATCTGAAGGCTTGGTTACTAATGTGCTTATGCTACAACCGTTGGATGACGCTTGAAGACAAAACTACACTGTTCTATCTATCTGCAGTCCAGGGAAGCATTCAAATATCTCAGAAAGAAGCGGACCACTGTCTTTTTCTCACAGAGGATCAGATCTGGTTAAAATATAGAAGATGGTATTGGATACGCGGTTTTCATGAAACACAGTCGCGTATATACGCGAGTTCATGCACAGAAAACTGCGTATGTCTGATTGCTGACAATTTTCTATTTGGAGTCAGCTCTCTTCAGCACAGCTGCAGTGCTGTTTGGTATCTCTGATACTGTTTGGTATCTCTGGTGGTGTTCCAGTTCTCATAATTCTATTTCTAATGTTTTGATAAAGATGCCTTGATGATTTGTTGGTCAAAGTGTTCAGGATGCACAAACTAAGGGGGAGCCTTAGTCATATGGAAAGGTTGCTTGGATGCACAGATTCAGGGGGAGCATTAGCTTTGTTGAGTATAATGCATTGTTGGCATTATGATGGTTCTGAAATATGTTCTCTTTCTTGAGGACTTTCTGGTGTTGGTCTTAAAGTTATATTTATAGTTTGATGAAAAGGTCATGTAGAGATCCATGATGTAAAATTGTAATATTCAGTCATGTAAGGACTTGTCAAATTTGTAAACCCACTTGGTTGGGTAGCTGAGTCAAATATTGTAAACCCACTTGGTTGGGTAGCTGAGTCAAATTAGTAAACCCACTTGGTTGGGTAGTTGAGTCTCATATGTAAATCCACTTGGATGGATCTTTGATGTAAGTATGAGTCATTGGTGATAGGAAATTCATAGAGTCATGTACTTCATTGGAAAATATGTTTGAATATTCAGCATGAACTCAGGGGGAGCTTGGTCACTTTCAGTATATATCAGATCTGCAAAACACTTCTTCCACATGCAGAGAAAAGGGGGAGAGTATGTTGGTTTTGATCCACCCTTTTCCCTTGATGTCAAAGGGGGAGAGTGATGGTGTTTGAATGAAGAGAAAGAATGGTGTCAAAAATGGGGAATGTGACATGGTGTCATTGTTAATGTACCTATATGTTGTGGTAACCAAACACCATCGTGGTTGCCATCAAGTCCAAAGGGGGAGATTGTTGGCAATATGATGCCGAGTGTTGTCCTTGATGGCAACCCACTGAATGAAGATGAAGACATGAGATTGTTGACATGTGTTGTCCTTGATGGCAATCCACCTGATGAAGTTATTCTTGACCTGATGGACTTGGTAAATGATGTAAATCTGATATGAAATGATGTTTGCTAGCAATATGATGCTGAGTGTTGTCCTTGAATATCAACCCACTTGATGAAGATGATGGCAACTTACTTGATGAAGTTGTGCTCGATAGAATATGTCTTGATGAACTAAATCTGATGTATCTACAGTGAGTATAGAAGGCAATGAAGAAAGGAATTCAGCATGTGCTAATTCTATGGTGAAAAGAGTATGTCTCAAGGCATACGCGGATCTGTCTAGGAAAAGTCGCGTATGCATGCGGGAAACAACGTGCCAAGTCGCGTATGGGCAAAAGCGCTCATAAAGTGCAAAACCAGGGGTAACCACCATGGTATTGACCCATTGTATTGGGTAATGATTCGTCTAAATGAACCCGTCCAGGAATACCATCGGAAGTAATGTGGTTTCGGCTCATGGTATTGAAAAAGGGTAAACCTATATAAGGAGAAGAAATTCATTGTGAAAATCATAGGTGTGGGTGCAATATGTCTGAGCTTGAATGAATACTTCTCTCTGAAGTAGATCTGAATGGAAAGGGTTACAGTTGAATGATAGATCTGAATGTATGATGAACCAATGATGAAGTAGGGGATATAGATCTGAAATGTACTTGTATTTGCTAGATCTGTTTATGGAATGATTAGATCTGTGATGAGGTGAAAATCTGTCTGAGGTAAAGGGTAAAATTTGAAGTGATGTATCTGTTGTGAAGAATTGCAATGACATAAAAGTATGAAGAACCATACGCTAGTTCGCCGAAGAGGAAGCGCGTATATACGCGGCTTCGCTGAAGAGAAAGCACATATGCGCAATAAAATTAGCTCTATAATATGTACAGAAGTATACGCTGGTTTATGTGAACGGAAGCGCGTATATACGCGACATCAAAGAAAGGAAAGCACGTATGCAAACTAGGGTTTGCTGAAGTCTGTGGTAAGAAATGTCTGATCTGTTCTACTGGTTTACTGATATCTGTCAGTGAGTTATATGTATCTGTTTCATGGTTGACTGTGCTTAAAAGTATGGAGTGGGTCCAGTCTGAAAATATGATGAAACATGGCCTGCAAGTGGTGTCCTAAAGGAAGCTTTGGATCCAGTGTGAAAATTGATGAAACGTGGTCCATAGAGGTGCTGAGGGTTGTAGCCTTCAGTTAAGGGGTTGTAGCTCCCTTCCAGGTGAGGCTGGTAAACGAGAGCAGGGGGTCGTAGCTCCCTTCCAGGTGAGGCTGGTAAACGAGAGCAGGGGGTCGTAGCTCCCTTCCAGGAGAGGCTGGTAAACGAGTCAAGGGGTTGGAGCTCCCTTCCAGGAGAGGCTGGTAAATGAGCGCAGGTGGGTGCCTGCGTGCTGGTAGAGTCTGCACCAGCACATATGTTGTAAGATGTTTTCTCTATAATAAAATATTGAAGGCTGAGCAACTGCAGCGGTGGTTTTCTCCCGACTTGGGTTTCCACCTAAAAATCCCGGTGTTCATGTGTGATGCTTTGTGTGATGGTTTATTCTGTTGTTACTACACATGTTTACTGTTAACTTAACATCAGATGAATGAATATTGCAAAGAACTAAGTTAATAAATATCTGCATATTTAGATCTCTGCTAATACACGAGTTGTATGAAGGATATCCGCGTGTATACACGAGTTTACTAAAGGAAAGTAGCGTATGAGTTTTAGAGAATGAAAAAGTAAAAAGTTTTGAATATGCAGTAAATACTGATTCACCCCCCCCTCTCAGTATTTTTCCCAACACTTACAGCCATGGTTGGTTGGTTGAATTCTTTCTTGTCTTGCTTCTTCTTCTTCTTCTTCCCTTTCTTCTTCTTCTTAGTCACCTGGTTACTAGCGTCAAGGATTTTACCGAGCGAAGAGGAAGAAAGGGAGGAAGACATATTGGGCGAAGAAGGTAAAGGGTCAACATGAGGTTGGTGATGTTGAGATGGTGAACTCTATTTAAGTGAAGCATCCGGTTGAGGTGGAACAATTGGAGTATTCGGGGCCAACGAAGTTGAAAATAACCATATCGGTAAACCTATTGTAAATCCAGGTAATGACAATGTAGCCATATAAGGAGGACCAACATTTCCAAAGTAAGGAAAAATACTAGGATTCTCGTTAAGAGGGGTTCCTTGGTTGGTAAATTCCGGAACAGTTTCCATTAGATTCAACTTCAGTGAATTTTATTAACAATTTTAAAACTAAAATTAACAATTCACAATTCACACCTAAACAATTAAAATTCACAATTCACACCTATGGTCTCTAAAAGTAAAAACAAACAAATTAACACGTGCTATCAAATCTAGGAGTCAAACCACACACAAACAGTAACTTCCCGTACTAAAAACACTAGTTGGTGATGAAATCCAACATCGTAGAATTTAATACAGAAAGGGCGGTTGGAACAGTTACCCCGACAACCTGCTTAATGAAACAGACCGGTGCAAGTTTCTCCACTATGCCATCTCGAGTGAAGATAACCCTCCGGAGAGTTCAAGTGAGTCTAGTCGACGTCTGCTCCAGGTATAGTGGGATCTTCCCTCCATCGTCACCTTAGGAAAGAATCCTATATATTATGGCCACTAAGTTTACCAATAGAAACAAATATACCTGGGGGAACAGTCTACGATCCGATACACACGCAAGGGCAGAGTAACAAAGCTCAATCCCCTTGAAGGCTCCTTGACATAATCCAAGGTTTACCGACAAGTGACCCCAGGCTCCTCGACAATGGTCTATCCGAGGTTTACCATTGTTAATACATGTATATCTTCTATCGTTCCCAATGAGGAAGGATTGATTACCTCACTGGTTCAGATATGATCTCGTGCTTGACTCCTTTAGGAGGAGCTTCCCAGAGCATACATGCAACAATTGGAATTTTTCCTACCGCAAGATCGACTACTTGTTTGTTTTACTATCTTGGAGAGTTAACTAAAACCTATTCCAAGACACTAGCCTAAGCTATGTTGGTGGAAAGAGCCCTAAAAATGTAAAAATTACTAGATGAATTTTGTTAAGCGTTGTGTTATTTAGGCTGTTTTTACTCAAAGGGTATATGGATATGAAACCAATGGTGTTATGACCCGACCCAAAACTGAATGCAATTGAATATGATAATGTAATCTTTTCAATTCTATGAATCCTAATTAAAGTAAGGAGAGAGTTTCCATTCACTTCCAACAATGCAAAAAATTGATCAATAAGAGAAAATATAACAAATTCTCTAATGCACTAATTTCATCAAGAAACACTAATGCTAATCAATTCCATATTTTTTTATTTTTGTGTTTTTAAAACAAGCAAAAAAAAATGTAAATTCAAATCAAAGAAACTAATCTAAATCTAAGATTGATTTTTCCAGAATGTAAACTATGCAGTTGTAATCTATGCACAATTCACATGAAAACTATGCAAATGTATTCTATGCACATTTTTCATCCATATTCTGAAAATGAGAATTCTAATTATGCAAATGTAATCTATGCAAGAGAATTCTCAAACACAAGATGATTTTAATGTAATCTAAGAACTAGTCAAGTGTAAGTAAAGAAAATTGGGTGAGAGTTCCAAAGATCAAAAAATAAAAACACTCAAAGGCGATTAACACTCATACACGATTTAGCCCCCCTCCCCCGATGAATGAGGGGGAAATTTTTTGCAAAAACAAAAGCAAAAAGATGCAAAATTGTTAAGAAACTGAGACAAACCTCGAAGTAATGACTAAAGGAAATCAAATTAAGAATTTCTCAAAAAGAATATTCAAAACATGCAATTAACTTAACGGAGACTGATGAGATTGTAAGAGTGCTGAAAAGAAATTCACACAAGGCTTTCTGACAGAAAATACAAGTCTAGATATATACTGAGAATCTAACAAACTGATCCAAAAAAGATAATTTTAAGGTTTTATAAAAATTTTCATAGGGTCCATAGGTTTCAGTGTAAACAAGTGCGGTCCTACACTGTTTATACAAGAAAAGAGCGGAGATGCCCGCACTGTTTCTAAAATAAAATTGCGGATACCAGAAAACTAAAAGAAAAATTTAAAAAACTCTAAAGCTCTTTTCAGGGATTCTGCAGGAGTAAATTACCCAAGCCCGTATAAATCAATCAAAATCAGAAAAAATAAATTCACAAGTCAAAAATAAAAGAATTCAAAGTTCAAGATCCATCCCCAGTGGAGTCGCCATTTTGTTGGACGGATAAGTCGTTCTTGTGGACAAGACATACCTCCCAAGTGTCCTACGGACATCTAGCAACAAACGGAAAATTAAATCTATCTTTCTCTAGATATATTGCAATTCATAACTAAATGCTATAAAGGCTTAACGATCCTACCTTTGATCCAACGCTTGTTTGCAGTAGTAGTCCTTCAGTCGCCCGAAAGAGTTTCCTTCGAAGATTTGCAATCACAAACAAGAAAACATCAAATAGCACCTGCATAGCATATATTCATAAATCATATCTATTATGGTGATAAAGGAATCCATAAAATAAACCAATCAATTGACATCTTATTGAGAAAAACAGATTTATTTATATTAACTTAAATAAAGAAGAGCCTTACAACCGTGTCTGCCTTGATGTTGTACAGGTCTTCCCGGGCTCCGGAACAGGCGTTTCCTTTACTCTGACCAGCCTTGCACTCTTCCAACCAAGATACATACAGGTATGTAATCTTTCCCACATAAAATCTCAGCTAAAAGGGTCTAAGTTTCAACAGCACTTCACCTCCAATAAGACCAAAGTTTCAACTCATATTTTGTAACTCTTTGAGGCTACCCTATGCCTCTTTTTATAGTGAAAGAGAGGAAGTTACAGCTCCATACAAGAAGGGACTGAATCCTCCTTCAAAGTGATTAGTTCCTTACATCAAGGGGTTAGCTCCTTAATGGATGGGATGCATGAACTTGAAAAGAGCAGACCTTCCACCGCAGGAATGTTTCTAGAAGCTTCCAAAAATGACTCAAACTGAGCTTCTAGATTTTACTTGCGACTTTTCTTTACCTTTTACAGGGGTCTGCACCCTTAATTAATAAAAAGTGTGTTTGGCTACACATGATTTATAGCCAAAAAGTGTGGGACCGCAGACAATACTAAGAGAAAGTGCGTTACAAGTGTTTTTAAGACTTTTATGAACTTTTCTCTCAATTTCAAGGCTTGACTTTAGGAACTTTGATATCGTGGACTTCTAAGGGAGTACTAAAATGTCATGGTGACAAATTTCAGTGTAACAAGATGCCGTACGATATAGAACAAGTATCAGCGAACCTGCAGGAAAAGGCTAGAAAAAGTGCGAAGGTAGACTTTTAGGGGTTTTAATGAGACTTTCTCCAATTCCAAAACTTGGTTTAGGAACATTAGGGTCTTTTACTTCTAAAGGAGCACAATATAGGTAGTGATAGACCTATATGAACAGTCAAATTTCATATTGATAAAATAATGTGTAACAAATTGCCCTGTAAAGTGTGAATTCTAAGGTTATACTGAAGAGTGATTAGGGTTATGTTACGAGGATTAGTTGGAGACACAGCAGTGAAAAGAAAGCTGTTGTAAAAAAATTCAATGCAAGAATATATATATATATATATATATATATATATATATATATATATATATATATATATATATATATATAACATCGCTTAGGTAGGCATTCCCATACTCAGATCAAAGCTAACTAAATGTTCTGGTACATATATGATTTTAATATTACATCAAAAGTATACACAGTATGGGCACAACCATCTATCATAAGTAGTCTATTGTATCATGAATAATAAAACTCCTTGCAGCCTAAATGGTGGAAACTAGATCTAGGGTCTTGATTTCCACTTCCCGAACTAGTAGGATTCTATCCATGCGATTGATTGTGTCGAAGTCAAACATGGTAGAAACCACTTGATTACCATTCAATGATGTGAACTATTAACAAGTGTGAGAGAAACCACCAATAATGAAAATGGCTCTCAAAGTACTCAAGTACAATCTATGAAGTGTGAATGAATGATTTGCAGTCAACACTTCATAGAATCATTCGATCGAAGGTTAATGATGCAACTTGTCGTCGAAGGCGAGAAACCTGACATTAAGGCATGCAGATCCCACGGTACTGATAGGATTCTAGATCAACTTTCTAGATGATGAGCTGTCGTCGATAGAAAGTGACCCGTCGTAGGAAAGCCTATGACATGAAACCATTAGGTCAAGTTTTGAAGAAATGTTTTCAAGGAATAACTCAGGGATGGTCAACGTGAATGGATACAAATGTTTGAAATGAATGGTTTATTTAAATAGTCTCTTGAACACATAACGACACTGCAGATGGTTTGGTAGAAATTTACCTAAAGTTAATACCCAGAAACCGGCTGAAGAATTTCAATGTGGTTTGATTCACTATTAGACAAAGGATTTCCCAACCTAGGTACAAGTGTGACAAAGTGTCGTGTTCAAGAGTGGCATGCTAATTTTTAAACAAGGGTGACAACTGGATTCTTTTTCTCTCTTTTTCCCCCACCATTACTAGCAAGTACCTCTTTATTTTTGACAAGCTTGAGGAGGATAATATTTTCTTGTTTATATAAGATCATCCTTCAGATGAGTCCATCTTAGTATTAAAATCGAACCCTAAGAAGGAGTGGTTCGGTCCTGTTGTAATCGATAAGTTCTTTACTATTAAGTTTTAATGAGTTCAGTATAGGAAAAACTCGGCGTTTTTCAATTTTAGGGAGTCAGAAGAAAATCATAATTAAACTCTGTGGTTGTAATTTTTCGTAAATTTAGTCTCTCAAGCCTGAAAAAGGATAAAATAATATAGGAGAGAACTCTATTGACCATGATTAGTCAATGTATACTTTTTTCGTAATTAGTCCATTTCAGTCCAGAAAAGGGGTAAACTTATACTGAAGGGATGATTGTTCATTTCCTTTAACGAGTTCGAATAGTCAGGTACTTGACGATATTTTCATGTTTTGAGAGTCTGAAAAGGGCTTAAAAGAGAACTCTAAGGTTTCACTTTTTCGTAATTTTTCAAGAGCCCAAAAAAGTGATAAAAATATACTCAGCGTCAAAATAATTATTTTACCAAAAATCCTATATCCTGCACAAAAACTCAAAATATTACACATATCTGTTTCCAAGAAGTAAAAATATTGAAAATAGCCTTTTAAAGTGAAAAATAAATAAAATAAAATATTTTATTCATTCAAAAACTATAAAATGGAGTTAAACAAATTCATTTTCACCTTTTGTCTTTAGAGTAGCGAATTGAAAGCTTTTGGCAAAAAAAGTTCCAAAGCTAATATCGGGAGAACCGACTATCCATTCCATTAATCATCAGAACCAGGTAATCCACATCATCTTACTCTTCATTTCTATCCATTTCATTTCTCTTGTTTAGCTTTAATTACATTTTTTGGGAGTAAGTTATGTTTAAAAATGCCCTCTCAGGGGTCCTCAGGTCATGCGCGTGCTACCTGTGGACCCCGGTAATTTTCCAAATAGAAAGCTATCAGGTTGTCGTGGTTTTTGTGTAGAGCCCATGCGGACGCCTGCACTGTCTCCTCACAAAAACTGCGGAGGCACCGTGACCGTTTCAAAATTCACAAATTCTCTTAAAAATAATTCAAGTTTTACACTCCAATGGTTTCTAAGTTTCAAATGTGTTTATTTGAGGCTATTCCACTGTGTTAGAGTGGAGAGAACGTGAGCATGAGACTATAGACAATGAAGCCATGGAAGATGCCACCACAATACGTGCATTACATACTTGTGAATTATATAAGTTATGGGAAATCCAAGGTATGAAAGCACAAGTAGAGTTGGTGACATGGCTAGTAAATGCATGGGAAGTTCAAGATCAGTGTTTTATCATTAGTGACCATTGGCTTGAAATTGAGCTCGAGGATATCTATTTCATCACTAGTTTATCTCTGAGAGGAGAAACATATCATTATTTGGGGCTAGACCGGGTGGCCTACCCGTTGCCAGCTACAAACAACAATATTGTAGTGATGACGCAGATCTAAAGGATAATTGCATAGACATTAAAACTATCTTGCGATTATATCTCGAAGTTATTGCATTTATAATCACCAAATTTTGTGGGAGTGCAGCTCCACATGTAGCCACTAAATCTAAAATGCAGACCCCAGTAGAGTGTTTTGGATGCACCATATTCAACTGGTGTGAAGGGGTATTGGCCAACATGAAAGGCCAATTAACTAGAGCAAAGAATGAAAAGTTGAAAAACTTTGGTTATGGCGCCATTTTGATTTCTTTTTCTTTATAGAGAATCTCGCTTCTCTCCCCTCAGCTAATTCCAGTAGATCGTGGGCAACCTTGGGAACCTCGGATGGTACGTTGGGTTGCATTAATGGCCCACCATGGTGGCGATGGTAGTTTAGTGGTTTGGTTCACTCCGACATACTTTATGTGGCTAAGGAACCAAGTCTTCACAATCGAAGACTTCCCCTGTGCAGGTATAGATTTCAGAGGTGATCTTGAGATGCCTTTGCCTCAAGGGGCACAGTGGGACGAATCCGATAAGCGAACTATTTTGATGTTTTTAATCTAATTTTTATTTTTATTTTATCGTCCAATACTGATAACAATTATGTAAATACAAATGTCGGTCCACGATGACCATCCACACTTCGTCGTTTTGATAGGTGGCAAGGACAGCCTATAG
The DNA here is from genome assembly GCA_034641835.2 of Pinus albicaulis. Lineage (NCBI taxonomy): Eukaryota > Viridiplantae > Streptophyta > Pinopsida > Pinales > Pinaceae > Pinus > Pinus albicaulis. Next base: position 835,570,594 of record CM076574.1, read on the forward strand.
CACCACCATAGGTTCAGGTAGCAGAGATCCTAGCAGATATGGAACACAACCTGGAGAGTGTAACCATAGATAGGGACATATGACAATCCTCTCCGGGTTCAAAGACATGTAACAGGTGTTCCAGGACCTTTTAGGAGATTCCTGCACAAGGTGGCGCATGCCATAGTCTATTACCATGATCATCATCATAGATAATGGATGATCATTGTGGATTGACATTTTTGTCTTTTGTCTAAGTATCTATTAGATCATAAGGTGTTTGAACCTATGATCATAGACGATGTAATTTTTTTTTGAAAACAAACCTATCTATGATATTACTACTTTCTCTGAGTATCTTGTTCAACATGCATCGAATGTTGTTTTTTTTTACTATGTTAATGTTTGCAAATGTCTATTTAGAACCAGATTAGCTAATGCATCTACCATTGTGTTTAAATTTCTTGAAATTTGTTGATATTCGATGTAATCAAATTGTCGTTCCAAGAGACGAACCTTCAAAAACAATCTCAATAACACTGGATTTTTAATTGCATATAATATGTTTAAATGTAATCCAATGAGTTATGAATCCAACCTAATGATCAAATGTTGAATACCAAATGAAATGGCATCAGATAATAACTCAATGACTGCGCTATATTCTGCAATATTGTTCGTTATTTTACCAAGGCATACCCCATGCATATAAACTAACTCATCGGAAGGTGAATAGACAACCCAAGCCGCAGAATATATATTCTATGTACTACGATAGGAACCATCAGCAAAACCAATGTACGTTTGAAGGGATGTCGACATATGAAATATCAAGAGTAATCAAGACAAGAGGTGATAGTAGTAACAACAAACTTAATCTAGGCACACTTATCTAATCTAAGGCACGCTATCTAAAAATTAACTAATGTACAAGTGAGATCTTCACACGAAATTCAAGCATAATATATCTTAAGATAAAGACCATTTCTGGGCTTATCTAAAGAGACCCCGTCATAATCAATCAATTCATAGGCTCCTTTCGCAAGCACACGCTTGACAATGTAGTGACCATGCCACATCGGTTTGAGTTTTCCAACACCTAGCTTATCGTTAGCTTGATTGTATATTAAGACTAGGTCACCTTCTAAAAAAATACGAGGGGTAACACTTTGATCATACTGAGATTTCACACGTTTCTTATGAGCTTCGACTGTAATGCAGCAGTGTGTCGAGTCTCATCTAATTGTACTAAGTAAAAAAAGTGTTTCTCCTCTTCAAAGATAGATGGTAGTAATTCAATGGATAATTGGAGTGACAATATTTCGCATTCAATGGGTAACACAACTTCTAAACTATAGACCAGTTGAAAAGGAGTGAACCCTGTAATAGTTTTGGTTGAGGTTCGGTATGCCCATAGTGCCAAAAAAATCATGGTGTGCCAATTTGATTTGTGAGTTCTAATAATCTGTTTAATCATGGTGGTTAAATCCTTGTTGACGGCTTCAACTTTACCATTAGCCTGCAAGTAATATGGAGTAGAGTTATCATGTCGCAAGCTAAGTTGATCAGAAACTTCGGTCATCATTATATTTCGAAAATGAATCCCATGGTCTGTGATAATAGCTTGAGGTACACCAAAACGAGCAATCACATGATTGAATATGAACGTAGCTACAATTTTTCCATCTGTCGTGAATGTAGGCATCGCCTCGACCCATTTGTTAAGTAATCTACAGCGAGAATAATATACCCATGCCCCCTGGTTGAGTGAGGGTTACATGTAATTAAATGAATGCCCCATTTCGCAAAAGGACCGAAAACAATGATTGGGTGAAGAGGAGCTAGAGGCGCACACATCTTTCGATAAAAAATTTGGCAGTTGTGGCATTTTTGGACCGCAATAATACAATCTTTGAATAACGACGACCAAAAATAACCAGCGTGCAATATCTTTTGGGCTGTGGCAAACCAAGACATATGACCACCACATAATCCAGAGTGGCAGTCATTCAAAAACCTTTAAGCCTCTTCGTGATTTATACAATGTCGAAAAACAGAATCCGCACCACGACGATAAAGAGTGTCTCCAACAATATTGTATTGCTAGGATTGGTAACAGATTCTCTGACGATTTGAACATGAAAGCTCTGGGTGAAAGGTTTGGGTTTGAAGATATATGATGATATCTCCATACCATGGATACAATGTACTGATAAGAAACAAAGATTCATCTACGATGGGATTCTCTACCACGGTTTCTGTCTCAGTATTGGGAAAGTCACACATGAGTTCTGCAAACACCAATGATTTCTTTGATTTAGATTCCTCGAATTCCAAATCAAACTCTTGTAGGATAACAATCCATTTAGAGTATTTTACCCCGAGTAATTATTTTGTCAAAATATACATCATTGGGTTGCAATTAGATATCACAGTTGTTTTATGTAACAATATGTAGTGACAGAATCGTTGGACAGCTTGAACTGATGCCAAGGCCAATTTCTCCACATGTGAATATTTTATTTCCATTGGGTTAAGATTCCGACTTAGATAATAGATCACCTGCTCATTGTGAGATTCATCCTCTTGAACCAGAACCATTCCAATGGTGGAATTAGAGGCTACTAATTATAAAAACTAGTCTTGGTGGTAATTGGGTGGATGCAATAACGGTGCATGGGTCAACATGTGTTTTAATGCATCAAAATATCGATTATCAATCTCATTCCAAATAAAAGAAACACTTTGTTTTAACAACTGGGTAAAACCTTTTGTTAACTCAGCATAGTTCGGGATAAACCTACGTAGAAATTTTTTTTCCCTTGCAAACTTTGGAGTTGGGGAAGTGTAGAAGGAGGAGGTAAATTGATGATCGCCTCAACCTTCGAGGGGTTGACATGAATGTCAGCTTTCGAAACAATGAATCCTAGTAATAGTCTTGATTGCTTACAAAAAACACATTTGTGCGGGTTTAAACGAATCTTGTAATGCCGACATCTCATGAAAATAGCTCGTAAGTGTGTAGGATGATATTCCCTGCGTAATGAGTGAGCAGAAATTCATCCAGATAAGGTTGTACAGTATGTTTGATGTCATGAAAAGCGTTAGAAATTGCCCTTTGAAAAGTTGCACCATCATTTTTTAATCCGAAAGGTAATTTGCAATAAGCAAATGTCCCCCAAGGACATATAAACTATGTTTTTGGTTGATCAATAGGGAGTATGTTTATTTGATTATACCCAAAAAATCCATCCATAAATGAGAAAATTTCATTTATGGCACAATCATCAATAATTTGGTCGATATAGGGAGTAGGATAATTGTCTTTTGGACACGCTTTATTAATATCCCTATAATCAACGCATACTCGTATAATCCCTTGTTTCTTGGTAATGGGAACTATATGAGATACCCAATCAGTTAATGGAATTGGATGAATAAATCCTGCTCGCAATAGCTTTTCAACTTCAACTTTGATAGTAGCAGCTTTTCGCAGATGTATTGGACGTAATATTTTTCTAATAGGCTTGGCATCTGGGTATGTATTAATTTCATGAATGAAAATCTTTGGATCGATTCCTGGCATCTCTTCATGAGACCAGTATAATATGTCTTGGAATTCTTGAAATAGGGCTTTATATGTATTAATCTCGTCAATCGTACAAGAAGCACGTATATGAATGTTTTTAATAATTCCATGTTTAACTGATATGTCGATAGGAATAGTTGTAGAAATGTTTCCCAAATTAGTCTCAGAATCCGAATTTGTAATCGATATGGGATTCTATGGTTCCTCGACATAATCAACCGTAAAAATAGACAAAAAATCATTTTCAAACCTATCAAGTTCAGGTAAAAATGAAGATCTATGATGTAGATCCTCCCAAGGTAATTCATCCAAAGACAAAAATTCTTGAATACTTTCGTCAGTGTGAAATACTTGTTGAAAAGGATCAGAAAATGATGTCAAGGCTGAGCTTGATAGTGAAGAATATTCTTCGGTGATCACATTCATTTGATCAGGGGTAGTTGAAAGTGTGTCAGAAAATGACTGTACTGCCACACATTCCATTTCAAAAGGACTCAAAGGCATCTCACCATTGAAAGAATCCAGTTCTAATTCTGAAGGCACTACCCAAGTTTCATCGAATGGGATAGTGCTTGATGAGATCATATTGACGTTGGCAATGGTACGCGGTACGTTTTTTGGAGGCATAGAGAAAGTTCCAATCAGAGAAAATTCCTTTACTAAACCTACACCAACATCTTCATATGGGATAGTTGATTTTCCAACATGATGGATACTGTCTGTAGAAGTAGGGTTGGACGACATATGAAAACTGATCGATTTTCAAAATATTTCCTTTATGAGGAAACATGATTAACTAAAATACGGATGAAACGACAACAGTCATGGCATAAGACCAACTTCGACCCAAAAGAAGGTTGTAATCCAAAGGGGCATCAACAACTTCCACATCTAGATTAACAGTTTTGCCTTCTACTTCTATAGGTAGATCCTGGAGTATTCTGAATGGATGAAATCCTCTTCCATCAAAGGCTTTAAGGATTTTTGGCGATTGTTTGAGTGTTGGAGAACCGATATTTTTCCAATAGTTTAAAGACATTATGCATGTGGATTCCCCCTCATCAATTACAGTATGAAAGACTCATTTTTTTCTTACTAATACTGGGATCTAAAAATCCATCTGATGAGGGAGTATTGGTGTAAAATTTTCTAGATCAAAGACCATGAGGTTAGAATCTTGAGGATTGATACCTCTAATAGCTGATAATAGTAATTTCCTTTGTGCTTGACATGATTATAGCACTTCTAAGGCTGACATTGCTGAAGGGGATATTGCCATGTCTTCAACAATGTTGTAATTCTGAGCAGCTCTCGCATGTGGGTTGAAATATGATTTTCGAAGTACACCTTTAGCAGGTGGTTTAATCACTAGATCAAGATTGTGATTCTCGATATGAAGCGGACCAGAAACCGAAGGAGATACAACTGGTCTTTGACTAGAATTTTCTGTCTCTTTACCAGTTACAGGATTTTTACTTCCATAGCCTTGCGATCGCATCACAACCATAACCTCAGATATCATTAAAATATATGCCATTGAATTTGAAGAAGATCCTATCATTTTTCTATCTTGAGTGGGAAAAGAATCCTTCAAGACAACGGGGGTGGGTGAACCTTTGACGAATTTAGAGACCTCGGACCGATGTGGGAATTCTGTTGGGTCAATTTACTGTTGTAAACTAATGCAAGTATTTATTATCAATCCAGGTTGGTGAACTTAGAAGCATCCCCAAAGTATATGGGTTTCAACCATCGTCAAGTTTAGAAGATGAATTATTGATGGTTAGTGAAATGCATATTACAAATATAAATCTAAATTTCTAAACAGTAGATCAAGATACATGAAATAATAATCAAAGAGGCTCTTTCTTGAGAGGTCTTGATTGTCCTTCATCATTGATTTCATTCTATCATTAATGCTATTGTGAAAACAAGAAAGCAAGAAAAGATAAATCTAATTTCTAATCAATAGATCAAGATACATGAAATAATAATCGAAGAGGCTCTTTCTTCAGAGATCCTAGTTTTCCTTCATCATTTATTTCATTCTATCATTGATACTATTGTGAAAACAAGAATTTAGAAAAGCAGGAAAAGATGAATCTTAGTTTTGAACTCTTAAGAAGATTTTTGAACTCTTAATCAGATAGAAGAAGTATTTAACTTAAATATTAGTTTGTCTCTTCGTATGTAGGAAATAAAACAAGATTAAGATCCATCAACAATCAAAGCATGTAAAGGCATGTAAAGATAAACAAATCAAACATAAACAACTAATTTAGAAATTGCAGCTACGAAATGAACTAAGAAGTGCACTTAGCTCAGTGTGGGGGCCCTCCACCCTTGCCTTGCACACTGAAGGTAAACTCAACTAATTAAGACTTCAAGGAATCAACCAACATGTAACAACATCAAAATATGAGAAAGCATATCTTCTATTATGTCTTAAAGTCTTGGAAATAATAATAATAAGTCATACAAGTTCCATTTGCCCCCTCTACTTGGAGAAAGAGCACTCCTCTTTATACATGAGTGCTTTGAAAACAAGATAAGAAACTCATAATTAAAAATCCACTCTTCTCTCAACCAATATGCCTATAATTACAAAATATGATCCATTCAAATCCTCACTCATCTCTCAAAAATCTTGGATAAGATATGTTATCCAAATATCCATGATCTTATCCTTGGAATCTCCATGATCTTCTCCTTAGAATAATATTGAACAATTATCCTTTGAATTATTGAAATTGTGGAGGAAATATTCAAGAGGATTTTGAATAGTTCTTCCAAATAATCCTACACATTTACAAAGCTCATCCACATTTAAGATATTAGTGAAATATGTCAATTTTCCAATAATTAATCATACATTCTCTAATAATATTAAAAATAAATAAATTGGAAAATAATGAGGTGAACCCATGGAGATGGTATGCTAAATGGTTAAATGAGGTAATGGAATGTGAGGAATGGCAAGGATAAACATGATGAAAATGTGACAATTACGAGACCCAACATACCCCCAGACTGAACTTGTTGCATGTCCTCATGCAACCTTGAATGGATTAAAAACTTTTGGCTTTTCTTTATTATGGTTTCTAACAATGTATCATTCCAGAATGTGAAATACATGTACTGTAATTGATATTTTCTATGGTTGGTTCTTGTGTTAACAACCATGAATATAATAAATGTTGGTTCTTGTGTTAACAACATTCATTTCTTTTCTTTCTTAACACATGTACTGAAAATAATAAGTCATGTATTGGAAATGATAAGTCATTAATATACATAAGAAAACCTTTTCTCATATTTTTGAATCATGCCAAAATAAATATCAATGTATTTGAATCAATTGCAATGAAGTGTAGTTTGGAAGAGTCATGTTGGTTGACAATATGTGAGATGATAAATGGAATGAAATGGTTATGAATATTCCCCCCCCCACCCCTCCCCCAAACTGAAGATGTGTTATGTTTACGAAAAGGTGAAAGATGATGTAATATGGCGAGGGAATTTTCCAAGTTCAATTACTTTCAACATGTAAGAAAATTGTTTGATTAAAAATTAGAAAATAACATACCTTCACTTACCCAAAATGCTGTTGAACTATGCAAAATGTAGCTACTGCCTCTTCTAGATCTGGAAAATGTCATGATGATTTGCATGAGAGAATGTGTCGTGCTGCTAGATCAAGAAAATATCGTGGTGTTGGATCATGTGAATATCATGCTGCTGGATGAAGTGAAGGAATCTTAAGTGTTGATTAGTTGTATGAATCTGAATATGATGTCTGAAAGTGGAACTATCATACTCTCATATGGCTGAAGGAATGTTATCGCAACTACTGATGGAGTCATGAAAAATATATAGTCTTCAACTACTTCAAAAATCGGATGGTACAATTCTATTCATGCGAATGAATGTGTCGATGTCAAGCATGAAAATAAGTCATTGGATTGCCGACCATTAATGGATGTCATTAACCAATGTGAGGCAAAATCACGATTGATGTCAATGAGTTCCAAGGTACCCTAGTACATCTTGCGAAGCGCAAATAAATGATCTGATGTCGAGCCACTTGCAAGATCCAACAATCAAGGGACATTGATGTATTCCCATGACTGTCGGTGAGAGAACCTGTCATTAGGGCATACAAGCCTCAAGGTACTAATGATGACTCTAGTCTCTATCCTAGATAAGGTGTTGAAGTCGATGGGTCAAGACTTGTTGAAAGGTAGGCCTTAAGGAATCCCACATTAGTCAATGCGAGTTTACACAAAAATGATTTGTAGGACTATAGATGAAAATGATTGCAGTAAATACATGTTTTAGGAAAATGATAGCAAGGAAATAGAGTTATGGAAAAATAAGATGTTTGGAATTTTATTGAAAAGGAAAAATGAACTGAAAAATAAGAAGGAAATGATGTATGTTGTTCAGAAAAATTGGCATGTATGGAGTCATGAAGGATAAGGAAATGGAAGATGGGCTGCAACATAGGGATGATTAAGGCACCTGGAAGGAAAAATATGAGTAATCATGATGCAAAAGGGTTTTTGTGTAATGGGAAATGTCACGATATGTGCAGTGAAGAATTAGTTCCTTCAAGCATCCAATGATGCTTGTTTCATTGTGATTTCTAAAAATCACTTTTGCATTAGATCGTCTTCAACTCTGAAAAAATTAGCACCATTCTTGCATAAAAATTATTTCCTTTGTGTGCCATCTCCATCGATGATTCCTGTATGAAGTGACTCAAAAACAAATTAGCTCATTTTTATCAAATTTCCATTTAGTATTATTTTTCGAGGTTACACCAATCATGGATGAAAAGGGTATCACATCGTAATGTTGAGGCTTTTCACATAAGCTTCTTGTTGACCTACACAACACCAATCTCATTTCACTTGTTAGATATTAGTATATGCATCCAATCAACATAATTTTATTACCCCCCAACTAAAATTATTGCATGTCCTCATGCAATTTAATCGTAAATGTGGGGCAATTTTTTATAATAACAAAATTAAAATGAAAATTTTATTTTGTCATTTATGATTGGTATTGATTTTTTATATTTTATTTTATTTATTATTTATTATCCTAATCCCATCCATTTAGGTCGAACTCATCCAATTAGTTACAACAAATCTGGAAAAATCCCAAAATATACTATTTCTGCCCTATTTTCTAGGGATTCCTGAAAAACAGGTCATGTTTGACCAGCATTGACCAGGCCTGTTTTAGCTTGGTTTGACCAAACCAATAGGTCTTCATCCATTCTTAGTTCCAAATCTTTCTAAATATGTTCTCAGCTCGTGCCCAAGTGTCTTGCAAGTATGACATTAATGAAGTCATTACGGAAATTTCCAGTTGTGTCCAAAAATACTCTTAAAACCCATTTTTTTCTAAAAATTCTAAAAATTGAAAAACATAATTTATTTGCCTGAATATACATAATAAGGTAAAAATAGGTCATATGTGGATGGTATAAAGTGGAAAGGGATGGAAATTAGGTGGATTTAATAAGCAAAAATTGATAAAAAACGAGGGCCAAAACATGTCCTCATGCTTGCCTCTATCTTTTTTACTTTCTACCTCTAAATGATGATTACCCTGCTAATGTACCTGTGACTTTGGCCTCGGATGTTGAAGCTTATTATTGAGCTGCCGTTTTTGGAATATACTTTGTCAAAATTCCTTTTAGAACTGAGTTCTCAACACCTTCATGTTTGTTTTTAACCTTTTCTGCCTTTGATGTACATCATACTTGCAAATTGAATCTTATTCTACCTTCAGAGATCCTCAAATTTTGAAGATATTGCTCTCTGTCCTTCAAAATCATTTTTTAGAAAATGAATCTTTGTTCTTCAAAAATGTATTTTGGAAAAACAATCTATGTTCTAGAGAAATTGAAATTGGAAATACCCCGTATGCAATAGAATCATTCATTTACTTCCTTTGATAAATCGATTCTTGGAAAATGAAAATCAACCTAAAAGGTGATCATAATCATGCGCAAGTACATAATCCTCTAAAAATAATTCTTCTTTGCCTTCAATTTTTGTGTCTTCTCTCTTCTGTTGTTCTGGGGTCGATCTTGTCGACGTGTCTAACACAACTTTAGATTCCTCTTTTCCTTGAAATTGATTTCCTGAATTTACCCACACTGGATTTTTCGAAAATTGACATCGATTTTCTGAGAATGAATTACCCAATGTGTCTTTTCAAAAATCAATTTTATGAATTATTTTGTTCCTTCAAACTTTGAAAAACTCTATCTCTTAACAAAAAACGAATTCTGGGAATGAAAAAAATTTCATTATCATTTAATTTGAAATCAATTTCAAGAAAATTAACCACTGCATGCATTCAATTAGAAATTGATTTTTGGAAAAATCACTGCATGCATTCAATTGAAAATCGATTTCTACAAAATCATCCTGCAATTTCGACACTTATTCTTAATATCACTACCGCTCTCTGCATAAAAATTAAAACATCAAGATCTGGAGTGGAGAATACCATCATGAAAAAATAGTCACTATAGATTCTATACACATGTAACTTCCATGCAGTCTTGTATTTCCACTACGCAGTTGAAAGCTCGGACTTTTTCCACGTTGTCAATGTAACTAGAGTTTTAAATGTGAACTAGAGTCTTTCATCTACACTGATAGTCATATAACTCTCAAACTTCATATTTCATTCTGATTCAAACTTCAACTTGCTGTCTCTTCTTTTGGAAATTTCGCTTTTTTTTTTATCAACTGTTTAACTCCAGAACTCAAACATTTCATAACCTTAACACCGACTTCGCTCAGCAATAATGTAATTTGAGTTCTCTTTTGGCTCACACTCTATTTTAGAAAACTAATAAAATAAATTTTTCACTGTGTGAAAGACAACCAAAAAAAAAAAACAAATGGCATCATATGGCTTCCATGATCGTGTATATTACAACAGCTTGGAATTTTGACATATGAATCTGATCTGGAAGTGACTTTTTTTATTTCTCTGAGTTCCTTTGTTAAACAATACAATTCCATTTTCTTCTCTCGACATCTCGAAATCTACAGGTGGCAGCGTGTGTCTATAGTGACAAATCCGACAACTGAAGTTGTATTATGAAACCTCTTTAAATAAAATCCCTATCCCCGTAATCCTCTAACTGCTAATGAATTTACGTGATTGATCCTTACTGGTGGAAAATAGATATAGAACTGAAGTCATAAAACCTAGGATTCGATTTTAAATTTATGAGAGAACTGATGCTTACCTTCACTGGGATTTCACTGCACAATTTGAGGGATTCTCTACATAAATTATGGTGCGGCACAAAATCCTCCAAAAATATTACTTCAACTTTACACACTGCTCAATATTGTTTTTCAGCTATTCACTCATGGTTTTTTTTTCGGCTTTTCTATGGCTGAGAGTATCTCTCTATTATGCTTCTCTGTGTTAACTACAACTCAGCGTTCTCATAATTTCGGTTTGTTTCTCGAGGTGCTATTTGTTTGCATACTGTACCTACCATGGTTGTATTCTCCTTGTGTCTCTACCATGTACATGCATGTATTATCACTACTACATCGTATCATTTATCATGGCTGCTTCATTATATTACATTCCCTTCATTATACTTCATGCCCACTTTGTTTACGATTTTTTTCTTTTTGCATGTTCGATTTAATTCTTTGTATATATATTAGGCATATACCTTAGGCATTTCATAATCATGCTTAGCACTCATACTTTAGACTTTGTCATTTTATCTCTTATGTCCTTAATTTGTTTTAAAATGATCATAGGATAGGTCATTTTAAAATCAAATTTTTATTATGACATTAACTTTTGTATGATTTTGTAGGCAAATAAAAAAAAATTTCTTCATGGGAAAAATATTAAATCCTCAATCTTTGATCAAAATTCTTATAGTGGTAATGTAGGGATATATGGATTACTGTAGGTTAAATGAAAGGTATGGTAGGATAAGAAAATTCATAAGATTATGATGATGTATGATGGTGTAATGGATATGGTTATGATAAATGTAGAATTGTGATGGAATGTAGGATAATGAGGGTAAATTTAGGGTTTTAGTAGAATGATAGGATGCATATTCAAGTTTAAATTAGTTTAACAATTCTATAAATTTTTCAAAATCAAATGTTTTAAGAAATTTTTTTACTTACTTTACTTTCTCGTTCGCAACATAGCTTGATGTTCACACTGATTTGATGATGAATTTTGCTAGTTTGTCCAAATTTGACTCATGATGATGGTTCTTCAAAGATGCATTCAGGTAGATGGATAGATAGATAGAAAATAGGTCTGGACTTCAACATGTATGATTATGGAATACAATATGGTAGATGAATGATATCATGAACAATATGGCTTATGAACAGCTTCTTTGATAATGGATGTGGCTTGTCATGGTAAAACTTGATTTCTTCCTCTTATTATTAGCTTCATGTCTTTTGCCTCGATCTTGATCTTCTTGTAGGGTTGTTGACGTTGTTGGTCCATAACTAAAAGTAAGTTTTGAGTTTCATTATATGAGCTCAACATATTGTGAATTCCACTTTGATTTGACTTGAATATTCACTTGAATATTTTTAAATATTGGCTTTGAAAATCCTTCATCCATGGAGTTGACCTCTCAAATCTTCTTATGACTTGCAAAAACATAGCATTTTCCTGAAATAAAATCTTAGATGATGAAGGAAGAGAGGTGTACAGTCTCTCTTCTTCCAAGAAATATGTATAGTAATTACAATCAATGCTTAAAAACAAGTCTGAATATGATATACAAAGAAAATGTATTTGTTTACCTCTTTGAGGAATGGTGGCCATCCTAGACCTCCTAGATGTATTTTGTTCACAAAATATTTGTAAATTAGAGTGATTCCAAAGGCAAGTTGAAGTGAATTCATATGTCTACCTCCAATACAAACATGTTTTCAAAATGGTTTAAAATGATATGCCAAAAATGATGAGAAGTACCATGTTTGATAGAGCTGCTTATGATTTTTTTACTAGACCAACAGTCACTATTTGGAGTGTAAATTTTTTGTTGAAGATCGGATAAATGTGATTCCACTTGGAGTTTAAAGTAGAATCATTTTTGTTTTTCTAGTAGAAACATTTTTTTTTAAATCAGTAGTTTTGATATCACAAAAGTGGTGATGAACAGACCTAGGAGGCAGAGTTTGACTATGCTGATTTTAAGACATGCAGTCACTAAATGTGGAATAACGTTTTCACCTGACCTCCAAATTGGATGATTCAAATTATGTCTTGAACTATACTTCAATATATATCTCAATTATAAATAGTTTTTGAAAATAATATGATTTGAGTTGTGAAATATTCCAATGAATAGTCAAGACCTAGAATTGTCTGGCATGCAGATTTTTCAACAAGCAATTAGTATTTTGAGCATAGATTTTTCATATGATGTCAGATTGAGTTGATTCAAATTGATTTGGAAACTAGATTCCAAGGGATATCTTCCCTATGAATATCAGGTAAATTTTTTTCAATTAGAACTCTCAAATCAATGTTGTACTAACTATGATCTTAAAAGTTTTCTTGAAATCTAGTGTTTATTTTGATCATTTTTATTTGTGATCCAAATTGAAATTTTCAAAATGGATTTAAAAACTATATTTAAAGTGATACCTTTTTTAAAAACATGCTTTTTAAAACTGATCCTATATGGTTCCCCATAATAGGATTTTCCTTAGTGCATTTTTTCAAGAAATCCCTTCAAATGAGTATTGAACAATGATGTGAATAATTTACTTATGAGAAAAAGTCTTATTGTGAACTCATTCCATCCATTTATTTATTTTATTCTATTCTATTCTACTCTATTGTATAAAAATAAGTCATTCCCTCAAGTATAAGATAATTTCCAATGCATCCATCTGCGTAACAAGATGAGAATTAAACTCACATCCAAGTTTGAAAAATGTACTTTAATCAATTCTTGGACATGAAAATTTATTTGTTCATAAGGATTTGATGAGAAAGACCATTGAAAATGGAGTGGTATTGTGACCAAGTTTGAATATGATCTCTGTTTGCTTGGCTCTCCTTATTTGTTATATCACAAAATTCTTCGAGTGTCACTTGTTCAAAATCTTGAATGCACAAGGGATCTTGTGATATACATGCTAGAAATTCTTCAATTTCAGGTTCTAATATTTGATCTTCATCGTATGTGATCCATGACTCATTCATCACTTCACTAGAATAAAATTCTTGTTTTCCTCTTGTGGATCCTCTTCATCGACACTTTGTTCCTCTTCCAATCTTCTGAATTGAAGATTCATCCCTAGTGAACACTCTAAATTGTGGACAAGATCCTTGTCATGACATACCCTCCAAATGGCTTCTTTAACATCATGTCTTTTTAGATCTTGTTGTGCAAATGGATTTTTATTGTTTTTTTTTAATATTTTGATGGAGGTTTTGTTTAATGAGTCTACTCTTCTAATCTCTATCCTAGGCATAATAAAAATTAACTAAAAGAAATACTAGGTTTTTGTCGTTTTTTTGGTGATTTTATGTGTTTTCTAAAAAATGTTCCTAATTGACTATGTTGAGGTATGCTTCCCTAGAAATGACGCCAAATCATTGGGTAAATTTACTATTGTAAACTAACACAAGTATTTATTATCAATCCGAGTTGGTGAAATTAGAAACATCCCCAAAGTATATGGGTTTCAACCACAGTCAAGTTTAGAAGATGAATTATTGATGGTTAGTGAAATGCATATTACAAATATAAATATAAATTTCTAAATAATAGATCAAGATAGATGAAATAGTAATCGATGAGGCTCTTTCTTGAGAGGTCCTGGTTGTCCTTCATCATTGATTTCATTCTATCATTAATGTTATTGTGAAAACAGGAAAGAAGGAAAAGATAAATCTAATTTCTAAACAATAGATCAAGATACATGAAATAATAATCGAAAAGGCTCTTTCTTTAGAGGTCCTGGTTGTCCTTCATCATTGATTTAATTCTATTATTGATACTATTGTGAAAATAAGAATTCATAAAAGCAGGAAAAGATGAATCTTAGTTTTGAACTCTTAAGAAGAGTTTTGAACTCTTAATCAGATAGAATAAGTATTTAACTTAAACACTGGTTTGTCTCTTCGTATGCAGGAAAGAAAACAAGATTAAGATCCATCAGAAATCAAAGCATGTAAATGCATGTAAAGATAAACAAATCAAACATAAACAACTAATTCAGAAATTACAGCTATGAAATGAACTAAGAAGTGCACTTAGCTTGGTATGGGGTCCCTCCACCCTTGCCTCTCACACTGAAAGTAAACTCAGCTACTTAATACTTCAAGCAATCAACAAGCATGTAACAACATCAAAATATGATAGAACAGATCTTCTATTATGTCTTCAAGTCTCAGAAATAATAATAATAAGTCATATAAGTTCCATTTTCCCCCTCTACTTGGAGAAAGAGCACTCATATTTATACATGAGTGCTTTTAAAACAAGATAAGAAACTCATAATTACAAATCCACTCTTCTCTCAACCAATATCCCTATAATTACAAAATATGATCCCTTCAAATCCTCACTCATCTCTCACAAATCTTGGATAAGATATGTTATCCAAATCTCCATGATCTTCTCCTTGGAATCTCCATGATCTTCTCCTTCGAATAATCTTGAAAAATTATCCTTTGAATTATTGAAATGGTGGAGGAAATATTCAAGAGGATTTTGAAAAATTCTTCCAAATAATCCTACACATTTACAAATCTCATCCACATTTAAGATATTAGTGAAATATTTCAATTTTCCAATAATTATTCATAAATTATCTATAATATTAAAAATAAATAAATTGGAAAATAATGAGGTGAACCCATGGAGATGGTATGCTAAATGGTTAAATGAGGTAATGGAATGTGAAGAATGGAGACGATAAACATGATGAAAATGTGACAATTACGAGACCAAACGCACTCTTTGGTAATGTGATCCTCATCACAGATAAGATAAGGATAATGAGGCTTCCGACTATCATCAGTTGGTTCATTCTTTTCGGTTTTCTCTTTGGGAGATGTAGTTTGCTAGTTTTTATTATTTCCTTTCTTATTATTACCAGTTTTAGATTTAGCTGTAGATGAGTCTACAACATGAATATTGGTAGAGGTTTCAAGGGAAGAATCTCCTTTTGGTGAATTGGGTAAAGTTGTGATAGGAGAAGTAGTTTTGGAGGACTTATTCTTACTCTTATTAGCGCTAACTAAACAAATTACACCGTCTGTAGCATGAGAACCTGAAGGAGTTGCAGTTATTTGATCGGGACGTGGTAAGTCAGGAATTTTTTTGTATAAAGTACCAGACTATGTATATACAAGGTCTAAGTACTGAGTTTGAGCAATGACATATTCTTCCGTAACAACCCCTCTCTTGTCCACATCTTCAGCGATCTTTGGAAGTAATGATTTGATAAACCATTCTGCGAAGATCTGATCCAGAATAAAAACTTTCACTAAATGTCTTCTACGTCTCTATTCATGTACGTGATCTGAAATGTACATAGACGTAGATTGTTTTAATGAATTCAAGAGTTCCATGCCATTGTCGTATCAGACTATAAACTGAAAGTGTGTTAAGAAAATTGTTGCTAAGGCGTTGAAATTGTTGAATAAGCCACGTGGTAGTTCAATATACCCTTTTGTAGCTAAACTTATCAGTGTTCTCTAAAACAGTCTTAATCGAATGGAATCATCGATTAAAGAGTTGGATGCACACTAGAGGGGGAAAGTCATGACATGATTTGAGGGGTATTCTCCTAATTTAATTTCGAACTTAGGAATATCATTGGGCAACTTATTCGGCATTGGCGGCCAACATGAAAGATAATAAATTAGATTTTTCATTAGATGCGACAAATCGAGTAAATCCAAAGTTGCTATGAATGGTAACCGACAGTTAGGGTCCTGCTGAGCAAATTGATAACCTTGAGGAACTATACTAGTACCAGGAGGAGGATATCCAGGATAACCTAGAATAGCCTGTGCATTTGGGATTGGAATGCCCCCTAGAAAACCAGGGTTGGCTAGACCATATTGAGGTTGAGCTGGTATCTAATATGCGTAACCAGGGTATGGTTGATGTTGGTATACTAGATTTTGTGCTACAGGCCCATATTGATACTACCCTTGATATGGTTGATAAACAAACTGAGGTTGGCTTATTACAATTGTAATTGCACCAGGTTGTCCCGTAGGCATCTGAACAGTAGTATGAACTGTGGGTCCAAGTTGAGGAGCAGTGACTTGAAACAATGTTGTAGATGAAATAGGTAACTGCACTGGTACCTTTTTTTTTTGGTAGCATAAAAAGCACCCGATTTTGAAAAGTGGTGATGTAGAATCACCTTTTTTTTTGTGCACATTTTTTACACTCTAATATTTTTATTTATGAAGTATGAATATTTGTTTTAAAATGTTAGTGATTTTCATGCTAATTTTGAAACGTATTGATGCAGCATCAACCTTTTTTTTAGAGCGGTGATTTTCATGCTAATTTTGAAACGTATTGACGCAAGAGAAAGACTTCAACCTTTTTTTTGTAGAGTGTAGGATTTTCATGGTGCAACAAAACACAATCTTAGATTATATATATATATATATAAACAATAAAAAATGTAAAAATAAAATTAACTTGTAAAAATAAAAAATTTAAACAAAAATATTCGAAAATTATATAAAAAGAAATGAGAAAATTTGAAAAAAAACACATAATTTAAAACAAAACATAGACTTAAAAAGAAAAAAAAACAAAAATTGAATTAAAAAATAAAAAATAAAAAACATCAAAAACATTTTTTTCGTAAATTATTAAAAAAAACCATATAATTAAATTTAAAAAAAAAAAAAAAAAATTTTAAAATTTAAATTTAAAATACAAAAATTAAAAAATAAAAATAATACTATCAACTAAATTTAGTAAGTTTAAATTAAAAAAATAATAATAATAGTAAGAAAAAAAATACAAATTTTAAAATTAACCAAAAAAATAAATAAATAAATAAAATAAAATTGAAAAAGAAAAAAAAAAAAAAAAAAAACTATCATTAAAAAGAAACCAAAAAAAAAAAAAAAAACCATGTGCAAATATTTGAAAAACAAATATACATAAATTTAGGTTTTTTTTTTTAAATGAAACAATTTATAAATTTTAAAAATGAAAAATTAAATAAACTAAAAAATTAAAAATATATATTAAATTAAATTAAAATTTAATAAATTTAATAAATAAATTTCAAATTTCAAATTTTAAAAAAAATTAATCTAAAATATAAAATTTAAAAAAATAAAATTAAAACATATTAAATTTCGACTGTTCAGTACATGATGATGAGACCAGATCCTCAATTATATTATTAATAATCTAGCCTTTCCAGTAATTTTGGCCCCTAAATATATGTTCTCCTCAGAAAACCATATCTAATTAAAATCTTTAACATAATTTTTTTTTTTCAACCAATATATTTTTCAACCACCCATTTTTCTTTTTTCTTTTTTACTCTTTAGAATTAACACACTCTCGCTACTTACTTCCCGGTTTCAACCAACCATCTAATTCTGGTGGTGGTAGTCGTGAATATGCTCCAATCTCATTAAGTCGTAGCAGTAGTTTAAACATTTCTCTCGAAATTGCGAGTTCAATATTTTTTATTTTATTTTTATGATCCAGTCCATCTATATTTTTAGAAATACAATTCATACCGCTCGGCTTTAGACATCTTTATTTACGGAATTGCAACCAAAGCCATCGAAAATTAAATGACGCAAGTTTTAATTTTTTCATCTGTGATTTCGACTGTTCAGTGCATGATCCGCACCCTACGATGAATCAAAACCTGTGAAAAAACATGTATCTTACGTTATTCCAAAAACTTTTATGGAAAGAGGAAATGAATGACTGAATGTACGGAGATAAATGTTATAATAAAGAAGTGCTCGTTAACACTGCACCAGTCTCACTTGAGGTAAATAAAGAAGGCCCTGGGTTGTCCATCTATTCATCAACCGAGGGTGAAGGACGGAGCCAGATTCTCTACTCTCCATCAGGGGTGTGGGAAGGACGGAGATAGTCAACACCATATCACAAATTGATTATTGCCATTGCTATATACATTGCTTCTGTTGGTACAAGAATTGCTCATTAATTTTTATATTTTAAATTTAATTTGTTTAAATTTTTTTTTTTAATAATTTTTAATTTATTTTTATTTTTTTTAAATAAATTTTTTTTTTTTCATATTTTTTCCTTATTATTAAATTTTATGTTTATTTTTAATTTAATTTTATAAAATTTAATAAATTTTGTATTTTTTTTAATTTATTTGAATTTAATATCTTTTTTAAATTTTATATTTTTTTATTATTATTTTTTTTAATTACATAATTTTTTGTATTTTTTTATTTCAATTAAAATTGTGTATTTAAAATTAGATTTTTTTTTAATTAAACTTAATTTTTTAAATTAGTTTGTTTTTTATTTTTATTTTTTATTTGTATTTTTCAATTTTCCATTTTCAATTGATTTTTAAAGTTTTTTAACTTTTTATTTTAAGAATGGAATTTTTTTCTTTTTCTTTTATATTTAAAATTTATTTATTTATTCATTTATTTATTAAAATTTAATATTTTTATTTTAAATTTAATTTGTTATTTTAATATTCACATTTTTTTTTTAATTTAATAAAATCTATTATATATATATATATAATTTATTTTATTTTTTAAAATTTATTTGTTTTTTTAATATATATATATTTTTAAATTTAATTATTTTATTTTTATTTTTCATCTTTTATTTTTTATTAATTTTTTATTTTTTTACTTTTAATTTAAATAAGGTTTTTTTCAAATTTATTAAAATTTAATATGTTTCTTTAAATTTATTTTTTTATTTTTTTATTTATTTTTTAATTTAATATTTTTATTTTGTTTTTATTTTTATTTCTATATATTTTTAAATTTTAATCATTAATTTTTATTTTTTATTTTTTTTCTTAAATTTTAGTTTTTTTTAAATGTTTAAATTAAAATTTTTATTTTTATTTTTTTATCTCTATATATTTTTAAATTTTAAGATTTAAAATGTTTTTATCTTTTAAATTTATTTATTTTTCTTAAATTTTAGGTTTTTATTTTTATTTTTTTATCTCTATATATTTTTAAATTTTAAGCTTTAAAATGTTTTTATCTTTTAAATTTATTTATTTTTCTTAAATTTTAGGTTTTTATTTTTATTTTTTTATCTCTATATATTTTTATTTTTTATTTGTATTTTTCAATTTTCCATTTTTAATTGATTTTTAAAGGTTTTTTAACTTTTTATTTTAACAATGGAATTTTTTTTTTCTTTTATATTTAAAATTTATTTGTTTTTTCATTTATTTATTAAAATTTAATATTTTTATTTTAAATTTAATTTGTTATTTTAATATTCACATATATATATATATATATATATATATATATATATATATATATATATATATATATATATATATATATTATTTTTTATAATTTAAATTTAATTTATTTTTTAAAAATTATTTGTTTTTTTAATATATATATATTTTTAAATTTAATTATTTTATTTTTATTTTTCATTTTTTATTTTTTATTAATTTTTTATTTTTTTACTTTTAATTTAAATAATGTTTTTTTTCTTCTTTTTTTTCTTTTTTTAAAATTTATTAAAATTTAATATGTTTCTTTAAATTTATTTTTTTATTTTAAAATTTAATTTTTAATTTTTAATTTAATAAACATTTTCTTTTTAACTTTTAAATTTAATTTCTATATTTTATATTTTATAATTTTATTTTATTTTATAATTTAATATTTTGTTTTTGTTTTTATTTTTATTTTTTTATTTCTATATATTTTTAAATTTTAATCTTTATTTTTTTTTTCTTAAATTTTAGTTTTTTTTTAATGTTTAAATTAAAATTTTTATTTTGTTTTTATTTTTATTTTTTTATCTCTATATATTTTTAAATTTTAAGCTTTAAAATGTTTTTATTTTTTAAATTTATTTATTTTTCTTAAATTTTAGGTTTTTTTAATGTTTGAATTTTAAAAATTTTAAAATGTTACTTCTATTTTTAAAAATGTAAAAAATATGACACAATTTTTATTTTTTTTTGTTATTCCAGCATCAACTGGTTTTGTTTTGAGGGTGTTTTTTCAATTCTTTTTTCAAGAAACAATTTTGTTTTTAGCATAATTTTATAAAATGTTGAAATTTGACCTTTAAAAAAAACCAAGTGCGTTTTGGAATACACACTTTTTGTTTTTGGGGTGTTTTTTCATGTTTTTTGAGTCTTTTTGGGCTAGAGTTCCCGTTTTGAGGTGAGGTTACCTATTTCATTGGAAATAGTGTTTTGAGGGATTTGTTGTGATACTTGAGGGGCTGTAGAAATTCCAGGGATAGGTGTGGTAGGCTGAACAAAAGTTGGTGCAGTAGTTTGAGGTGGAGTTCTAGGTGTACTCGGACCAGGTTGTTGAACACTACTGGGTGCAGATACCTGTGGTATAATTTGAAGTGTAGGTTGGACAGGTTGCTGGATTTGATTGTAAGAAATTGGCTGACTAGGCTGATTATAAGGTACTTGCACGTTAGGTTGAAAATTTTGTTGATTCAATGATGGATTCCACACCATGTTTACTCTAGGATATGGAGCTCCCATTGAAGGTTGTGATGTGTAAGATGGACCATAACCAGGTTGATAATTTGGAACGTAAGTTTGATAGTTGGCTTGATAATTTCCACTAAAAGATTGACCTCCCTGAAACAATTGTTGTTCCTGATAGAACTGCGGCCTTAAAGGAGGTTGTTGTCCTTGGAAAGACGGTTTCTCTGGCATAGGGTACTGTCCTTGAAGAGGTTGCGGACCCTGAATAAAGTACTGCCCTTGAGGTTGATATTGTCCTTGAGGTATGTACTGGCCTTGAGATATGTACTCTCCTTGAGGTGTGTATTGTCCTTGAGGTTGCCCCCTAGGCAGTAAATTACTACCTTGAGGATGCCCCCAAGTGGTAAATTACTACTTTGAGGGTCAGGGTTAGGAATGTTTCTAGACATAATGTAAACTTGTTCCGCGTTCAAATTTGTGGTATGTCATTCATTTGGACCAGGTGATTGTACTAGTTTTTTGGGAGAGGGAGCCGCTCCTAAGAAAGTACCAGAAAGCGACTAGTACCTGGAGGAACGAATAGACCACCATACAAATATGTTTCTGGAAATGCATAAAACATGGATGACTCACCAGACATGTTGAATGAAGGAAAAAGGAATTCGGGGTGGCGAATAGTTTAGACCAGAATTATGTAGAAAGTCTGTCAACTGAGAATACCAAGGATCCTATTTGAAAGGGCTATAATAGTAAATTGATTCACTTGGCCTAAGATCTAAAGATTCTTGATGTGAAGGAAGAATAACTTATTCTTCAGTATCAGTAATTTCTTCAATGCTAATGAGGCCAGGAGGAAGGTTTTCGATGATGCGAAAATTCACTCACGGTGAATGACGATGACTAGGGGTTGGAGTGATGAACTCTGAAGCAGGCTTAGACGTAGCAGGTCCAATTTTTGGTTCAGAAATTTTAGGCTCAGTAGCTGATAATTCACTAGTTGTGGAAGCAAGTTCAACTAGTTCAAAAATTGTAAGTTTTCTTTGAGAGCTTTCTGCTATTTGAGGTTGATCTACTTCGTAATCAGGATGTATAATTACTGATGTTTCCTCTTGTTCAATTGATCTAGTCTCTGATGGTTGTCCTTTCTCAGATTTAAAATTTTTTAACTAGCTTGGTGTGTACTCAGGGGGTTTCCCCTGCATTCTACGAGATTGTCTTGGTAACTCAACCACGATTAAAAATTTTAACACACGAAATCAAAGAAAATTTCAACAAAATATCCTAAAGTATCTAAGGAAACAATCAAATTGATCACATGCCTACAAAATCTAAGAGAGAAATCCACACACAAACAGTATATTCCCACACTAAAAACACTAGTTGGTGATGAAATCCAACGTCGTAGAATTCTAATGTAGAAATGGCGGTTGGAATAGTTACCCCGACAACCTGCTTAATGAAACAGTCCAGTGCAAGTCTCTCCACTTATACCATCTCGAAGTGAAGAGTACCCTCCAAAAATTCCAAGTGAGTCTAGCCGACGTCTGCTCCAGGTACAGTGGGACCTTCCCTCCACCGTCACTTTGGGAAAAATCCTAATGATAATAATCACTAAGGTCACCAACGAGAACAATTGTACCTAGGGGAACACTCTACGATCCGATATCCATGCAAGGGCATAGTAACAAGCTCAATCCACTTGAAGGCTCCTTGATATAATCTAAGGTTTTCCAACAAGTGACCC
This sequence comes from Pinus albicaulis, assembly GCA_034641835.2. Classification (NCBI taxonomy): domain Eukaryota; kingdom Viridiplantae; phylum Streptophyta; class Pinopsida; order Pinales; family Pinaceae; genus Pinus; species Pinus albicaulis. The sequence continues at coordinate 835,593,632 of CM076574.1, forward strand.
CAAGCTCCTTGACAATGGTCTATCCGAGGTATACCATTTTTAGTACATGCACATCTGCTATCTTTCCCAATGAGATAGGTATGATTACCTCATTGGTTTCGACATGATCTCATGCTTGACTCTTTTAATAAGAGTGTTACGTCCCTATTACTAGTTTAGCCCCTTATTGTTATTAGTGTAGCCCCCTTATTGTTATTATTGTAGCCACCTCTAACCCCAATATTGTTATTATTGTGCCCTTACATTGTTATTGTTAGGTCAGCTAGGATTACATTGTGGCCCCATGGACTCCTATATATAGAAAGGAGGTTTTGTCATTTGTATCATCCAAGAATTGTTCATTCATGTAATGTATTGGAGGTTTCCCCCTCAAAGTGGCTTATTTCTAAGGCATTGATATATCTTTTCTTCTATTTTTGGAGCTGGTTTCACAACATTTCGTATCAGAGCTTTGGATTCTAGGGTTTCACTGCTCCAAAAATTTCATCGTGGCATTTTCGCTATACCTTTTTTTTCTACGAAGGTTCAGAAGCTGAAATTTTCAAAGTACGAAGACAAAATCTTGAAGAACATAGTCGCAAAATTTTAGAGCTTGGTTCACAAAATTTTCAGAGATATGATCTGTGGAAGTTATGTCTTTTTGCAGGCTCCTCAATTTAACCTAAACAGGTCATCGCAGAATTTTCGCTATAAATTGTTTTCTACGAAGGCTCAGAATCAGAAATTTTTAGAGTGCGAAGCCGAAATCTTGAGGAACATCTTCGCAAAATTTCAGATCTTGGTTCGCAATATTTTTGGAGATATGGTTTGTAGAAGTTAGGACTTTTTCAGGTTCCCGAATTTCATCTCAAAGAGGTGATCTTGGGAAAATATTCATAACTCTCTCTCTGAGCATTGGATTGGAATTCTGTAAAAATTTGACACAAACACATGGAATGTAGTTTCCTATCTATCAATTTCAGAGCCGAAGGAGGAAGCAGTGACACGTGGCAAGTCATACAAGTTCGCTCTACTGAACCAGTCCATAATTAGGTCATTCGTAGGAGATTGGGCACAACTTTGTCTTCAAGAATCCAAATCATGTCAGACTTGTGGCATTCGAAAGAGGATTCAGAGTGCTACCTCAGTACCAAATTTCAGATATTGAAGATTCGAAATCATAGAGATAATTCAGTTTCAATATCGCGCTCCTCAAAAGCAAGAAAAAGGTGTGTATTTTTTTTCGAATTACATAAGTCTCGTTTGAAAAAAAATTAGTTGGAATTTATTCCAAGGGCATATTGAAGAATAGATATAAGTGTTGGGTTCTAAAATGGCCCCTAAAAAGAATTCAACACCCATCAAGCCTTCAAAAGGCTCTACTATGACTCATGAAGACGAAGAAACACAACATGAGATATCAAAATTGCAAGAGCAAGTGCACCAAATTTCGCTATCGCAAAGAGCAACAAAAAATGAAATGGAAGTTTTGAAGAAAGGCGTGGAAACTAATATGGATGGTTTGAAAAAAGTCGTGGAAGCTAAGATGAATGGTTTGGAAGCTAAGATGGAAGGCATGGAAGTGGGCATGGAAGCTAAGATGGATGGCATGGAAGCTAAGATCGATGAAAAAATGGAAAACATAAAAGTAGACATCGAAGGTTTGGCAAAGTTGATACAAGAAATGTTTCCTAATGGCGAAAAGATAGTAGAGGAAACTCATGATGAGAAAAAAATAAATGTTAATCGTGATTTCATAAACTCTAATTTTGGATGGAAGAACCACCATATTCCAAAGATGGATATGAGGAATTTTGATGGCAAGGATCCCGTAACATGGATACCACAGATGGAGCAATATTTTGATCTCAATAATGTGCAAAACACACAAAAGGTACGCATTGCAACTTTACATTTAGAACAAAATACATTTGTATGGTATCGATGGCTTTGCTCCCGTAAAAAAATTGTCACTTGGTCAATTTTTACGGAGGAAATGACAGCACATTATGAGGATACAAAGAGAAACACCTTCTTTAGCCAATTGATAAATCTCAAACAAAAGGGTTTAGTGGGGCAGCACATTGAGGACTTCCAAAAATTAAATATAAGAGTAATTGATATTCTAGAGGAACACATGATTGATCTCTTCAGAGGTACTTTAAAGGATAACATCCAACATGAAGTTCACGTTTTGGAACCTGATTCATTGGAGAAGGCATTCAGGTTGGCAAGAAAAATTGAATGTAAAATTATGGCGACAAGGAAGCCTACCACTCACTTCTACAAAGATGGAAGTGTTGCTACTCCTAGATTTCCACAACCTACAAGGTTGACACCACAACAATTGGAAGAAAAAAGAGCAAAAGGGCTTTGCTACAGTTGTGATAGCAAGTACACTAAAGGTCATAAGTGTGCTGAGAAGAAATTATTTTACATAGATTGTGAAGAGGAAGAAGAAAATGAACAAGAAGAGGATATACACCAGGAACCAACCCTAGAAGAGGACGAAATGAGTTCGACCATATCATGTAATGCATTGGCAAGAATTACCACTCCTCAAACTCTCAAGATAGAAGGACATATCAAGAAGAAAAAGGTAATAGTGTTGATTGACTCAGGTAGTACCCATAATTTCATTCATTGTAAGGTAGCCAAGGAATTGAATTGTTTCCTATACCTAGCACCAAAATTTCAAGTGATGGTTTCAAATGGAGGAACTATAAATTGCTCTGGAAAATGCCATAATATCAAGCTAACCATGGGGGAATATGTATTGAATAGTCCAATGCTTTCCATTCCTATGGGAGGTGCTAATGTTGTACTAGGAGTACAATGGCTACAATCTCTGGGGACGATAGCTTTTAATTTCCAAGAATTTTTCTTGAAACCTTTTTCAGAAGGAAAGGAAGTCGAATTACGGGGTATCGCAGGGAAGCTGGGAAAGGTAATAAGCTCCTATGTCATGACAAAGCTTCTGAAGAAAGAACAATGAGGCGTAATTTCACAATTATGCTCACTAGAAGTTCCAACATCAAAATCATCTATTTCTGTAGATCTCCAAAAAGTCTTGGACAATCATTCCAAGGTGTTTGAAACTCCCAAAGGACTCCCACCTATTCGTGATCATGATCATGATATTCATTTGATTCCAGAAAGTGTTCCTCCAAACATCAGGCCTTATAGATATCCTTATGTCCAAATGAGCTAAATTGAACGTATGATTGCAGAAATGTTAGAGGCTGGTATAATTCAACCTAGTCAAAGTTCCTTCTCTGCTCCAGTAGTATTGGTGAACAAGAAGGATGGATCATGGCGCATGTGTCCGGATTATAGGGAGCTCAATAAGCTTACCATTAAAGATAAATTTCCCATTCTTGTGATTGATGAATTATTGGATGAATTACATGGAGCAATTTATTTTACCAAGTTGCCTCTTCATTCAGGATATCATCAAATTAGAATGAAGACTAAAGATATTCTGAAAACAGCATTTCGAACTCATGAGATTCATTATGAATTTTTGGTCATGCCTTTTGGCCTTACCAATGCACCTTCTAAATTTCAAGGGTTGATGAATTCCATTTTCAAACCCTTCCTTAGAAAATTTGTGCTAGTATTTTTTGATGATATACTAATCTACAGCAGGTCTTGGAAGGATCATGTTGAACATGTTGACAGGGTGCTCAAACTATTACAGGAGAAACAATTATATGCAAAATCATCCAAATGTTTCTTTGGAGTACAAGAGGTGGAATATTTGGGTCATATTGTATCTCACGAGGGTGTTAAAGTAGACCCTAACAAAATGAAAGCCATTAAGGAATGGAAAGTCCCCACAACCATAAAGCAGTTGCGAGGATTTCTCGGGTTAACAGGGTATTATCGCAAGTTTGTTAAGAATTATGGGAGAATAGCAGCACCTCTAACAACATTATTGAAGAAAGATGCATTTTCATGAACTCCTGAAGCAACTAAGGCCTTTGAACATCTTAAAGAGGCAATGTGCCTAGCACCGGTCTTAGCTATGCCAGACTTCACAAAAACCTTTATTGTGGAATGTGATGCCTCAGGAAATCGAATTGGTGTTTTTTTAATGCAAGAAGGAAGACCCATTGCTTTTGAAAGTAATACAATCAAAGGAAAGTATTTACAGAAAGCTATTTATGAGAAGGAAATGTTAGCAATACTACATGCACTAAAGAAATGATGATCTTACCTAATGGGAAGACACTTCAAGGTAAAAACTGATCATGATAGTCTTAAACACTTTTTGGAACAAAGACTATCTTCAGAAGAGCAGCAAAAATGGGTCACAAATATGCTGGGTTATGACTTTGAAATAATCTACAAAAAAGGGAAGATAAATGTTGTTGTAGATGTGCTCTCAAAAAAAAATGAAGAGGTGGAAGCATTGCTTTGTGCCATTTCTATTATCCAACCAGATTGGATAACTGAAGCAAGGGATGAATGGAAGAGGGACGAAGAAGTGTGGACACTCATTCAAAATTTGCAACAAGATCCTAGTACATCTGATACATTTATTTGGAAAAATGGTTCCTTATGGTACAAAGATCGCTTATATCTTTGTAAGAATTTCCAACTAAAACAAAAAATTCTTTTGGAATTGCACACTTCTCCTTTAGGAGGACACTCAAGAATTTTAAAAACTTACCACGGGGTGAAGAAAGAATTTTTTTGGGATGGCCTTAAATCTGATATTCAAAATTTTGTGGCGAAATGTTTGATTTGCTAGCAAAATAAAGTTGAGACAATTAAGACCCCAGGTCCTCTACAACCGTTATCCATTCCAAGTCAACGTTGGGAGGATATTTCAATGGATTTTATCACAGGTTTACCTAATTTCGAAGGAAAGAGTGTCATCATGGTGGTAGTTAATAGACTTACCAAGTATACACACTTTTGTGCATTATCTCATCCATTTAAAGCAAGTACAGTTGCTACTACATTTATGGAAAGAATTCAAAAGCTACATGGAAACCCAAAGGCTATTGTGAGTGACAAAGATCCCATTTTTACTAGAAATATTTGGATAGAGTAATTTTCTTGTTTGGGTACTCAATTAGCTCATAGCTCATCTTATCATCCTCAATCCGATGTTCAAATTGAGATAGTGAATAAATGTTTGGAAGGATATCTTCACTGTTTTGTATCTAATAAACAAACACAATGGGTCAAGTGGTTACCTCTCGCTGAATGGTAGTATAACACTTCCTTCCATACTGCAACAAAAATGACCCCATTTATGGCACTTTATGGATATCATCCACGATCCATCACATCATCTTTAAGAGAAAATTCTAAGGTTCAAGCAGTGGAAGATCACATCAAGCATCAACAAGAAGTTCTCCAACTCTTAAAGGATAACCTAAATTTGCAACAAAATCGAATGAAACAATAGGAAAATCAACATCGCAACGAGAGAAGATTTGATGTAGGAGACTGGGTATTTTTATGGCCACAACCATACAAACAAATGTCCCTCATGCAAGCTAAGAAGGATAATAAATAATCGCCAAAGTACTATGGTCCTTACAAGGTGTTGCAAAAGATTGGTACTATGGCATACAAATTGGAGCTTCCTGCTTCTTCGCGAGTGCATACAATTTTCCATGTTTCATGCGTAAAGAAGGTTATAGGTGAAAATCTTACAGTTCAAACAATATTGCCAGAACTTGATGAGGAAGGAAAAATCATATTGGAACCTGAAGCGGTCACAGAAACAAGAACTCGACAGCTATGAAATCGATCAATTTCAGAGTATCTCCTCAAGTGGAAGAACTTACCCACTGAAGATTCTACATGGGAGTATGAAAATTTTATACAAAAGCACCCAGAGCTACTCAAGCATTGAGGACAACACTTTTTTGAAGGAGAGGGGCATGCTAGGTCCCTATATTACTAGTTTATCCCCTTATTTTTATTAGTGTAGCCCCCTTATTTTTATTATTGTAGCCCCCTCTAACCCCAATATTGTTATTATTGTGCCCTTACATTGTTATTGTTAGGTTGGCTAGGATTACATTGTGGCCCCATGGACTCCTAGAATTACCTTGCATTTTCCATTCATTTAACTTAGCACTAAAATCTATTGCCTCTAATGTGCTTTGGATTGGAATCATTTTTTAGGATGCACGACATATCCGCAACTTTATACAAAACCATACAAATTCCCTCACTATTTACAAGGAGTACATTGATCTATCATTGTTGAAGATTACTGATACATGGTTTTCCTCTTCATTCATCATGTTGAAGAGGTTGAAGGAGGTCAAGACCGCCCTTGGAGCCATGTTTATTTCAGATTTTTGGTCTTCTTGGAGAAAGACAGATCAAGCAGCCTCAAAAAGAGTGAAGGACACAATGTTGGATGATGTTTGGTTGGAGAGGGTAGATCTACTTATTTAGATCATGGAACCTATCATTTCCTTGCTTTGATTTGCAAATACATACCAACCCATCCTAGGAGATGTTTATGAGGGATGGGATTCTATGATTGAGTCTGTGAGGAAAATTATTTTACATAGTCAATGCCCCGAGTATGAGACATCACTAGAGGCCTTCTTCACCAGCATACAGGATATTCTTGTCAACAAATGGGACAATAATTGCACACCTTTACATTGTTTGGCTCACTCCTTGAACCTAAAATACTACAGCCATGAGTGGCTGAATGGTGGACCTTCCCACTGATTCCCTCCTCACATGAATGGTGAAATCTCACAAGGGAAGAAAAATGCATTCAAGAGGATTTTTCAGGATAGGGCATCCCTTGATGAGGTGGAGGATGCCTTTGCATAATTTTCCACTGGCACTGGATGATTTGCAGGACATTATGTGATTAGAGACATGGGGGCTAAGAAGTGTTATTCTTGGTTGGCAACTCATGGGGCAACAAGTCCTCCTATACAACAATTAGCCATGAGGCTCCTCTCTTAGGTGACTTCATCCTTTTGTTGCGAAAGGAATTTGAGCACATATGAGAATTTGTGTATTGTGAAGAACATCATGATTGAGCAGTCCATGGCAAAGACAATGGTGTATGTGCACACCAACCTTCGTCTTATTTACAGGCAGAGGGAGGATTGGTTGAAGGGAAATACAAAGATGTGGGATGTCTTTCCTAATGATATGGGTCTGGATAACAGTGTTGCGTTGGCATTGGCCAACTTGGATCTTAATGAGCCAGTGATAGAGCATGTCACATTTTATGATGGCAATATAGTAGAGGGGTCATCCTCCACACCAAAAGATGCAAAGATGACATTGGATACAGAGGAGGAGGATGCAACAGAAGAGAGCAGTGGTGAGCACGATGATCATGATGATGGAAGTGATGCTGATTATGATAATGAGGATTGATGATTCATGAGTCATGAGCTACCTACTGCGGCACTACCTTGAGGTTTGTAGTCTTGTATACTTGTAGTTGTTTTGTATTTTCTATTTCTATTTTCCATTGGCATTGTACTACCTAGTACTTATGTAACATATTTTGATTTTGATGACTTAATTAGAAAACTACAGTATCTTGTCTTTCTCCTATTGGATCATTGATGAATATGTCTATTACTTTGTATTGTATGATGTATCCTTGTAAAACTTACATCTAGATGAAGATCTATGTTTAAATCAATGACTTTGTATGAATTTGTGTAAGAAATATCTAATTTATATATATAGATATTGATAAAATAATATATAATGTGTCCGTACGTGTCCTGTTTCGGGGGTTCACCATGTCTGTGTCCGACACTCAAATCCGCGTCTCCATCGTGTCTTGTGTCCCCATGTTAGGTGACTTAGGTGAAGTGTGAATATGTGCATGGATAACGTGGAAGGGTGAGGTACTGAACCATCCAATGTAGGAAATCATCCACTTCCCAAATGAATTTAATCGACCTTTGCAGTACAATTTATCACTTTTAAAAGGCTTAAACTTGATTTATGAATTTAGACTCATAAACTTTGAAGTTTAGTTCCATTTTTTTTGTTTTTTGTTACACCATTTTTATCTTTAATTTTTAAATGGTTTAGTCTTTAGTATTTACAAGGATTAATTTCTTTTCAGTATGTTGAATTTTGAATATGAGATTTTCCTCTGTATTTTTGCAGAGCTTGCATTTCCTCCTTGAACACAAGAGTGGCCGCATATTTTTAAAATGCTAATGTAATTTTGTATACAAGAATTTCTTATGTAGTTTTGCAGAGTTTGAATTTCCTGCTGAAACCCAAGAATGACTGCACAATTGTAAAATTTTAACGTTTCTAATTATTTGAAGTGGCATTTGCAAGAAAAGAAAAAAAGAAAAAGGCACAGGGCTTCAATAGTTGGCATTATTTCAAAAACCAAAATCCTGGACTAAGAATTCTCTCTAACACATACATGAATAAACTAAAAATCAGGAATAAACTAAAATATTTAGTGCCTTGTAAATTCCATTCAAGTGTGACGTAAAGCACAATGAATTTTTCACCCTTGAATGAAATGTCACATTCAAATTTCTTAATATTGAAAATGGATAACTAGTCAAGAAGCAAATAAATTCTGCTACGAAGATTATTTTATTACATTCAATAGGAGAACCTGGCATCGTCACATGTCTTTCTGAATCTTAAAGTTTGATTCTGCATTTTTTTCATATTTTCCATTTCTCATGGAATTTCATGACAACTACAATCGGACTTCTCCCAAGTCAATCTGGAGAAAGTTATGAAAGTTTGGATGACAACTGCAATCAGACTTTTCCCAGGTTAGTCTGGAGAAAGTTATGAAAGATTCGATTCAGTTAGTAAGTATACGGAATTTCCTACCCGCTATGAGATCAAAATTATTCCATGTTAGTTAGAGAAAGTTATGAAAGTTTGAGTTTGAAATTAATGGTAAATATTAAGCATCATGTAGTAAGTATAAGTAGAAAAACCAAAATGTAGTAAGTGTAAGTAGAAAAACCAAAATGATGATGACAATTAATTAGTCAAACTAATAACAAATATTAAACATTTTCTATTTTCCATCCTATTTCTTAAATATCATTTTATCTTGAAAAAATATACTAGTAATTAATATTTCCAAAAAAAATATAAAATAATCGCCTCCCTCTGGATAAACGACTTGCACATCCCTACACCATAATATGCTTCCTTGATTCGTATATTCCATGCACTGATTTTCCAAATTTTCTCACAGTTTCTATCATCCGAGACAATCCTATTATTTAGATTGAATAGAAAATATCCACTCACTTTTATAGAATGCTAGATGTACCCACATCCTTTCATGATTGGTGTATTCCATTCGCAGATTTTCCAAATAAGAAGAGAGTTTATGTTGTGTTAGACAATTTTATTATTTGGATTGAATTCAAAATGTCTATGAAGTTACTTTTCTAGAATGCCTTGGTATCTGGTGTAGGTAAGGTATAAATTTTAAAATGCTTAGGTAGCTGGTGTATCTAAGTAGAAATTTTTAATATGAAGTACCCATTAAATTTCATAGTTTATGCAATTTTAATATCTTATTTATCATTTAAAAAAAATATGTTAACCAAAAAATCACCCCATGAAAAAAAACTTGCCCACCAAATTTTATCTCTTCATGTATTATGGATTTATTACCCAAACAAAGCATAAAAAGTAATTTGAGTTATGGTACCCACTTGTAAACTAACTTAAGAAGGTTGCGAGGTAGTGGGTATGGAATAAAAGAAGATAGAGTTTATAGGAGTTATCGGAGACTGAAGCAGAATTCAGGTATCTATCTAGAAGAGTGTGGTATTTCTGTAATAGTCTAATGCTTCATTTATGAGCTTTTTATGTTCCTTTGAACTTTCAAGAAGACCCTTGAAATAACCCTTGTTCTCTAAGTTTATCTTGAATTCCTCCCATCCAATATCTCTACTCCTCGCTACTTCCAATGCTGAGATTTGGACTCCAGCAACCCCTGAGCCCCCACCTTAACCATGGCAAGGTGGACACAAAATAGTTCAAAGAAGAGCAAATAATGGGGGCAGGACACATTCTAATAACATAGGTCACCAAGGTGGAAGGTGCATGATGCATACAATTAGCATCTGGAAGGCCGAAAGTATGGAATTTTGATGGTTGACCCCCTTCCCAAGCATGAGGAAGAAATCTTGGAGATGAAACAGGGTGAAGTGTGAATATGTGCAGGGATAATGTGGAAAGGTGAGGTACTGAACCATCAAATGTAGGAAATCCTCCACCTCCCCAATGAAGTTAATCAACCTTTGAAGTACATTTTATTACTCTTAAAAGGCTTAAACTTGATTTATGAACTCAGAATAATAAACTTTGAAATTTAGTTCCATTTTTTTGTTTTTTGTTACACTCATTCTATCTTTAAAGTTTAATTGGGTTAGTCTTTAGTATTTACAAGGGTTTTTTTTTTTTTTAGTATGTTGAATTTTGAATATGAGATTTTCCTCTGTAGTTTTGCAGAGCTTGAATTTCCTCCTTGAACCTGAGAGTGGTTGCACTCAGGTTCCATATTTGTAAAATGATAATATAATTTTGTATACAAGACTTTCTTGTGTAGTTTTACAAAGTTTGCATTTCCTCCTAAAACCCAAGAATGAGTACATAATTGAAAATTTTAACGGTTCCAATTATTTGAAGCAGCATTTGCAAGAAAGGAAAAAAATCAAAAGGCATGGGGATTCAATAATTGGCATTATTTCAAAAACCAAAAGCATGGACTAAGAATGCTCTATGACAAAGACAAGAATAAAATAAAAATCTTCAGTGCCTCGTAAATTCCATTTAAACGTGACGTAAAGGACAATGAATTTTTCACCCTTGAATGAAAGGTGACATTTAAATTTCTTAATATTGAAAATGGATAACTAGTGAAGAAAGTAGCCTAAACAAAACTATATCCAATGCCCCACTCTCACCCTGATGTTATTGTGAAGCAGAGTCAAAACCAATGTGGCTAACCCCAAATAAGGAATGGCTACCTAGGGATACAAAACTTAAAACAATATAAACATAGTACTAAAATTGTATAATTCTGTTTGATATACAAATTTTTTTGAACAAGATGTTTCATATTATCAGGATCAATGTCGAATATGACCTATCCCATTTTGGGAATATTACAATGGCTTATAATACTCTATAGGTGGGTATCTATTTGGCCAAATGCAGTCGGCTTGCACCTTGTTTGGTGGGATATATAGTCCACAAAAGGGAAAAAATTATCTAGGAAGGAATTTAAACATTGGCGGATAATAAATTCCCTTGATTTACCAATTAACCAAGATCCGTCTATTCTTCAATATACAATTTTTGGTAGTTGTTCCTATAAGTCGAAAAAATAATGTAACTGAAAATTATTAAAATGAAAAAGCAAATTTTCGGTTGTAAAATTCAAGCAGGTGTATTTGGGCACCTGGACAATATGAGATTTAATGTTGAGCACACGGCCCGTGGGTTGAGGTAGAACAACGGATAGAGGCAAAGCCATTTGAACCTGTGAATTCGTCATTGTTGTGTTAATCCTGCAACAATAAAACCAAAATAACTACTTTGAATATGATGGGACTATGGGTGTTAATATTTTTACAGGAGACTAAATATATCGACCAGAAATTACCAAGCAGGACTAGGACAAAACCAAAATAACTATTTTTCATTTGATGAGAATGTGTGTGTTAATAATTTTTACATGAGATTGAATATAAGCTTACAATTGGTCAAGAACTTCTTCACTCAAGTATGTGAGGGTGGGTAGAGCTTCTTACCGAGTTTACCATCCATGTAAAAACAATAGGTTCTCATTTACGAATAAATAAAGGAATTTCTTTAACCTAACGGAAGATTATGGTATGGTGCTGGCAATGTACCATGTCTACGCTCAAATATATGAGAGTGGGTAGATATTATTTCTAGGTTTACCATCCATGTAAAAAAAATAGGTTACCAGTTATAGAATAAATAAAAGAATTTATTTTGTTTATGACTACTATGTACTTAAATTGAGGTGGTAGCTCATCAGATGGACCCTCTATGAAAAAAAGTTAAACTTAATTGACTCTGGAGAAGTATTTCTGTAATATTCCAATGCTTCATTCATGAGATTCTTATGCTCCTTTGAACCTTCAAGAAGACCCTAAAATAACCCATGTTCTCTAAGATTCTCCTAAATGCCTCCCATCCAATATCTCTACTCGCAGCTTCCAGTGCCGAGCTTTGGACTCCAGCAACCCCTGAGCCACTCAGTCTGAGTTCTGCATTCTCTAGAATGCAGTTCCTTCTACCAAATGGTGGTGATTCACGCTCTGAGCCCGCTTAGCCCACTGATTGAATGCTATTCCTCGTACCATAAGAGAAACAAATGCTTTCTACATCCCAGACCCAACTCAACCACCACTTTCAACAATGAACACTATAAATCCAAAAGCGAGATGGGTTATTGGTTTGGTCCAGGGAAAAATGATTGACTAGTGGGATGTTTTCCGATCAAGCTATATCCCACCAACGAGCATAAACTATATTGAATTTCAAATAGCGGTGGATGTCTTTCGAAAGGGGGGAATTGGGAACTATACCTGGCTCAGAATAAAGAATAATGCTCCATTTCTGATATTATTAATCTATTTATACCATAAAAAATTATTTAAACAAGTTAAATTTAAAAAAAAATGACTTATGAGGCAAAATTGTGACCTTGTAAACAACGCCCTAACTTTTCAGTGGGGATGGGGACGACAAGGATTTCAGGCAAGCACACGGAAGATTCACATTAAAAATAAATCAGGGAAATTATAAAAATCTTTTGGTGATAATCACATCTAATCAAATTTTTTCGACGTGTTTCAAACCAGCTATTGTGGTTCATAATTAGGACAAGATGTAGATCGGACCACCACTCGTGAAGAAAACACGCATATTGGTCAAATTCATAGATGAAAACTGTATTGAGATATGAAATGGAATTTTCCGATAAAAAACTAACATCACCAGTTCGTTCCAAAAGGGCCCTTCAATATCACGAAACCATTAGGATAAAGAAGTGAGTTTGGTTTACCTCATTGGTAAAAAGAACCGAGTTTACTTAATCCTCCTCTCTTACTTTGCACAGCTTATGATGCTATCTACCATGTTCTATTGTTCAAGATAACAAAGTGAATTTCGTGAATCCTCCTCTCTTCCTTTGCACACTCTATTTTGCTATCTATCATGTTGTATCATTTTCTTCAGAATGGGATCCTAGTTCTGAGATACCAGGCTCCCACATAAAATCATTATGAAGAAGAAAACAAGGACTATTCAATGCATATACACATCTTTGAAACAAGAAAAGCCACTTAAAGGTACTATCCAACAAATCTTACACAATTTTTTAATCTCGTTGTTCATATGTTGCGTAGTTTCTAATAGTATATTCACGTATGTTTCTTCTAAAACGAACTGTTCGAATTACGAAATACAATCTCTCTTGGATTTTAAAATGTTAGGTCCCTATATTACTAGTGTAGTCCCTTATTGTTATTAGCGTAACCCCCTTATTGTTATTATTGTACCCCTGTAACCCCAACATTGTTATTATTTTTCCCTTACATTGTTGTTGTTAGGTTGGCTAGGATTATATTGTGACCACATGGACTCATATATATAGAAGGAGGTTTTTTCATTTGTATCATCCAAGAATTGTTCATTTATTTAATGTATTAGAGGTTTCCCCCTCGAAGTGGATTATTTCTGAGGTGTTGATCTCTCTTTTCTTCTATTTTGGAGTTGGTTTCATAACATTTGGTATCAGAGCTTTGGATTCTAGGGTTTCACTGCTCCGAACAGGTCATCGTGGCATTTTCACAATAATTTGTTTTCTACGAAGGTTTAGAAGCTGAAATTTTTACAGAGCGAAGCCGAAATAATGAGGAATGTCGTGTAACAATTTCAGATCTTGGTTCGCAATATTTTCAGAGATATGATCTATGGAAGTTAGGGTTTTTTCAGGCTCCCGAATTTCACCCAAACAGGTCATCGTGGAATTTTCACTATAACTTTGTTTCTACAAAGGTTTAGAAGCTGAAATTTTTACAAAGCGAATCTGAAATACTGAGGAACATTGTGTAAAAATTTTAGATCTTGGTTCACAATAGTGTCAGAGGTAGGATCTGTAGAAATTAGAGTTTTTTCATGCTCCTGAATTTCATCTCAAAGAAGTGACCCTGGAAAAATCGTCATAACTCTCTCTTTGAGCATCGGATTAGAATTCTGTAAAAAGTGGCTGCAATTACACAGACTATATTTTCTTGTTTATAAATTTCAGAGCCTAATGAGGAAACATTGACACGTGGCACACCGTACAAGTTTGCTCTACTGAACTAGTCCATAATTTGGTCATTGTGGGAGATTGGGCATAAATTTTCCTTGAAGAATCCAAATCAGGTCAGACCTGTGGCATTCGAAAGAAGCTTTAGAGGGCTACTACAAGACCGAATTTAAGATATTGAATATCCAAAATCACAGAGATAATTCAATTTCAATATCGAGCTCCTCAAAAGTAAGAAAAAGGTGTGTATTTTTTTTCGAATTACATAAGTCTTATTTGAAAAATGAGTTTGAATTGATTCCAAGGGCATATTGTAGAATATATATCAGTATTGGATTCTAAAATGCCCCCTAAAAAGAATTCAACACCAATTAAGCCTTCATAAGGCTCTAATATGACTCATGAAGACAAAGAATTGCAACATGACATATCAAAACTACAAGAGCAAGTGCACCAAATTTCGCTCTCACAAATAACAACAAAATGAAATGGAAGTTTTGAAGAAAAGCATGGAACCTAAGATGGATGGTTTGAAGAAAGGCATGGAAGCTAAGATGGATGGAATGGATGCTAGCATGGAAGCTAAGATGGATGACATGGAAGCTAATATCGATGAAAAAATGAAAGACAACATGGAAAAAATGAAGAATGATCTAAAAGCGGACCTGGAAGGTTTAAAAAAATTGATACAGGAAATGTTTCCAAATGGAAAAAAGATAGTAGAGGAAACTCATGAAGAGAAAAAAATAAATGTTAATCGTGATTTCATAAACTCTAATGTTGGATGGAAGAACCACCATATTCCAAAGTTGGATATGAGGAAGTTTGATGGCAAGGATCTGGTAACATGGATACTACAGATGGAGCAATATTTTGATCTCAATAATGTGCAAAACACACAAAAGGTACGCATTGCAACTTTACATTTAGAACAAAATACATTTGTATCGTATCGATGGCTTTGCTTCCGTAAAAAAATTGTCACTTGGTCAATTTTTACAGAGGAAATGATAGCGCATTATGAGGATACAAAGAGCAACACCTTCTTTAGCCAATTGATAAATCTCAAACAAAAGGGTTCAGTGGTGGAGCACATTGAGGACTTCCAAAAATTGAATATAAGGGTAACTGATATTTCAGAGGAACACAGGATTAATGTCTTCATAGGGACTTTAAAGGATAACATCCAACATGAGGTTCCTGTTTGGGAACATGATTCATTGGAGAAGGCATTCAGGTTGGAAAGAAAAATTGAATGTAAAATTATGGCGACAAGGAATCCTACCACTCACATCTATAAAGATGGAAGTGTTTCTACTCCTAGACTTCCACAAACTACAAGGTTGACACCACAACAATTGGAAGAAAAAATATCAAAAGGGCTTTGCTATAGTTGTTATAGAAAATACATCAAAGGTCATAAGTGTGCTGAGAAGAAATTATTTTACATATATTGTGAAGAGGAGGAAGAAAATGAACAAGAAGCTTCAAAAGAAGAGGACACACACCAAGAACCAACCCTAGAAGAAGAAGAAATTTGTCAGACCATATCGTGTAATGCATTGGCAGGAATTACCACTCCTCAAAATCTCAAGATAGAAGGACATATCAAGAAGAAAAAGGTAATAGCATTGATTGATTCGGATAGTACCCATAATTTTATTCATTGTAAGGTAGCCAAAGAATTGAATTGTTTCCTATACCCAGTACCAGAATGTCAAGTGATGGTTGCAAATGGAGGAACTATAAATTTCTCTGGAAAATTCCATAATATCAAGCTAACCATGGTGGAATATGTATTGAATAGTCCAATGCTTTCTATTCCAATGGGAGGTGCTGATGTTGTACTAGGAGTACAATGGTTACAATCTTTGGGGACGGTAGCTTGTAATTTTCAAGAACTTTTCTTGAATTTTTTTTCGGAAGGAAAGGAAGTTGAATTACGAGGTATCACAAGGAAGTCAGGAAAGATAATAAGCTCTAATGTCATGACAAAGCTTCTGAAGAAATAACAACGAGGCGTAATTGCACAATTATGCTCACTAGAAGTTCCAACATCAAAATCATTTATTTCTCCAGATCTCCAAAAAGTCTTGGAAAATCATTCCAAGGTGTTTGTAACTCCCAAAGGACTCCCACCTATTTGTGATCATGATCATGCTATTCATTTGATTCCAGGAAGTGTCCCTCCAAACATCAGGCCTTATAGATATCCTTATGTCCAAAAGAGAAAAATTGAACGTATGATTGCAAAAATGTTAGAGCTTGGTATAATTCAACCTAGTCAAAGTTCTTTCTCTGCTTCAGTAGTATTAGTGCACAAGAAGGATTGATCATAGCGCATGTGTCCAAATTATAGGTAGCTCAATAATCTCACTATTAAAGATAAATTTTCCATTCCTGTGATTGATGAATTATTGGATGAATTACATGGAGCAATTTATTTTGCCAAGTTGGATATTCATTCTAGATATCATCAAAGCAGACTAAATATTAAAGATATTCCGAAAACAACATTTCGAACTCATGAGGGTCATTATGAATTTTTGGTCATGCCTTTTGGCCTTACCAATGCACCTTCCACATTTCAAGGGTTGACGAATTCCATTTTCAAACCCTTCCTTAGAAAGTTTGTGCTAGTATTTTTTGATGATATACTAATCTGCAGCAAGTCTTGGAAGCATCATGTTCAACATGTTGACAAGGTGCTCAAACTATTGGAGGAGAAACAATTATATGCAAAAAAATCCAAATGTTTCTTTGGAGTACGGGAGGTGGAATATCTGGGTCATATTGTATCTCACGAGGGTGTTAAGGTAGACCCAAACAAAATTAAATCCATTAAGGAATGGAAAGTCCTCACAACCATAAAGAAATTGCGAGGATTTATGGGGTTAACAGGGTATTATCACAATTTTGTTAATAATTATGGGAGAATAACAACACCTCTAACAACATTATTGAAGAAAGATGAATTTTCATGGACTCTTGATGCAACTGAGGCCTTTGAACATCTTAAAGAGGCAATATGCCTAGCACCGGTCTTAGCTACGCCAAACTTCACAAAAACCTTTATTGTGGAATGTGATGCCTCAGGAAATGGATTTGGTGCTATTTTAATGCAATAAGGAAGACCCATTTCTTTTGAAAATTGTCCTATCAAAGGAAAGTATTTACATAAAGCTATTTATGAGAAGGAAATGTTGGCAATACTACATGCACTAAAGAAATGGCAACGTTACCTAATGGGAAGACACTTCAAGGTAAAACCGATCATGATAGTCTTAAACAATTTTTGGAACAAAGACTATCTTCAGAAGAGTAGCAAAAATGGATCACAAAGATGTTGGGTTATGACTTTGAAATCATTTACAAAAAAGGGAAGTTAAATGTTGTTTCAGATGCACTCTCAAGAAAGGATGAGGAGGTGGAAGCATTACTTTGTGCCATTTCTATTAAACCAGATTGGATAGCCGAAGCAAGGGATGAATGGAAGAAGGACGAAGAAATGTGAACACTCATTCAAATTTTGTAGCAAGATCCTAGTACATCTGATACATTTAGTTGGAAAAATGATTCCTTATGGTAGAAATATCACTTATATATTTGTAAGAATTCTCAACTAAAAAAAAAGTTTCTTTTTGAATTGCATATGTCTCCCTTAGGAGGACACTCGAGATTTTTGAAAACTTACCATAGGGTGAAGAAAGAATTTTTTTAGGTTGGCCTTAAATCTGATACTCAAAAATTTGGGGTAGAATGTTTGGTTTTCCAGCAAAATAAAGTTGAGACAATTAAGACCCCAGGTCTTCTGCAACCTTTGTCCATTCCAAGTCAACTTTGGGAGTAGATTTCAATGGATTTTATCACAGGTTTACCTAAGTCCGAAGGAAAGAGTGTCATCATGGTGGCAGTAGATAGAATTTCCAAGTATGCACACTTTTGTGCATTATCTCATTCATTTAATGCAAGTACAATTGCTACTGCATTTATGGAAACAATTCAAAAGCTACATGGAAACCTAAAGATTATTTTAAGTGACAGGGATCCCATTTTTACTGGAAATTTTTAGACGAAATTATTTTCTTGTTTGGGTACTCAACTAGCTCATAACTCATCTTATCATCCTCAATCCGATGGTCAAACTGAGATAGTGAATAAATGTTTGGAAGGATATCTTCGTTGTTTTGTATCTGATAAGAAAACACAATGGGTCAAGTGGTTACCTCTTGTTGAATGGTGGTATAACACTTACTTTCATACTGCAGCAAAAATGACCCCATTTATGGCACTTTATCGATATCATCCACCATCCATCACATCATCTTTAAGATAAAATTCTAAGGTTTGAGCAGTGGAAGATCACATCGAGCATCAAAAAGAAGTTATAGAACTCTTAAAGGATAACATAAATTTGGCACAAAATTGAATGAAACAACAGACAAGTCAACATCGCAGCGAGAGAAGTTTTTATGTGGGAGACTGGGTATTTTTAAGGCTACAACCATACAAATAAATGTCCCTCAAGGAAGCTAAGAAGGATAATAAATTATCGCCAAAGTACTATGGTCCTTACAAGGTGTTGCAAAAAATTGGTACTATAGCATACAAATTGGAGCTTCCTGCTTCTTCGCAAGTGCATCCATTTTTCCATGTTTCATGCTTAAAGAAGGTTATAGGTGACAAAATTCCAATCAAAACAATATTGCTAGAACTTGATGAGGAAGGAAAAATCATATTGGAACCTGAAGCAGTCACGGAAACAAGCACCCAACAGCTACGAAATCGATCAATATCAGAGTATCTCATCAAGTGGAAGAACTTACCCACTGAAGATTCTACATGGGAGGATGAGAATTTTATACAGAAGCATCCAGACCCTCTCAAGCGTTGAGGACAACACTTTTTTGAAGGAGAGGGGCATGTTAGGTCCCTATATTACTGGTGTAGTCCCTTATTGTTGTTAGTGTAACCCCCTTATTATTATTATTGTACCCCTGTAACCCCAATATTGTTATTATTTTTCCCTTACATTATTGTTGTTAGGTCGGTTAGGATTATATTGTGACCCCATGGACTCCTATATAAAGAAGGAGGTTTTTTCAGTTGTATCATCCAATAATTGCTCATTTATGTAATGTATTGGAGGTTTCCCCCTCAAGGTGGTTGATTTCTAAGGCATTGATCTCTCTTTTCTTCTATTTTGGAGTTGGTTTCATAACTTAAAACCCCTTTGCATGATCCTGCCAGATGTTTTGCTTCTTGGAATGTTTCATTAAGTTGTTGTGAATGGGAAAGTGTTTCCTGTGCAAAATAGACCAGCCATGTTGTTGTGGTAGATTTGCATAATTTCAATTTGAGCAGTGCCTTCTCTCCTATGAAATTGGTCAGGTTAAGGGATTTGCAGAGTTTGAATGTAAGCTCCAATAATTTTACAGGTATCCCCCAAGAGCTACGCCTCTTAAGAAAATTGACATACCTCAACTTGTCCACATCAGGATTTACAGGTACCATTCCATGGCAGCTTGGAAATCTGTGTAGTTTAATAGTACTCGATTTGTCCTCCTCACAGCTTCTGTGTTGGCAAGTCATGATCTCTCATGGTTTACAAATCTGACACCCTTTGAATATCTTTCTCTTTATGAAGTCGATCTCTCGGCAACTTTGTCTTCATGGGGAGAATCAGTAAGTCGACTTTCTCACCTCAGAAATATTTCAATGTCAAACTGCAGACTGATAGGTTCCATTCCCTGTTTCCTGTAGAACCTTGCCTCCCTACAAGTCTTGCATCTTGAGAAAAATGCATTTCACTCTGAATTCCCTATTTGGTTAGGGAATATGACTAATTTGGTGTCCCTGTAGATGAGCAATGCAAATGTCAATGGATTTCTTCCATTTGAGAGCCTCCCCCGGCTTCCTTATTTGAAAAGGATTTATTTGGGAAACAATAAAATTAGGGGGAATGTTTCTCAGATTTTTCAAGGAAAATGGAAGAAACTAACAATATTCCAGATGCCAAACAATAATTTTTCTGATTTTATAATACCTTCTACAGAAAATATATCATCTCTGGTTCAGCTACAAGTGTAAAAAAACATGTTGAATGGAGTGATACCAAAATCATTTGGGCATCTCCCATCGCTTATTGTAATAGAACTAAGCTACAACCATTTGACGAGGTTTATCCCTGTATCCCTAGGATTGTTGTCTAAAGTGACCAACATCAGTTTTACTCACAACGTTTTGAACGGAACAATCACAGAGTCGCACCTCAGAGGCCTCAACAATCTGAAATATCTCGACCTATCGAATAAAAAAATAGCATTCAACATCACCTTTGCATGGACTCCGCCATTTGATTTAGATGCATTGATATTATCTTTTTGTCAATTAAAACCAACGTTTCCTTTTTTTTCTGAGAACTCAACTTTCTATTACAATCCTGGATCTGACCAATAATAGTATCAATGAATAAATCCCTTCATGACTGTGGAATATTCCCAAGCTCGAGAGATTGGTCCTTAGATCGTATAATCAGTTGGAAGGGTCAATACCATCATAGCTTTATGACTCGTTGACTTCATTGAAGCAGGTGGAGTTACGAACCAATCAGTTCCATGGAGGCCTTCTCCATCCACAAAGTTCTGTCGCGGGATTCCCTGTGGAACTTGATCTGTCAACTAATAATATTACTGTTGGAAAGGCAGAGAGGAGAAACACAAAACAACTCACACACAAACCATATGAGTTGTGGCTCTTCTCTATTGATCACACAAACTTGATTGAGATTCAATCGCACTGAATACAATGAACTTGGTGAAGGGTATTTATCCTGACTCACTTGACATGCACACACTTACCAAACTCATCTATCACATAACTTCGACTTACTCAACGCTCACTTAACTGACTCTCTAACTCACTTACCAAATTCGTCTATCACACGACCCAATATACTTAACGCTTACTTAACCGACTGTCTAACTCTTCATGCAGAAGTAATTAGCTTACTTTAACACTCCCCCTTAATTACGACTGTATGACTCAACATAACTCATACATAACTTAATTATGCCTGCTAAGCTTACAATAGAAATTGTCTCAATTATCACTCAAACATGCTTGTTGTTCTATGTCTTAGCTAGGCTTACAATGACTCAAAAATTTTATAGCTTTGCATTTTCTTTTCATTTTCTTAAAGATTCTATATCCTTGAAATTGCTTCATTCTTTGTTGCACTTTATTGCTGTAAGCTTTCTTCACTTGTTGCTACTGCAATTTTTCTTTGATTTGTCTTGAATTTGTGCTGAAAAACAATCTCATCTTGTCTTCTACACCTTCCTCTTCAAATATTCGTTTAACCATGGACTACTGCCACAACATTATATCTTCAACCAGTCTTCTTTTCTCTGCTTCTTGCACTTCATATTATTTACTTTCTTTCTGCCATACTTCTTGATTAACAAAATCTTATCTCTTCACATTCATCATCAAGTACTATTGCTTTCTCCCTGTAATCTGCACTCAAAATCATTATTCACCATTTCATTCAATTCTTTTATTCTAGATGTTGCTTTAATACTCACATAAATTTGTTCAATTGGCTTCTGAATCCGTTCTTCAATGAACTTCAAATCTGCATCAAACTTATTAACAACCTTTATTTCAACTTCTTCTCCCATGCTATTTTGAGTACTTGCATATTAAAAAACAATGTTAAAAACATCTTTATTATGTTCTTCAGTGAGAGCTTCTTCCTTTTCCTCTTCCTTCTCTATCTTCTTTTCAATTGTCTTACAAACCTTTGCTGCTGCAAACATGTTGTCTTCCACTTGGCTTCTAAACACAAGTGGGTTTCTCTCACCAAATAACAACATAGCAATATGTTCTTTCTGTTGCATCATCATGTGCAACCACTCATCACCAGTTAATGGTTCTTCATCAAATTTAACTTCAACAATTTCAATTGTTAGATCCACCAAACAATTTTTTGCTCTATTGATAGCTTTATATAAGACAAACTCAGTTGTTTCTTGTTTACACACTGCTTCATGAGCAATTCCAACTGCTTCATATCTTGATGCTACAAAGACAACTTCAACCTTCAATGATTCATAAAATATGGCATTTACAATATTACCATAATCAATCCTTGTTTCAAAAAGGAAACCACATAACATAAAAATAATGTTCATCCACACTATGGTGGGAAATCTGAGAATGCATGTGCTCATTGTAAATTTCGTTGACAATTTCAGCCTTGCCATGCACATCTCACTTTTTAGTCATCATCCACATGTGTTTCATCATAGTGGGATTCACTATCTTCTGCACCATCTATGTTACGATGGAGTGCTTGAGCATTGATATACTCATGCTCTGTTTCACATACAAAGGCTTCAACTTATCTCTCAATCTGTGTTTCAAATTTATTCTTATAATATACACTTTTGCAACCCTTATTATTTTTTATATAAAAAATATTTATATAAAAAAAAAAAACTTTTCTATAAAATCCCTTTAAAACTCTCTCATCATATATTAAAGAAAGAACTTTTACTTTTGAAGTCCTTTCGAATAAGAATATTTCTAAGACTTTAATATGTCTTTGAATATCTCTTTTAATGTGCTTTTAGAACTTCAAACCTTTGCCTCTAGACTTGTCCATGTTTTCTTCTTGACTTATCATGACTTCCCATGCGTGCACATAGTTTTCTTAAAATAGATTGACTGAGACGAACCTCTTTGTTGAACTATTAATGCAGGGCTATGGGCTGCGTGCTAACGCTACTCCCGGCAACAATGTGCCGCGTTAGTCCCCTAACGCATAGGAAATTCAACGGAACCCGCGCGCTGCGCGAATTTACCTATTATAACGTGGATATTTCTTTTCTTTATTTTTTTTTCGTCTGATCTTTATAATTTTATCTCTCTTTCGGATTTTTCAATCAGCTCTGATCTCAATATGTTGGAAAGGTTCTTCTCTATTTATCAAATAAACTTGATTTTGATTCAATGTGGTTTAATACAATAAATTTGGTAAAAAGTATTTATCATGACTCTCTAACTCACTTACTAAAATTCAACTATCGCACAACTCGATTTACTCAACTCTTACTTAAATGACTATCTAACTTTTCATGTTAGAGTAATTAACTTTAACAATTACACGTCCACTCCCCCCAAAAATGTGCATGAAGTTGAAGGCTTCTAGTTTCTTGTTCTTGGGCAGATTCCTCCTTACATTTGTGAGCAAACAGAGTATCTTGAAGCTCTGGATCTTTCAGACAATAGGCTCTCTGGCCAAGTGCATTCACATTTAGGTAACTGCTATTCTCTTAAGGTATTGAATCTGACAAATAATGAATTTCAGGGGCAGATATCAGTGGAACTCGAAAACTGAACAAGGTATTACACATCAATGGCAACATGTTGAGTGGAAAGATTCTCATGTCTCTGCAAAATTGCAGAAATTTTGGATCTAAGTAGTAACAATCTAATTTAAAAAAATAAGTTAATTTTACTATTATATTATTTTTTAATTAAAAAATAAGTTAAACACATATTAATTGAAATTATAAATTTTCCCAAATTTGTGAGTTGTTTATTGATTAATTTTTTTTTAATTACTCATAAAGTTTTTCAAATTTTATTATTATATTATTTTTTAATTAAAAAAATAAATTAAAGGTACATAATCTTACTCAAAATTTACGGCCAAACTTATGAGAACCAACCTCTATAAATAACTGTCTTCGTTATATCAAAACCATAATGTCACTATCTGCCATATATCATGTCACTATCTATCTACACATAGCTTGTAAGTTATCACTATTTGTTTACGGTGTTGTCCTGCACGCTGTTTAAGTTATTTAAACAGGTTAGATTTTTTGAGACAAAACATGGCCAAATTCCAGCAATTTTTTTTTGACTTTTGAGGCAAAATTGTGACGTCGTAAACAACGCCCTAACTTTTCAGTGGGGACGGGGACGAGGACGACCAGGATTTCTGGCAGAAGCACACAGAAGATCCACATTAAAAAAAAAAATCAGAAAAATTTGAGTAGATTAGACCGCCACTCATGAAGAAAACCCACATATTGGTCAAATTCGCAGGAGGAAACTGTATTGACATAGAAAGACATATGAATTAGAACTTGCACATTCACACGGTATTTGCTGAAAAAAAACTAGGCCCCTTCAATATCACGAAACCATTTGGTTAACCTCATTAGGACGATAAAGAAGTGAATTTCATGAATCCTCCTCTCTTCTTCCTTTGCACAGCCTATTATGCTATCTACCATGTTCTATCATTTTCTTCAGAATGGGATCCCAATTCTGAGATACCAGGCACCCACATAAAATCACTATGATGACGAAAACCGGCAGCATTCAATGCAGATACACATCTTTGAAACAAGAACGACCACTTACAGGTACTGTCCAAACAAGCTTACACAGTTTTTTAATACCGTTGTTCATATGTTGCATAGTTTCTACTAGTATATTCACGTCTGTTTCTTCTGAAACGAACTATTCGAATTACGAAATGCAATCTCTCTTGGCTTTTAAAACCCCTTTGCATGATCCTACTGGAGGTTTGGCTTCTTGGAATGTTTCATTAAGTTGCTGTGAATGGGAAGGTGTTTCCTGCGACAAACATACTGGCCATGTCATTGCTGTAGATTTGCATAATTGCAATTTGAGCGGTGCCTTCTCTCCTAAACAACTGGTTGGGTTAAGGGATTTGCAGAGTTTGAATGTATTCCCCAAGAGCTGTGCCTCTTGAAAAATTTGACATGTCTCAACCTGTCCACATCAGGATTTGAAACTACCATTCCATGGCAGCTCGAAATCTGTCTAGCTTAACAGTACTTGATCTGTCCTCCTCGCAACTTTCTGTGTTGACAAGTCACGATCTCTTGTGGCTTTCAAATCTGACGACCTTGGAACATCTTTCTCTTGACAGAGTTGATCTCTTGGCAATGTCGTCTTCATGGGGAGAATCAGTAAGTCGGCTTTCTCACCTCAAAAATATTTCAATGTCAAACTGCGGACTAACAGGTTCCATTCCCTCTTCCTTGCAGAACCTTGGCTCCCTACAAGTCTTGCATCTTGATAGAAATGCATTTCACTTTGAATTACCTAGTTGGTTAGGGAATATGACTAATTTGGTCTCCCTGCAGATGAGCAGTGTAAATGTCAATGGATTTCTTCCATTTGAGAGCCTCTCCCGGCTTCCTTATTTAAAAAGGATTTATTTGGGAAACAATAAAATTAGGGGGAATGTTTCTCAGATTTTTCAGGGAAAATGGAAGAAACTAACAATATTCTAGATGCCAAACAATAGTTTGTCCAGTTTTATACCACCTTCTATAGAAAATCTATCATCTCTGGTTCAGCTACAAGTGAAAAAAAACAGGTTGAATGGAGTGATACCAGAATCATTGGAGCACCTCCCCTCGCTTACTATACTAGACCTGGGTGACAACCATTTGGCGGGGTCTATCCCTATATCCCTAGGTTTGTTATCTAAAGTGACCAACATCAGTTTTACTCACAATGTTTTGAACAGAGCAATCACAGAGTCGCACCTCAGAGGCCTCAAAAATCTCAAATATCTCGACCTGTCGAATAACAAATTAACATTCAAAATCACCTCCGCGTGGAATCCGCCATTTGATCTAGATGTGTTGATATTATCTGTTTGTCAAATAAAGCCGACGTTTCCTATTATTCTGAGAACTCAACTTTCTATTACAATCCTGGATCTGACCAATAATACTATCAGTGAAGAAATCCCTTCATGGCTGTGGAATCTTCCCAAGCTCAAGAGGTTGGTGCTATCGTATAATCAATTGACAGGGTCAATACCAGGACAGATTTATGACTCGTCAACTTCATTGAAGCAGGTGGAGTTACGAGCCAATCAATTCCATGGCGGCCTTCCCCATCCACCAAGCTCTGCCGCAGGATTCCCCGTGGAACTTGATCTGTCAACTAATAATATTACAGGTCCACTCCCGCCAGAAATGTGCATGATGTTGAAGTCTTCTAGTTTCTTGTTCTTGGCATCTAATAAACTGGACGGGTAGATTCCTCCTTGCATTTGTGAGAAAACAGAGTATCTTGAAGCTCTGGACCTTTCAGACAATAGGCTCTCTGGCCAACTGCCTTCACATTTAGGTAACTTCTCTTCTCTCAAGGTATTAAATATGACAAATAATGAATTTCTGGGGTAGATACCAGTGGAACTGGGAAAACTGAACAAACTTCAGGTATTGCACATCAATGGAAACATGTTGAGTGGAAAGATTCCCCTATCTTTGCAAAATTGAAAAAACTTAGAAATTTTGGATCTGAGTAGAAAAAATCTATCAGGGAGAGCGCCTGAATGGATTGGGGATCTTTTGATGCTCCGCATACTCAGTCTCAGATCAAATAACTTTGAAGGTGAGATACCTATCCAGATTGGATACCTTCAGAAACTCCAAATTCTTGATCTGGGAATGAACAATATGTGGGGTTCGATACCACGATAGTTCTCAAACTTATCAACAATGAAGAATGAATATTTCACAAGGTCTCAGTCCATCAATCTTAGATATGGAAAGTACCATACGGATGTGGTTAATTTGATGGTTAAGGGTCAATACATGGAGTATATTTTCTACGACCTCTGGACTGTTACTTTTATGGATCTCTCAGGAAACAACCTTACAGGTGACATCCCAAAGGAGATTGGATATCTGAAGGGCCTCATCATGTTGAATGTATCACATAATCATTTTATTGGACAGATTCCCCAAGAATTCGGTAACATGGTCGATTTGGAAAGTTTAGATATTTCATGGAACCAGTTGGAGGGGAAAATACCAATAACGCTTGTAAATATGAAGTTCTTGAGCTGGTTAAACCTCTCAAATAACAATATGTTAGGGAGGATTCCAAATGGGGCACAATTCCACACATTTGAGGCAAAGTCATTCTGGGGTAATCCAGAGCTGTGTGGGCTTCCCCTTGCAAAAAACTACAGTGAACACACTCGAGAGGAGGATGACGATAGGGACGAGAATGTGCAGTGGTGGGAATTGTGGGAAGTTGGGATAGGATTTTTTTTGGTAATAGGATTTGGAAGTGTGATCGGAACATTAGTTCTCAACGGGTGGTTTAGGAAGAAGTATTTTCACCTCGCTAATACTTTCATGGAATTTTTGGAATAAAATCGGAAGAAACTAGAAATATTTTCCAGATTTAATTAATGGACTCTGCATAAGTAAAAAAATGTGTCAGAAATCATCGAGACATCATGCATTATTTTCCATATTTTTTTGGGTATTAAAAGGACCAGTAACCAAATATATGTTTGTTTCTTTAATTCATTTAAATGTTGAAATGTTACTTTCAATTGCTCAACCCACAAACAACCGCTTTCTAAATTGATCTCTGAATTTTTGCTGACAGGTCGCTTTCCATTTTTATCTCCAGGTTTTTTGTACTCTGGCCACTTGCCAAAATAGCTGAACAGTCAATCTCAGTTTTGTGTTTCGGCGCCTGTCCGTTTTATTTTAAAAAGAGAGCCTCTGTACATAAAAATGGAGCATTGAACAGGGAATAGACTTTACATTGAAGAGCAGAGTTTCGTTTTGATTTTTGTTTTATGTGAAGACCGGTGGTCCCCAAATCGCAAAATAGTTTTGAAGTTTAAAGTGTCTTATTGATGCGGCGAAGTTCCGATGCGATCATCGCAATCGGAAATCGCAAGTCACATATGTCACCACCGCCATTTGATATATTGCAGATGGAAATGTTCCGATCCGATGCGATCATCGCAATCGGAAGTTGCAACATGTTCTGCATTCCTTTTTTGTTATGTCTGATTGATATGTTTCGATGCGATCATCGCAATCGCAAGTTATATGTTACCACCGCATATGTTGCCACTGTTGAATGATGCGATGCGATTGGCCAATCGCAATCGCAAATGTTAATCGCCCTCTGCCCCAAACCAAAGGTCTATTGCATATTCGCCGATGCGATTGGTGCAATTGCAATCGCAATCGGAATTTTTTGTTTGAACCAATTTTGCAATGCAGTTCTGGACCTGATCTCTTATATAAGGTGGATTTCAAATAGTTTCGGGTTACATTGGAGGCCTGTACCAAAGGGGAAAATCCGAACCCGATGAGTGTTTATGCGACGGAAAAATAGAGAGACACTAGGCCAAACTTGTTGTCAAAGGGTATAAGCAGCAGCATGGGAGAGACTATGAGGAAACTTTCGCACCGGTTGCTAGAATGGAAACCGTGAGAGCATTGTTGTCCATAGCAGCACAAAACAAGTGGAAAATTTACCAAATGGATGTGAAGTCAGCATTCCTAAATGGAGTGTTAATGGAAGAGGTTTACATTGAACAACATCTAGGCTATGAAAAGAAAGGCCAAGAGCAGAAAGTGTGCAGATTGAAGAAAGCTCTTTATGGGCTAAAGCAAGCACCAAGAGCATGGTACAGTAGGATAGATTCCTATCTACTGGAAAATGGATTTAAAAAGTGTGAGGGAGAACCCATCCTCTACATCAAAGAAAAGGATGGTAAAATGTTGACTGTTGTGTTATATGTTGATGATGTTATTTTTACAGGTAATGATGATTACCTTATTGAAAATTTTAAAACAATCTTGAAAGAAGAATTTGAAATGACTGCCATGGGTTTGTTGTGATACTTCTTAGGAATAGAAGTAGAACAAAATGAAAATGGGATTTTTATCTCACAACCAAAGTATGTTAATGAAGTGTTGGAAAGATTGAACATGCAAGAGAGCAAAGCAACAATCACTCCCACAGTGATGGGATTAAAACTCAGCAGAGAGGACAGCAGCAAGGATTTTGATCCTAGTTTGTACAAGAGCATAGTTGGCAGCCTCATGTATTTGACTGCAACTAGGCCTGATATAATGCATGTTGTTAGTTTGATTTCCATATTCATGGAGAGGCCAAAAGAAGCACATTGGCAGGCAGCGAAGAGAATTCTGAGGTATGTTAAACGTACTAAAAGGTTTGGTATTTTATATATTGCTTCAAAATGTTCAGATTTAATTGGATACACTGACAGTGATTGGGCTGGAAGTGTAGATGATCAGAAAAGTACTTCCGGTTATGTTTTTCACATGGGTTTAGGAGCCATTTCATGGGCTTCTAAAAAACAACCTATTGTAGCGTTGTCTACAGTAGAGGCAAAATATGTGGCAGCTACAGTAGCAGCGTGTCAATAAATTTGGATGAGGAGGATGTTAAGAAGTTTGTGTCAAGAGCAAGCAAAAGGTATAGTGATTTTTTGTGACAATAGCTCAGCTATTGCATTATCCAAGAATTATGTGTTTCACAAGAGAACGAAACACATTGACACAAAGTTTCACTAGATCAGAGAATTGGTAAACATTGGAGAAATTGTTTTAGAACACTGCAGAACTCAGGAGCAGTTTGCAGACATTCTGACCAAGCCATTGGGACAGAAGAGTTTTGAGTTTTTAAGAAAATGTCTGGGTATGACAGATAACCCAGCAGTTGAAATTAAGGGGGAGTGTTGAAATGTTACTTTCAACTGCTCAGCCCACAAACAGCCGCTTTCTAAATTGATCTCTGAAATTTTACTGACAGGCCGCTTTCCATTTTTATCTCCAGGTTTTTTTTACTCTAGCTGCTTGCCAAAATAGCTGAACAGTCAATCTCAGTTTTGTGTTTCGGCGCCTGTCCGTTTTATTTTAAAAACAAAGCCTCTATACATAAAAACAAAGCATTGAACAGGAAACAGACTTTACATTGAAAAGCAGAGTTTCGTTTTGATTTTTGTTTTATGTGAAGACCGATGGTCCCCACAAGTTCTTTATTGAATCGCAATCGCAAAATAGTTTTGAAGTTTAAAGTGTCTTGTTGATGTGGCGAAGTTCCGATGCGATCATCGCAATCGGAAATTGCAAGTCACGTATGTCACCACCGCCATTTGATATATCGCCGATGGAAATGTTCTGATCCGATGCGATGATCGCAATCGGAAGTCACAACACGTTTTGCCTTCCTTTTTTGTTATGTCCGATTGATATGTTCTGATGCGATCATCGCAATCACAAGTGATATGTTACCACCGTTGAATGATGTGATGCGATTGGCCAATCGCAATCGCAAATGTTAATCGCCCTCCGCCCCAAACCAAAGGTCTATTGCATATTCGCCGATGCGATTGGCGCAATCGCAATCTAAAGTTTTTGTTTGAACCAATTTTGCAATGCAGTTTCGAACCCAATCTCTTTTATAAGGCGGATTGCAAACAGTTTCGGGTTACATTGGAGGCTTGTACCAAAGGGGAAAATCTAGACCCAATGAGTGTTTATGCGACGAAGTTTATAACTTAGCGCGCGTCCGTTACAATCACAATCGGAAGATTTAAGTTGGCCCATTTGTTATGTGAAGTTCCGGACCCGATGAGCAGTTATAGACTGGATTTAATCGCGCGTTCAAAGTGCTTTTGTATGTGCCAGGCCCAAGAGGTCTTTTAGTTCATAGATTTTTATATAGTTGTTATGTTATGTTTTATTATTGTGTTGCGACACATATAAAGTGAAAAAGCCCGTGAGGCTATTGTAATGTTTTTTGTTTGCACAACAGTGCATAGTGTAATGTTTTGAATACACAGCAGTGTATGAACAGAGAGACAGAGTGTGTTATTTTTTTAAGAGAAACAGTGAAGTGTTATGCACTGCGTCTTGCAGCAGTCAGTTTTTGTAATCCCTCTGTGAGAGGAAGAAGAAGTTTTTGTATCAGTTTGTTTTGTTAATGAATAGAAGTGTTTTTCAAGTGTGAAACTCTGTCCTGTGAGAAAAAATTTGTTTTAATTTCTCTGTGTTAAAGAGGAGAGCATTATTCTCTCTATTCTGTTCTGGAATTCTCAATAATTCCAACATTAAATTGGTTGGAAAAGCAGTGTAAATTTTGGCATCATATGTTTAGAAATTTTGAGAAATCTGAGTTATAGATGTTAAATTTCAAGATTTTTGATATTGAAGGGTTTTTTATTTTGATGGCAATGAATCTATTTCCACTTTCATATGGTTAATTTTTTTGAAAAAAAATCACCATATTCCAGCCAAAAATAACTTTTTGAACAAATTTATAACCTCTTTTTTTTTTAACATAGAAAATTTATCACTACTTTAAAATTATCTTCATTTAATATTTTAAAATAATCTATTATTTTGAGTTTTAGTAAGAAGAGTTTTTTTTTTTTTTTTTTTTTTTTTGAATAAGACTAATTCTATTAAGAAAAAACATATGGTACAATCAGAGCTTGCATGAAAGCGAAGCTATATAGCAAGGGAGCCGGAAATGATAGACTATCAACCTCGGTCCCAAAGAGCATCCACGACATAAGCAAAAAGATAACAAGGAGAACAAAAAATGGATAGCTAGACTAAGGAGTAAACCCAGAATGGGTAGAATCTCCCATTCGACATTTTTTCCCTTTCTTTTTACTGACTTTGACCCAACCATTGTGATCTGGCTGGACAGGAACCACTTGCAAACTAATCTGTGCTAAAGGAGGAGTCTCCTTGTCTGAATCGGAGGAAGAAGACTCATGAGTGCGTTTTTGCGAAGTTGGAGGCGCTGAAAGATCCTCGGGGAAGGCTGGGGACACGTCCTTCAAGTGTTCCAGATTCTCCCCTTCCACTTCAATATCTTCCTCATCAGAGCTAGAGGAATCTATGTCATCCATAGGAGGTCTATCACATGGTTTCCAACTCTTGGATTTGGATTTGCGATAGCTGTTTTTCTTTTTGTCGAGGAACATTGCAAATGTGTTCTGGAGGTGCCCCGTCTAATGGCAATGGCGACACCTGAAGGTAGTGTTCTCATAGTCCAAGGTTTGCGTCCAATGAAAGTCCCCAACCTTGAGGTTGATCTGATCAAGTAGCCCTTTGCTAATGTCTATTTCTGTGCATATTCTGCCAAAAGTATATATATCTTTCTCCCCCCTTGAGGTGTTTGTTGCCAGGAAGCGGCCTAAGGTGTCCCCGATCCTTTGAAAGACAACAAAATGCCATAAATGCGCAGGGAGGTTTGGAAGCCTAACCCAAATGGGAAGCTTGGTTATAACTGCCGAAGAGGGGTCGAAGTCTGGGAACCAGGGGGTGAGGAATAGTCCTGTTGATCCCCAGAACCAAGGGCCTCATGTTAAGGCTTTCTGGTAATATTCGTTGAAATCAAAGGCTACAATAAAGAAGCCTTTCGAGCATAAGAAGACCTTGCTGTTGTTGGTCCAGTTGTAATGAATCCAATGATATAAGTCGGCAGTACGAGGCCATAGACCATTAAATCTGCAGATGATGGCTGTTTCTGCAAACGTTTGATATTGATCATCCAGAGATGGATGAGTGATTTCAATGGAGGGAGTTTCTTCCATTTTGTCCACCAAGAAAGGCTTGGGAGCCTCAGCTAGCTGGGCAAGCTTCTTGGAAGGTTGTGCATGAACAACATCTTTATAGGAAAAAGCAGGTGTCGAGGAGGTTTGCCCAGATGCTCCTCCTCGCAGACGTAGGGTAAGCATTACTAAAGCATCTCTTTCAATACTGTAATAAGACAAAGGCATAGGGTCTTCGAGCTGTTTACCTTCGTAGGTTAGTCTCTGAAGGGTTGAGGGGATACCCAACCTGAGCTCAAGATCTCGCAGGAGGTCATGCACCAGATCTGAAGCATGCACCTAGAGCAACAATGTTTTGCCGGAGAGGAGTAAGATCTGAATCTGAAAGCCAAGGGTTTTTTCAGAGGGCAATGCTACCTCATCTTCCCATTCGTGCAGATCTGTGTGGTCGTGCTGTGTTATGGCCTCTGTTGCAGAGGAGGCCTCAATATCGTCTATGCCAGGGTAGTCGATGCCGTGCAGGATTTTGTCGAAATGGGGAGCTGTGGCCCCTATTTCTTGGGTTGCCTTACTGCCCAGGGCAGCTGCTGCTAGCTTCCCTGCTGAGGCGTTCGTAAAAGTTGCAATGGGAGCAGAGCTCTTCTCCCAGCCTTTGCTACCAACGCTATCGGCAGCACAGTGGGAGGCAGGGTCTTGAATCTTGAGCTTTGAGCAGAAGGGGATAGCCAAGACGACCTCAGGATCATCATTCGATTTGGAAGCAATGGCGGCTGCGATGGCATCCTGAGCGGGAGTGGTATCAACGGCGGCAGAGCCGAAAGAAACAGCCATGTCAGCGAATGCAGGGATTTGCAGAACCCTAGCTCGGAGCGTCCAATTGACACAAAACATTTCAGTAAGAAGAGTTCTTAACCAACCAAATAAAAATACTTTTAAAACATCCTCCAAGTCTAGAATTCCCTACTAATTTTTATAATTTATTAATTAAATTTGGATGCCCAAAAACAGTTTATGATAAACTGCTGCAAATATTTTTTTTAACTAAATTTGATATATCAATATTTTAAAATACACTAGCAAAGCAAAATAATATAAAATTTCATTTTCTTACTTTTCCATTTTTTCTTTGGATTTAAAAAAATTATTAATTATATAATAAATATATTTTCAAAATTTTAATTTAATTATCATAAATAAATAAAAAATATTTAAATATTTAATTTATATAATTATCTTAATATTAAAAATATTTATTATTTTATTATATAACATTTTCATTTTAAAATTAATTAAAATAATAAAAAAATATTTTAATTAATTTTCAGTAATCAATTCTTCTTGAAATATGCAATGAACTTTTATAGTTGCTGGGAATCAACTGATAAATCCAGCAGCGTACGTTTCTCCTTAATCTAAGGGTTTTGGATTAAGATAGTTAATTATTAATTTCTTAAGATAAGAACGATTGAATAGTATATATTTTGTAATCTGGGAGTCATCTCTACGCAACTTTTTCCTTGTCTTTTCCGCTGATGGTAGGAGCCTGGAAGCCCGAAGGAGCAAACTCAAAACAGTCACCGATGTCAAACAAACAAAGTCAAGATTGGATTAAAAAAGTCACACGAATTTCACATTGAGTTAAGGTTCACTTGAATTACAAGTCACCAACTGTCATGATATAATTGTTTTAAGGTGTTTTGTATAAATACAATTTTTTTGGGGAAATGTGTTGGTTTCTCAATGAGATTAAATTTAAATAATCTCCTAGAACTTTTTACATGCACATTAGAACTCTTTTCTAAAAATAGCAACTGAAATTATATTTAATAATATTTTAAAGTAAATGCTTCAATGTTTATAACACTTAAATTATTTCAATTTAAATTGAAATTCTTTACATATATTTAATAATATTTTAAAATAAATGCTTCAATGTTTAGAACACCTAAATTATTTTTATTAAATTTAAATGCATCTTTTCTCAATGATTTTGTATATATGTTATTTTTTTTCGATTTATTCATTCTTTTCTTTAATGATATAATAGAGTATCAATATCAATAGGGTTGCTTTTACATATTTATTCATTTTTTTTTAATAATATAATATAGGATCGATATGTTTTTTTTTTATATATATAAATAAAGATATAGAATCAATATGCTTGCTTTGTCATTAAAGTTATGATTTTTTTGATAGTATTTATTTTTAAAATGAAAAATATGGTTTTTCTTAATTATATGATTCTAAATAAAGTTATTATTTTTTTAATGATATAAAATAGTATCACTATGTTTGCTTGCCTTTTGATAAAAGATAAAGATATAAATAATGTGTTTTTTTTTTTAATGAAAAATATAGTTATGTGATGGAGTTATCATTTTTATATTGTCTCAATATTAACTCAATTGTTTGAAAAACGGTTGTTATTGTTATTACACTTTTGGATGTCTATAATATCACACTTAAATCAAAATGGAAAATATAAACTCAGACTTAAAAATTGAAAACATATCATAAACTATTTAGTAATCTAAATTGGTGTTGGTTTACAATTCACTATCCAAAAATTCTTCAACACATCCATAATATACTTTTGCAACTCAAGACTATAACTATGTGACTCTACTACTCTACACCATTATTTCTCTTCTTCTTCTTTTTTTACTTTTTTTTTCAATTTTCTTTTATATGTAAAATTACCATTTCCAATTTTCTTTTATACGCTAAATTATTTCTATTAAATTTAAATACATCTTTTCCCATTGAATTTTGTACATAGGTTACTTTGATCTTTCAATTTATATCATTCTAAATAAATTTATTCATTCTTTTCTTATCACATATAATATAGTATCAATATGCTTGCTTTTTTATAAGGATAAAAGATATAGTATTAATATGCTTGCTTTTTCATAAAAAAAAAATATATTTTTTTTATAGTGTTTGTTTTTTAAATGAAAAATATGGTTTTTTTAATTATATGATTTTAAATAAATTTATTAGTTTTTTCTTTAATGATATAATATAGTATTAATATATTTGCTTTTTGATAAAAGATATAGGTAGTGTTTGTTATTTTAATGAAAAATATGGTTATGTGATAGAGTTATCACTATTATATTGTATCAATACATTAGAGTTGATTTAATTTTTTAGCAAATGACTGTTATTGTTATTACATTTTTGGGTGTCCATAATAGATCACACTTAAATCAAAATTGAAAACATAAAATCACACCTAAAATTTGAAAAAACATATCATAAACTAATTTTCTTGTAATCTAAATTGGTGTTGGTTTCCAAAACTTCTTCAACACATCCATAATATACTTTTGAAAATCAAGGCTATAACTACGTGACTCTACTACTCTACACCATTATTTCTCTTTTTTTTGTTTATTTTATTTTTTTCAATTTTATTTTATATGTAAAATTGCCATTTTCAAATTCTCAATGCAATGTATGATAACTTTAATCTATAGTGTTTGTTGATTACCATGGTATAATACATGTCATCAACCCAACAAAAAAATTCTCACCCTATAATATAGAATCCTCCAAGTTATTTTTATTCACCCTCTTAAAACAATGGAAAAGTATCTATTTGTAATGAAAGGCCCACTTACACTTTTTTTCTCTTCAAACCAAAAAAGAAAAAAGGGGGAAAAATGTTGTATCCCTCATTAATTAAAATGATCAAATATACAAAGACTACTCAATGTTGAAATGTAAAGCCTACTTAACATATAATTAAGTAGAGAATATAATAGAAAACATAATATTCTATGATAATACTAAAAGTTAAACTCTTTCTCATAACAAAGTGTTTCTCATTGTTCCAAAGTGTGTCAACACTAAGAGGTTGTCACAATGGCACCAACTCATTACAAGGATTGAGTTATGAACTCTCCACAATTTAACTGATTTAGAGAATTTCTAGGAGCATAATTATTTATGCATTAAAAACACATTTTAAGTAAGAAAAATTTACAACCTAACAAAAAATTGCATCACCAAATTCCTACCATAAGCTCCAAAACATAGAACAATAAGAAAATGAATCTAATCTAGCAACTCTCTCTAACCTATGATGGCTTTCCCTTAGCAAATGAAAATTTCTACTAGGGTTTGTGAAGATGGGGGTGGCTCCTTGGGCGATAATTTCTTCAACTAATAAGGAATGGCTTCTATGGTGGTTGTGTTAGGAATGTTTCTTATTGTGTCCCAATCTACCACAAACTCATATATGTGGTTATGCAACTTCCCATCCATGAAGTGTTGGTTATGGCCAGAAATAACCACCCCATTAACTTCAAGTTCTTTAATGATCCTTGATGGAAAATTCATTATAAAGAAGGGTAAGAAATTGCATGTGATTTCATCCTTTGGCACATTAAGTCTTGGATAAATCATAAGATCTTTTTATTAGATTTGTAAGGATTTCCTACATCAAATATAATCACCATGGCCAAAAGGTAAGTTCTATTTTATTATGCATTAAATTTTAAGCTTACATTTAGTATCAGAGTGATCCCTCAAATTATGGTGTTTGATTTAGATATTTTACTCATTTCTTTCTCTAAATTAAATTTTCTCTCTACGATGGTCTTTTCCTTTTAGAGATTTCATAACAGAGAAATATATTCATTGGTTTCTTGGAAACCTTGATCATTTATTGTATTTAATTATTATGATACATAGATGACTACACATACATATGAATTTTAGTTTATATGTGTGTGTGTGTGTGTGTGTGTGTGTGTGTGTGTGTGTGTGTGTGTGTGTGTGTGTGTGTGAAGATATTTGGCCATATTGTAATTGATAGTTAAAGGATTCTAGAACGTTATTTGAACATTGTATCAAGAAAAATATATATTTATATGATTTTCCATGTATCATGATACACATGCATACTTTTTCTTAAGTTGATTAAATATACCATTATATGAATTTAAAATTTTACGGTAATGCAACATGATGAAACATATGTACATGAATGAACATTATGATATGCATTATTTTTGTGACAACATCATTCTATTGCTATTTACACATGTTTATTTCATAGATTTTAAACACGTATGATTAATTTTAATGCTTTCATATTATTATTAGTTAATGCATACTATTTTTTAATCATTTTAATGCACTGACCTTAAGATTAGTCAATACATTTATTTCATTATCCTTGAAGCTATTGTATGCTTGTAACATTTAATTGACTTATAGAATAGCCAAAAAATATTAAGTTAATGATAATGTATAGATCACATAATGAATGCAAGTGATTATGTTAATAAAGAGTGTCAAAATTGCAATTAAATCATGAAAATTATATGTCTTTGTCCCATAGGGAGGAAATCATAATTCATGAATTAATAATAATATAATGGTAAATTAGGCACAAAATTAGAGACCATTCTAAATGCCCACAATTAATGGTTAATATTCTTATTTATGTGATATCTATCACTTGCATTGTAAAATTATTGAGCAAATAAAATAGCTTATTGTAATCTCTTCCCACAGGAGGATTATGATGACATGTTGTTTTGTTTGTAATATTATTAATGTGGGTTAATAATCTAAATTATGGTCATATTTGAATCATAGAATTTTTGTTTAATTTTGCAGCTATTTCATCTACAATATGTCTAATGAATCATCTTGTGTTCTGGTGTTAACTAATTAAATTCCACCCCGTGAGGATCAAGTTTTCAATGAACATATTATTCAAATACCATAAAATGTGGGTGAATAGATAAGATAAAGACGATCCTCAAGAATAAGGAAACCTGCAATTTCTTTTGATTAGGTTATCTACCTACAAGAGTCTAACCAAGACATTAGAATTGAGGAATATCCAATCTCATGTTCACAAGCCATGAGTAAAGAAAATTTCAAGGGTGAAAACGTGAAAATGGGATACACTTTTTGGTATGTGAAGAGAATTTGCACTATGTTCGACAAACTCTCAACCGAGAAAAAAATTCAAAATATTTTCTCAATTGAGAGTTTGAAATTCTCTTTGATAAGAGATTAGCAGAGTTAATCTCAAGTTTGCAAACTCTCGGCCGAGAGTTTAACAATTTTTCAATTGAGAGTTTTGGAAAAAAAATATCGGGCACAAACTCTCGGATGAGAATTTAGATTCTATTTAAAATATCTCGAACAAGAGTTTAGATTCGATTTTAAACTCTCGGCCTGTGGTTTAAATTCCATTTAAAATTATTTTCCTAGAGTTTAGGTTCTATTTAAAACTCTTGGCTGAAAGGTTGAAAGGTATAAGTTGGAAAAAGCGTGGAGTTTTCTCGGGGCTTAGCTCTTGGACGAAATTATTTAAAACTCTTGATTGAGAGTTTTGGAAAGGAAATATTCCCTGCACAAACTCTCAATCAAGAGTATGAGTAGGGAGAGATTCTCTGTGAAAACTCTCGACCGAGAGTTGTAAATTTTATGGGTTGAGAGTTTTTGCAGCATTACCCCAGTGCAGTTAAGGCAAATCAAAGTTGTAAAGAACTCTATGCTGAGAATTGTTTGCAACTCTTCGTTGAATGTTTTCGGTCAATGAAAATAAGAAAAAATTCCAATGATTTTAAGGAAATAACTACTTCATAGGAGTTGAATCCCTGCCAAATTTAAGAGTTAGCTAACACCTATGGTACCATAGAATTCATCTCTGAATCTAGTTTTGAATTGTATAAGTTTTATTCATTTTCATGAAGAAATGATATTTATTAATAATTTATATTAAATTGTGTCACTTCAGATTTCAAGACTTCGAAAATGATTTGAAATAAAAAATCAATAGCTTCAAAATAAAATAAAAACACCAAATCATTTGAAAATTCACTCGGTACTACCTCTTTGTGTCTTCTTCAAAATGGTATTTTGATTTGACTTATTGATGATCACATTAACATAAAAATTAATGGATCGATGAAAGTTTTGAAAAATAACCATTATTTTGTCTTACCCTATTTCATTAAATGATTAAACATAGTGATTGAATCTGAAAATTCCCAAAAAATGGTTCAAGTGCAATCTGTGTAGATCATGATGATATAATTCTTTTCCCAGAAGGAATTACCATCTCTGCAAACCATGGTGGATACATAAGTCACTCATTATACTTTCTTGAAAATTTCAAGTATATGCATTCAATATCCATCAAATTTCTCCATTATTAAATGCATATACTTGAAATTTTCAAGCAAGTATAATGAGTGACTTATGTATCCACCATGGTTTGCAGAGATGGTAATTACTTTTGGGAAAAGAATTATATCATCATTATCTACACAGATTGCACTCGAACCATTTTTTGGGAATTTTCAGATTCAATCACTATGTTTAATCATTCAATGAAATAGGGCAAGACAAAATAATGGTTAATCATTTAATGAAATAGGGTAAGACAAAATAATGGTTATATATGAGTCAAGAGGCAAGTCAATTCTCTAAAAAAATTTTTTTTTACTGCAAACCAGAATTCTCAAAGAAAATATGAGTTTCTAGCCGTTGAAGTTGAAAAAACATAAAAAATCACAGTTTTCTATGTGAAAAACAAGCTAAAATTTTTCCCAATTTCACATTTTCACCCTAACGGTATGGCATGATGCTCAGTTAGAAGATTTGGATTAAATAGCTAAGAACTATGTCTAAGATTGAGTTGAAATTCCTAAGGAAGCCAAACCCATTGGCTATAAATGGGTCTACAAAACCAAAAAGGACTCATTTAGCAATATAGAATGGGTATAAAGATAAACTTGTGGCTAAAGGATTAACTGAAGTTATTAATTACCCTAAGACCTATGCTCCAATTTCTACAAAAGATTCACTTTGGACAATCATGACATTAGTAGCTCATTTTGAACTAGAGCTACAACAAATGGATGTGAAAACAACTTTCCTTAATGGGGAACTAGAGTAAGAGGTCTACATGAGTGATCCTAAAGGTTTTGCTTCAAATAAATAAAAATAATTAGTTTGTAGACTCAAAATATCCATATATGGGCTAAAAAAAGCTTCACGTCAATGCTATTTTAAATTTAATAGTGTTATATCTTCATTTCTTTTTACGGAGAACAATGTGGTGTTGAGCGGGTTGAAATTTTTTGTCATTGAATTTAGGTCCAGTCATTGGTATCAAGTATAGTTACTGATGTTAGCTTGAATACAAGTGTAAGGGGAGCTTTTTGATGTTGTTATTGAGGCGTGTTTGTGTTTTTTGACTACCATATGCTTATCCTAATAGCCTACTTTTTAATGCATTTTGTTTGTGGGTAACTTGTTTAAAAGCACATGCAAAATGCTTGGTTGGATAATTCTCTTAGATACCTTTCTAATGGTATATGGCACTTGGTAAAACTCCCAAGGAATGAGGAGAAAGGGTAGTTTGATGTGAAGGCATGTTTAACAGGCGGATAAGGATTCAAGGAATTCAGGATTCCTGGCCATCCAGGGTGCACCCAGGGTGCAACCAAGTTGGCACTTGGAAGAAAGAGGCAATTGCCATATTCATCTTGACTTATCTGGGAAGCACCCTTGTATCTAGGAGTTCATGGATTCGGGCCTTCATGTATCCGGGACAGGCACAATTGTTATGAATATCTGGATATCCATACTTACCTAGATGCACAAGAGATATTCAGGCGTTCATGTATCCGGGTCTCACATTATTATCTAGATCTAGATTCAATTAGAAGGTAGAAACGTCACAGTTAAATATTGGTCTTGGTTCCACATTAGAAGGTGTATCTAGGTATCTAGGCCTATTGAAGGTATAACAAAGAAACACTTAAAAAATTCACTGGATGTTAATTTTTTTCAGACAGGTGGTGATGTGGCAACCATGTGGCAGATATTATAGGTTGAAGACTGTGATTAGCTGGCTTAGATGACTCAGAAGTTAACTTGGCTTAATGATGTGGCCACAAAAGGATATATCTAAGTTTCTAGGTCTCTGGGCATGTAGAAGACATTCCATTTTCCAAATCACCTAGATCTGGAATTCTCTAGAAACAAATAGGTAGTGGATACCAGACATGTGACAACGTGAGCTAGAATCCATGTTTTAATGACCACGGTCATATTTCAGATTATGTAGGCATTGTGATAATGGTCTCGGTCATGGTACATTCTTGTATATAATGTAAGAATTGTCATGTCCACCTTGCATTTGTAGGGTCATCATAAGTACTTTCCTAGTTGCCTATACCTATGCATATAAGTGTATGTAAACATTATTTAAATGTGTAACTGTTACTTGGAAATAATGTAAAATGACATGTATATGGTTTTTGTAAATCTTTTGGTTGTTGTGAATATATATATTTGTGAGTATTGTAAATTTCAAGAAGATATACATAGTGGGACATTGAATACTTTATTTGGTTTTTGTGAAACATATTTATATTTATCAATATTAATTCATTTAAACCTATTGTGAAATCCCTAGATTGTTTAAAAAAAGAAAGGTGTTTAGCTAAGGTCCTTAGCCTAACTTAAGCAGAATGGTGTATCTAATAAAAGATTGAGTAACACACACACACATAAAGGGGTTAAAGCACATAAAGCAAGGGTGTGTTCCTTCAAATCCCCTAACTTGCATGAATATACATGATATGAATACTGAATATCACATTTGATGTAAGAATTTCTAGCACATGTATATACCTAGTTAATTTTGTTGGCCCAACTTAACTCTACTAATGATCATGAACATTGTGGGTGTGATATGCTCATTAAAACAGTGACTATCATTTTTCTTCGTTCCTCTCTATGCCTTCAATAGCCATCAATGGCCAGAAGCCCTTCGAGACTCAAACCCATGACCTAGAAACCTTCAATCATCATCATTGTAGGAAGTTTGTTTCAGAAAGTCGTGTGGTTGAATGGTATAAATATTAGATTTAGAACACATGTGAATATTAACACATGGTTGATGTTATCACTAGAAAATTAGAGAAGAAAAGATGACATTATTAAATGTCAGGAAAATGGATTTACAGGGCTGAAGCACATTAGAGAATCTAAAGAATTTAAAAAATATCTAAGGTGTAGAAGAAAAATCAAATTATGCACTGAAGAAACCAGCAAAATGCGCCTTCGCATGCATATTTCTTCGATAGGCACGCCTTTGCGCGATTTTCACTCAAAAATTCCTGTGGACCTGAGAGTGGTGTAAGTCACTTTGCATGACCATAAGTCACACTCCAGGAAATTGATCCCACACTTGAGGCCGCCTAAGGACAACCGCCCAAGCCTCCTTAGGACCTCAAGAGAGCACACAATGGAATAATGTGGCACACAATGGAATCACCCTCCTCTCTTGGGTCACTATCCATCAATGTACCAAGAGAGGGAAGGAGAGTTTGAATTCTTCTATAAAAGGCCACCAAGAGATGAACAAAGAGAGAACACATTGTTATGTTGGCAAAAATTGCCCCAAGCAATCCAGTAATGTGTGATCCGAAGCAGAGATAGAGGGGATTTAAGCGCCACCATTTGGATTATTGAAGTTGTTTGACTCTATTTAGAGCTTTTGTGTTATGTGTTTTAGTTTAGTTTTTATTTTCTCTCTATATATGCATGTTATTTTCTTATCTAGTATGTTTTATGTTTTGGCATGTTCAATAACCTGCTGACTCCCTTCATTATCTGCCTATGACCAAGAACTTAAGAGGAAACAACCACTCCTCTTAATTAGGCGTGGTTTGGTACACTCATGCACCAAATCCACCAACACAGGATTGGCGACTCCACTAATTTTACTTCCTTGTTAATGTGTTTGTGCCTTTTGTATAGACCTCTTTCTTTGCTCTGGAGTTTGGCTTGAACTGCCCCTTTTCTCTTCTTCTCTCTCTATTCACCCTTATTGAGAGGCTGAAGCTCAGAAGCTCCAAATATTTGTTGCAGGAAAATTGTGCGGCTTTTTCACAGGCAGACGCACTCGACCGCGCACTTTCAGCAGTGACCTGTGTGCAGACTTCGCACCTGTGTAAGCCTTTTGCACGCAGAAACCAGAGGCGGAAAATTTCTGTTATTTCCCTTCATTTCCTGTTTGTAAAGTGACTGGCAGCCCATAAGAAATCTGCCAGCACTGTTTGAGGTGTCCCATGACTTGTTAAAACTCACTCTTGGCTACATTTTAGTAGTTTAGGTGTTAGTTTTAAAATTTCAAGTTTATTTTCGCAAAGTGAACACATAGTTTAAGTAGGGGGAAATTAACTTGCATTCTGAAATATTTTATGTTTTGCGAATTTAGACACCAAAAAACACATAGGTAATTAGCCAAATTAAGTGGCCCTAGTCCACACATGCTTAGCTAAATATTTTTCATTTTCCTAGTTTAAACTCATTAATTTTAGTTTTATTTCAATTTTTGGCACTAGGATTCATGACTAGGATTTAATTATCCTTAGAGAGCAAGTAATCTCTACTGCCTTTGCACCCTTGGGTGATCCTAGGCAAGCATATGAACACTCTATGTTGATAATTTACCATCTCCCTATAGTTAATCATTTAGATTAACTAGGCAACATTGTAAGTGGCCCATATCCACACATGTTTTTCTTTTGAGCAAGGAAC
This sequence comes from Pinus albicaulis, assembly GCA_034641835.2. NCBI lineage: Eukaryota > Viridiplantae > Streptophyta > Pinopsida > Pinales > Pinaceae > Pinus > Pinus albicaulis. The sequence continues at coordinate 835,637,947 of CM076574.1, forward strand.
ATCCAAATGTAGCTTAATAGGGGATTTTGAAAAGGATCACTGCATATCCACATGTTAAAACTATGTGATTAGTCACCTCTTTCTCACACACATTCACACCTTAAGTGAATCAAAGCCACCTAAAACTAGCTTAACTAAAATCATTAAACTCTCCCCACAGGGGCCACAAGAGAATTTATAATTTATGTTAGGACCAAGAGGATAGGCATCCAATAAACCGCCTTGGTCAATTTACATCTTAAAACATAGAAGTTGACTTCTTAGGGAACTTTTAAATCCGTCTATCCTCCCACGAAAAAGAAAACCCAAGTGCCACAGAGACCTGACTCAGAGGGGTTAAGCTTAGGCCCAGTGCGTGCAGTATTATTTGGGGCTACCTGACCCGTCTAATACTCGGTACTGGTAGCTAAATTACCAAGAAGCTCAAGGCTCAAACGCTCACGTGGGACGATGGTACTTTTTGGTCAAAACTAGTTTATCCTTCCTTATAGGTGACGGTGTAGGTAGCACTAGATCTTCTACCCTTACCTTGGTCGATTTCCTTCGGTTGACTGGGGGCGTTGCCAATACTTTCAGGATGTTGTGCTAGCATTCACAAGATATGTTCTCAAGGCCCAGTTACATTTGAGTGTGTGAGGACGATTAGGTCTTCTAGGATTTGAGTATCATATGCAAAAAACAATAAAAACCATGTTTTTTGATTGACTGGTCACATAGGATTAATCTAAAGGGAAAATTTATCTTTCATTTTCACTTTTTTTTTTATGTATGCGATCAGATTTTTTCTTTGATTATAATCTCTATCCTCTCAAATATTTCCAAACCATACCTAGCCAACGCTAGAATGGACCCAACGGAACCTCATCGAAGTAGACGTCATTTGGACCTCTCCCCATTACCAGGAGGGGTTCCAGGTCTTTTGCCATTTAGGCATCAAAGACAGAACGTTGCCACCCTTATTGGTTCATCCTTTATTGGGGCATCATTAGTTAGGAACCTTCGTCAGTCACCCAATGCCACACCGGTGAACACCCCCACAGGGTCACCGCATACCACTCCTCCCACAACCCCTAGGGGGCATAGGAGCATTACCCATTCGGGAAGCCAGGTGAACTCACAACAGGGTACATCACACACAAACCCTATACCTAACCAAAACACTGTGTTTTCACACGGTGCAATGGCTATCAACTCGCAATCACCTTTCTTAGCTTCATTAAACTTACCAGATTTAACCAAGTTAACAAACGACCCCATTGCATAAAACCCTACATGGCCACCCATGCCCACAAAGCTCCCTTTGGAAATTCCAAAGTTCGAAGGGAAGCTAGCAGAAGACCCTAGAAATCATGTTATGACTTTCCACCGGTGGTGTTCGTCGAACAACATCATTGATGATACTATTTGACTAAGACTATTTCAATGCAGCCTAACCGAAATATCCACGAAATGGTATGTGGAGCAACCATAAGCTACACATGGAACCTTTAGCGCCCTTGCTACTGCATTCCTGGCCTATTTCCAGTTACCCATCCACCACGATTCTGGAATGGAACTACTGACCCACTTTAGGCAAACACCCGTCGTCCATATCTCGGACCATCTCCACAAATGGTGGCGGCGTTGCAGTTTGTGCAAAGCCAAACTCGACGATCGAGTTTTGCTAGACCTGTTCCTAAAAAATCTCACCGTAGAGATTTCAAAGGACGTGGCAATGCAAAAGCCCGTATCCGAAGAGGATGCCATCAGTAAGGCCCAAAAGCTCGAGCTGATCTATATGCAATCAGGATATATTTACAATATCCTACCAAATGCCTCGCGCCTGCAAAATTACAAAGAATTTCCAGGCGCGTTGAACTCCGCAGATGGTTTGATTGGTTCATTGACCCAAAATCACCTAAGAAGCAACGTTCAATACCCCGATTACGCATGTGATTCTACCCAGAACATACCGCAACCCAGTTATGAGTCATCATGCACCTTCGCAAAACATGACTAATAAGGCGTCATCATACCACCATTAGCAAGGAGGTCCATATCCTCCGGCTCAGGGGACCCAATACGTAGCTAGACATGCTGACGAAAGAGCTCCCCCCAATAGCCATTCATAAACCAGGGACAAGGACCGCAATACGCCCAGTCCCCAACACAAAATCCACCCATGCAGAATAATGCACAGGTCAACTTTGTGCAACCTTCCCAACCACAACCGCACCAACCGTATAATCAGGAAAATCCAAATTATCCTCCTAACGTGATTAAGAAAAAAGGAAAAAAAAAGCCTAAAGGAAATCCTGGATAGGGGGGCAACAATCAACAATGGGCTCCGCGATCTCAGGTTGGAGGCAACTTCAACCGAAATCAAAACCAGGAGCCAAGCAACTCCCAAGGGCAGAACAAGAGGATGAATCTTTGGATGAACCACTCTTGTTCAATCTGTGGTGAGTACAGCCATTACACTCACCACTGTCCCAACCTCCCTGAGCTGAAAAAGCTGCAAGGTAACCGTGGGAAAGGGGGATCCTCACAACAGACCGGTCATGCAAGAGCTTTTCCCCCATCAAGGGAATATTAGCACTCATCAACAACAAAAAATCTCGATGATTCTGGAAAAAACAGCCATGAGATCTACATGACTGGTGAAGAAATGTTTTTTCAGACACAGAATCGAAATTACAACACTCCACCAGACACCAATTCATCATGGGCTAGTACAAGTGCACCAACAACACCTTTGACCATATCAAAGATGCTTATTGAACCTTTGCCAAAAATGGCTAACGGACCAACTAGGTGGGCTGGAAACCATTCCAAAGTGTCCCATAACTATATCATTGTGGATGATCTAGCTCAGTCTCCTACCACCATGTTAGCTTTGGAGGTATTACAATCATGCCCAAAGAAAAGGAAAGCCTTACTTTCCGCATCAGGCGCCATCGACCCTATCGATTCACACCTAATGGCTTTCGATTTAGATAAATCCACCCCTAGGCTTCCTTCGAAGGCCGCCTTCCAGATACCAGTGTTAATTCAGAACATCACCATTCACCGATGTATCATTGACGAGGGCACATCCACATGCATCCTGTCAAAGAACGTTTGGAAGAAGTTAGGGTCTCCTGAACTAAAGCCATCAGACATCATGCTTAGAGCATACGATGGGCACCCTTCAGCTCCCGTCGGTCTCTACCAAAATGTCCCGGTATGCTTAGCTGGTAAGACGATCCTTATAGACATTGAAGTCTTGAATGCTCAACTGGATTACAATATACTCCTTGGCTAGAGTTATATGTATGCCATGTCAGCCATAGCCTGCTCCGTCTTCCGAAATATGATGTTCCCCCATGAGGATTGCATCATTACGGTCAACCAATTGACATACATCGAAAATCACCCCCAACTAATACTGATGTCATTCTACCCTATGTAAAAACATCCGCCAAGACGCTTACACGGTACCAAGAATATGGTCTCAGTTAGTTCAAATCATCGTCCATCTTATGGTCATTCCTAGGAGACCCCTCTATGATACCAGAATCATCATCAACTATCACAGAAGCCCATGTATGCATGATGTCCACATCAAGCACTGAAACTATCCAAGAGACGGAGACGATAAATTCCCCTCTATCTCTGCTCTGAATCACACACTGCTGGATTGCTTGGGGAAATTTTGGCCAACATAACAATGTGTTCTATATTTTTTCATCTCTTTGTGGCCTTTTATAGAAGAATTCAAACTCTCATTCCCTCTCTTGGTACATTTATGGATAGTGACCCAAGAGAGGAGGGTGATTCCATTGTGTGCCACATTTTCCATTGTGTGCTCCCTTGAGGTCCTAAGGAGGCTTGGGATGCTTTCCTTAGGCGACCTCAAGTGTGGGATCAATTTCCTAGAGTGTGCCTTGTGATCTCAGAAAGTGAATTCTGCCACTCTCAGGTCCGCGTGACTTTTTGAGGGAAAGTAGAGCAAAGGTGCGCCTATCGAAGAAATATGTACACGAAGGCGCATTTTGCTAGTTTCTTCAGTGCGCAATTTGATTTTTCTTCTGGGCCTTAGAGATTTTTTAAATTATTTAGATTATCTAATGTGCTTCAGCCCTGTAAATCCTTCTGCCTGAGATTTAATAATTTCATCTTTGCTAGTCTGATTTTCCAGTGATAACAGTCGAGAATATTTTTTTTTCTGCTCACACACTATTGGTTCTAGAACCAGTCTTGAAACAAGATATATGTCTGGTAGTAAGGGAGAAAGGAGGCCAAATGGAAAACCACATATCAAATTACAAGTTTGATTGAAAATCCATATACTAGGGAGACAGGTGCAATATCTCCATTGTTCCAGAGAAGCTGGACTCTAATTAACATCCTAACAGTAGAAAAGAAGAGGATGTAGAGCGAGGAGGAATTAGAGAGGAAGAAGGAGAATAAAAAGAGTACATTGGGAGCACAACGAAGGGAGAGAGAAGGGAGAATAAAATAGAGGAGAAAACAAGATCAAAAGTGAGAAAGACATTAGAAAAAAAAATCAAAGGGAAATTTTCTCAAGCGCACAACCCTGATAATTCATGGGATCTGCACCATGAGGATAGAAGGTCAAGGTTGCAACAACTAAGGTGAGTCTCTGTGACATTACTAAACTTTATTCTTAACGTAGGTTGATTTATACTCTTTGCATCTAGTTAGAACCTGAATTCTATGGCATAGTCCCATGGTGCAAATAATTTCTTGGAAATCAAACACAATATTTTATCACTAACTCCTACTATCTCACATATGTGCATGTTAATTGGGTAGTGGGTCTTTTTACACCATATGTAAGCAGAGTGACCTTCTATTATGGCTACTGACCTGATTACCTTACCCTTCAGAGGGCAAGGACTTTATAACCATGTCCTCTTATAGAATAACTAGGAATATTCTTTAGCTAGTTATTGCACGGTTGACCTTACCTTCTAGAGGATAGGAAATTTGTAGCCATATCTATGGCTAAGACACCTTCTAGTAGGTCGAGTGTGAGGACACTTGAAATATCCTTTATGTTTCATAATACAATGTAACAAATGTGGAACGTTTTCTTTCCATTGAAAATAGTGATTCCTTAACTCTCTTGGGTTCTTAAATTGACTAAGGGGGCAGGTTTTACCTCTGGTGTAACAACCCCATGTTAAAAGTTCATGTAATAAAGGTTAATAAAGGAAAAATAAGACCAAGGTCATGGGACACGTATTCCAAGTTGAATGTTGGGCAAAAAGCACTATAGTGGGCATCACTTTCGGTTTATTTATGGCTATAGAAATTGACAAAGGCACTGGAAAAGGAAAAAAGGAAATAATTGGCATTTAATTATGAGAAATAAAGGAAAATATGGGAAAAGGAAGGTGAAGAGACAAAAATATGCATGAGAGGGAAAATATGCGGAAAACGAAGAAAATAGAGGCCTGAATGATAAAAAGGCTTATGAGGATCAATTCATAGCTTTTGTCAGCTGATATTTTGGTTAGTTTTAGCTTGGGTCAAGTAAGAAAGAGAGACATGAGCACCAAAAGGAGAAAGCAATTGTGCAAGAAAAGGAAGGGAAAGGACAAGCAAGGAATGAAAGGAGAAGGTTGGATCAATAACTTCAACAAGAGGATTTTGCAGGTAAAAGGTTATGTGCGTGATTTCATAACTGAGGTGTGAATGCGTGGTACATGCATTTGTTTATTTGGTTCATTTGTTGTCATTGGCATGGGTTTTTGTAGGATTGACAATGGTTTCAGTCCTCCCTTGCCATTTCCTGGATAGCCATGGTGTGATGGGATACATTTCTGGTTGAGGTTTGGATTGCCAGAAGATTTTGGATCCAGGTGAGGTGGTATCAAGAAAATTCCCGAGGGTTGGGGGTGGAGATGGTTTTCTTGGGAAAGCCCTCGACAAGTGTGTGGAGACAGGAAAATTCCTCAAGGGATGGCGAAGGAATTTTGAGGCATCCAAGCTTGTTTTGGTTTTGTGACCTCTTTATCGGTTTTGACAAGATCGCGGTAGTTTTAGGGTGGAGGTGGTTTAACATATGGATTCCTTTGGTTGTGTTTATCTCATTTTATCCCATGAGCTGTCACATTCATTCTCAGAATATGGCACAAGGGTGATTAGCTGAAAGAAATATTTGGTTCAGCTCAATCTATGGTGATGTGGTATGTGGAAGTCACTGAATTGGTTGTATTTTGCATGAGTTAATAAGAGGTATTTTCCTATTATGATTTATGAGCATTGTACTTGTTATTATGTTGCTTTGATGGTTGTTCTATCATGGTTAATATTCTAGTTATAAGCATGGTTCTATAATAAGTTTTAGTTATGTCTCTTGTTATGATTTGATAAGTTGATGAATGGTTGATGAATGCATGGGATAACAAGTGTTGTTGCAACTACTTGAGAGGGAATTAGACCTTCTTAGTGATTGTTAGATGAATTATAAATATTTACACTCAGATATGCATTCATGACCTGTAACTTACATGTTTACCATTTGTTTGCCGAAATTCCTAGTATGTTTTAGTTAGTCCAGGTCAAGTTTTTATTCCAGATTGAATTTTTAGCTTTCACATAATGTTGATAACGATTTCGATAAGTTGCAAGTAGTTCTGGGCAGTAGTTTGGAGGTTGTCCTGAAAAGGTGGGTCAAACCCCGGGACCACACCCTTTGAACTAGGAAAGTTGGGTCATAACTGTAGGGAGGAAGTGTTGTGCATGCAGTTGAAGGCCTATAACTACATCTAGTCCTTGTCATGCATCTGGTTTTGGACATAGGTTAGTGAAAAAAATCCCCAGGTCAAGGTTGGGTCACCTGGGGTGGTCCTTTTGCCCCTAAGTGTACTGTAGCCCTAAGGGATGTTGTGAGTTGTCAGTTGGTTGACCACAATTCCATAATTGAAGCTTGGAGGTCGGGAAATGTCATAATGACACTTCGCTTCACATTTACCCGAAGGGATTGCAAAAGCGGGTAAATGTGGAGTGGCGATGTTACATATTGATATCAGAGCTTTCAGGTTAAAAGACTTGGACTGGATGGGAGGGATATGTTTTTTTTGCATGCATTGTAGTGGTTATAGTTGTCATGTATCTAGTCGGTGTTACAGTGCATGATGTTGATGGGTTGATATGTTGGTGTCATTATATATATATCGTGCTAATATGTACTTATTTTTGCAGACGAGATATCCTCCACTAAACTTCATTGAGGTTTGTTGGTTATGTTTATATTTAGTTTATATGACATGGTATATTTGCAAGAGGTAGAGAATCAGAGATGAAAAGTAGAATGGTGGATTACAGTTCACATGACTCTCCTTATAGATAAAATGAGAAACAAATAGATGAGTTCTCTCCCGACATAGCAAATACCATGAGAAGTTTAAAGGCATAAATTAGAAGTTGCAAGGCGGATAATGGAAGAATAATTTAGCCACAAGAAAGGCTTGTCAGGGCATAGGAAAAGCAATTTGAGGTCAGTGTAGTGATCCTTTAGATTTTTTCATATTTGTAGAGACAAGGAAAACCACGAATCAATTATGGACAGGAGGATAGGACTAATGGGGCATATGGTAGCAGGTCTCGATTAGGGCATAGGTTGGACATGGATGACACGATTAGAGGTGGTAGATGGATGGATACACATGAAAGGAGAGGTAGTGGTTATGGGTTCTATTCTAGTTCTGGATAAAATAGACATCATGGTCATCATCGTTATCATCCTTATAGGAGGAGTGAGATGGGATACTTTCCAAATGAGTTCAAGAAAGTCAAACCTCCTACATTCAATGGAGAGCTGAAGAAATTGAAATATTTATAAGCATGGTTGCTTGGGATGAAGAAGTTCTTCGAGGTGCATGATTATTAAGAGAACATGCAGGCCATGACAACTATTTTTAGTCTCAAGGGTAAAGCATACATTTGGTGGGAAGATGTGAAGCATGTTAGAGATATCAATACAAAGGAGTTTACTTGGCATGATTTTAAAATAATCTCCAAGAAGAAGTACTTGTCAGAGAGATACTATGACGGTAAGGCTAAGGAGTTATATGGATTGAAGATGGGATCTATGAAAAATGAAGAGTATAGGACTAAGTTTATGGATTTGTTGAGGTATGTTCCTTACCTCAAGGATGAGAAGATGATAATTCAAATGTTCATCAATGGAATAGAATTAGCATTCAAGGATCAGATTGAGTATGATGAGCCTCGGTCTTTGGAGGAATTCATTGGGAAATTGAAGCACTTTTATGAGCAGTTGAAGCGCAATTCTGAGCCTGAGCATGACTGTAAAGGTAATGAAAGGACCAAAATAAAATGGCCTCTGAAGTGGGAAAGACCTCATGATACAGGTGAGAAAGAGAATGTGTCACCTTACAAGAAGTGCAATACAACAAAGAAGGGACATGGTTCTCAACCTGGAGAGTAGAAAAATAAGGGAAGTGGCAAAGAACCGTTGCAGTGCTAGATATGTGGTAAAGATCATCACAAGAAGGATTTTCCATTGTATCGGTTAGGGATGTTGATCAGAGCATTCTTCAGATTTATGAAACATTTGATAACAAGCAGGAAGGCCACTAGGCATCCATTATTGAGATGGAAGGTAAGCTTTGTGATTGAGTTATTTCCATTTTGATTGATCCTGGATCTAACTATAGTTATGTTAATCCTGACCTGGTGGATAAGTGTGGCTTGAGAAAATAAGTGCATGCAAAGTCTTGGTTGGTGCAGTTAGTTACATGGACAAGGAAAATATTTCATCATTGAGTGGGAGCTTGTGCATTTTAGCTGAATGTTATGCCTGTGTAACCACATCTAAACGTGCTTCCTTTGTGTTCGTACATTTTCTTTTGGGTATGGATTGGTCGTATCTTCACAAGACTAAGATAGATTGCTATGAGAAGGATATTGATTTCTTGGATGATGACAGAGAGAAGAGAATCCTACAGGGTAAGAATAATCCTACATCAATCAGAATGGTTACAACTATGCAGTCTAAGCTCAATTGCAAGAAAGGGTGTGTATTGTTTGTAGTGCATGTATATAGTGACAAAGGGAAGGATGTTGAGGATGTTGAAGTATTGAAGAGGCATATGGTTTTACAGTAGTTTCACTATGTATTTCTAGTAGATATTTTAGAGTTACCTCCTTGTAGGGAAGTGTACTTTTCTATTGAGTTAGTAGTAGGAGCAACACCAACATCAAAGGCACCTTACAAAATAAGTACTCTAGAGTTACTGGAATTGTAGTTGCAACTTAAGGAAAAGCTTGATAAGGGATACATTAGGCCAAGTGTGTTGCCTTGGGGTGCACTAGTGTTGTTTGTGAAGAATAAGGATGGTACTCTCAGGTTGTGCATTGACTACAGGTAGTTAAACAAGGTGATGATCAAGAACATGTATCATTTACCAGATATTGATGACTTGTTTGATAAGGTGAAGGGAACAACAATGTTCTTGAAGATTGACTTGAGATTAGGATATCATTAGGTACGCATCAAAGAAGAGGAAATCTACAATATTGCATCTTATACTAGGTATGGGCATTATGAGTTTGTAGTCGTTCCATTTGGTCTTACTAATACTCCAACTAATTTCATGTGTTTGATGAATAGTGTGTTGCGTCCTTATCTAGACAAGTTTTTGATATTATTCATTGATGAATATTGATATATTCTAAGAATGAGGAAGAGCATGCAAAGCACCTAGTAGTAGCATTGAGATTATTGAGAGAGAATCAGTTGTTTTCCAAGCTTAGTAAGTGTATTTTATTTAAGACTGAAGTTCATTATTCGAGACATTTTGTTTCCAAGGAAGGTATAACAGTGCACCCAAAAAACTATCATGGAGTGGGAATATCCTAGGAATGTGGATGAGGTCAGATCATTCATGCGACTAACAAGTTATTACAAGAGGTTCATTAGGAAATTCTCACAGATTGCCTATCTTAGTACATCTTTGTAAAGAAAAGGAAAGAAGTTTGAATGGAATGAGGAGTGTGCAACTAGTTTCGAGTAGTTGAAACAATTGCTTAGAAATTCTCTGGCCTTGAAGATTGCAGATCGTGACAAAGAGTTCGTGGTATGTAAAAATTATTGCAACAAAGGACTTGGTGGATTTTTTATGCAGGAAGGACAAGTGTTATGCTATGAGTCAAGGAAATTGAATGAAAATGAACATAACTATGTGAATCATGATCTTGAGTTGGAAACTATCATTCATGCATTGAAAATGTGGAAACAGTATCTTCTTGAAAGGAGATTTATTCCGATGTGTGATCATAGTGGGTTGAGGTACTTGTTTTACCAACCTAATCTAAATGCTAGACAAGCTAGATGGTTAGCTACACTCAGTGAGTTTTAATTTTAGATCTGATACATTATAGGAAAGGAGAACATGGTTGCACATGCTCTCAGTAGATGAGTGCAGGTGAATCCCATTGTAGTTGTGAGTTATTATGGGTTAGACTTGCAAGAGTGGATTTTTCAGGAAAGAAAACATGATGACAAGTATCAACAGTTGAGGCGCATGTTAAAACTATAGGGTGCAGGTGATAGGGATGAGGAGTATCACTCACGACATATGGCTTGGTCAGATTCAGGAACAATATTTATGTACCAGATGACAGTGAGCTCAAGAAACTTATCTTGAGAGAATTTTATGTCAAGCCATATTTAGGTCACCCAGGATATCATAAGACATTGACAATAGTTCATAAATTCTATCATTAGCCGAAATTTAAGATAGAGGTGGCTAAGTTTGTTGTGAGATGTTTGGATTGTCAACAGGTAAAAGAAGTGTGTAAGAAACCAGGTGGTTTATTGCAACTGATTCCAATTCCAGAGTGGAAATGGAAGGTCATTTCCATGGAATTCATTACATGTTTACCGGGGACTTTGAAGCAACATGATTTCATCATGGTTTTAGTTGACAAGTTAAGTAAGGTAGCTCATTTCATTGTAGTTAAGTCTACAAATTTAGCTAGTGAGGTAGCTCATATTTCCATCAAGAAGGTAGTGAGGTTACATGATGTTCCTAGGAAGATTGTATTATATAGAGATGCCAAGTCACTTCCAGGTTTTGGAAGGAGTTGTTTGCAGGTTTGGGGACACAATTGGCTTTCAACACAACTTATCACCTGCATACAAATGGATAAACAGATAGGGTCAACATGATTTTTGAGGAAATGTTGAGAATGTATGTCATGCATCAACATCGGAAGTGGGAGGAGTATCTTCCACTGGTAGAGTTTTCTTACAATAATGGGTATCAAGAGTCCTTAAATATGATTCCATTTGAGGCTCTTTATGGGAGGAGTTGTAATACTCCTATCGGTTGGAGTGATCTAGTGAAAAGGGTGCTAATTAGATCAAACATGTTGGTAGAGACGAAACAATAAATGTAGGTTATCAAAAGGAATTTGAAAGTAACAAATGATAGGTAGAATATCTATTCAGATTAACATAGGGAATTTAAGGAGTTTCAGGTTGGAGAGCATGTATACTTGTGCATCAAGCCCAAGAGGATCTCCTCGAGGATTTGGTGATGTGCCAAGATGAAACCTCAGTATTGTATGCATTTTGAGATCCTTGAGAGGATTGGACTAATGGCCTACTGACTTGCACTACTTCCAACAACGAAATTCCATGATGTTTTCCATGTTTCATTTCTTAAGAAGTATGTATAGGACTTTGATCATGTGATTGAATAGTCTATATTGTAGGTGGATCCAGAGGGAGAATTCCATCCAAAACCACAATTCATATTACAACGGAAATGGTTCATGCTCTGAAACTGAGCAATCGAGCAATTTAAAGTGCAGTAGAAGAACTTTGGGCCTCATGAAGCTACGTTGGAGATGGCTGATCAGATGTGGGATTTGTATCCTTCATTATTTATTGGGTCAAGCAAATGAGTTTTGTTATATGTATGTATATATGTGTATGGTTGTAGGTACCACAATGAGCTATGTTATAGAGCTCCAATAAGTGGTATGATTTTCATGTTTATCATGTTGGTCATGGTTTGCATTAATTCTTCATTGAAAATACTGCATCGAGCTATGTTATAAAGCTCCATAAATAGTATGTTTTTTTCAATGGTTTACTAGTCATAGGTGTCATAGAAAATCAAGGAGATTGTTCCCATGAGGGAGAGGGGTTTGTAAAAACCCTGAGTTGAAATTTCATGTAATAAAGGTTAATAAAGGATAAATAACACCAAATTCATGAGACACATAATCCAAGATGAATGTTGGGTAAAGCACTATAGTGGGAATCACTTTCTGTTTATTTATGGCTGTAAAAATTGGAAAAGGCATTGGCAAAGGAAATAATTGGCATTTAATTATGAGAAATAAAGGAAAATTGGAAAAAATAAAGGTGAAGAGACAAAAATGTGAATGAGAGGGAAATTATAAGGAAAATGAAGAAAATTAAGGCCTGAATGATAAAAAGGCTTCTGATGATCAATTCACACCTTTTTTTAGCTGATATTTTGATCAATTTTAGCTTGTGTCAAGTAAGAAAGAGAGAGAAGAGCACCAGGAGGAGAAAAAAGAAAGCAAGGAAAGCAAGGAGAAGGTTGGATCAACAACTTTAATAGGATGATTTTCCAAGTAACAGGTTACATGTGTGACTTCCTAGCTGAGGTGTGAATGCATGACACATGCATTTGTTTATTTGGCTCATTTGTTGTCATAAGAATGGGTTTTTTTGGGTTTGACAATGGTTTCAACCTTTACTTTCCTTTTCCTGGATAACCATGGTGTGATGGGATTCATTTCTGGTTGAGATTTGGATTTCCAGAAGATTTTGGATCCGGGTGAGGTGGTATCAGGAAAATTCCCAAGGGTTGGGGGTGGAGATGGTTTTATCTGAGAATCCCTCAACAGGTGGGTGGATATAGGAAAATTACTCAAGCGATGGTGAATGAATTCTGAGGCATCCAAGCTTGTTTTGGTTTTGTGATCTCTTGATCAGTTTTGGCGAGATCACGGTAGTTTGAGGATTGCGGTAGTTTGAGGGTGGAGGTGGTTTAACCTATGGATCCCCTTGGTTTTTTATGTCTCAGTTTATCACATGATATCCCACATTCATTCTTGGAATATGGAGCGGGGGTGATTGGATGAAAGAAAGATTTGGTTAACCTCAATCTATGGTTGAGTGGTATGTGGAAGTCCTCGACTTGGTTCGATTTTGCATGAGTTAATAAGAGATATTTTCCTATGGTGATTCATGAGAATTGTGCTTGTTATTATGTTGATTTGATGGTTGTTCTATCATCATTAATATTCTGGTTATATGTTGGTTATAAGCATGGTTGTATAGTAAGTTCTAGTTAAGGATCTTGTTATGGTTTGATAAGTTGATGAAAGGTTGATGAATGCATGGGATAACAAGTGTTGTTGTAGCTACTTGAGTGGGAATTAGACATTCTCAGTGATTTTAAGATGAAGTATTGTTGAACCTCAAGACTGTTCCTATTTTGACATCTTTTTCCACCATCTTTTCTTCCCTTTCGCAAAATCCATAAACTCAATCAGTGATAATTGACACATTTCCATCTAAGAAGGCATTTAGATGATCTCTATTTTATATTGTAATGTTTATTATTATTTAGATGAATTTTTGTAATTAGTTACAAAATTCATGAAATTCCATAGTTAACCATTGTTATTTTTTGACAGGTTTACATAAGAAAATGAAGAAGCAAGTCATATGGGTAGCTTTGAAATGGTCCATATATGGATCGTATCCTGCTTACCTGTTCAGATTCGAGAAGGATGATTCCTACACTCATGGTAAAATGTCAGTCAAGATAAGGGATGAGATCAACGGACGAAGATTCTCATTTTTCTCTTACGTAGAAAATCAAGAAAGAGCCCTGAAGACTTTGCTTCTGATTAGACTTATAGTCTTATCTTTATTTTAATTTCCATAGGCGAAATTTTCTTAGACAGTTAATTTGAAACTATATATAAATACTGGTCTGTCGAAAGTGGGAATAAGTTGAGGCACACCTCAGAGGCCTCAAAAATTTGAAATATCTCGACCTATTGAATAAAAAATTAGCATTCAACATCACCTTCGCTTAGATGTGTTGATATTATCTGTTTGTCAAATAAATCTGGTGTTTCTTATTTTTCTGAGAACTCAACTTTCTATTACAATCCTGGATCCGAACAATAATAGTATCAGTGAAGAAATCCCTTCATGTCTGTTGAATCTTCCCAAGCTTGAGAGGTTGGTACTTAGATCGTATAATCAATTGGAAGGGTCAATACCAGCACAACGTTATGACTCATCGAATTCATTGAAACAGGTGGAGTTACAATCCAATCAATTCCATGGCAGCCTTCTCCATCCACCAAGTTATGCCACAAGATTCCCTGTGGAACTTGATTTGTCAACTAATAATATTACTGTTGGAAAGGTAGAGAGGAGAAACACAAAACAATTCACACATAAACCATATGAGTTGTGGCTCTTCTCTATTGATCACACAAACTCGATTGAGATTCAATCTCACTGAATACAATGAACCCGGTGAAGGGTATTTATCCTGACTCGCTTGACATGCACACACTTACCAAACTCATCTATCACATAAATTCGACTTACTCAATGCTCACTTAACTCACTCTCTAACTCACTTACCAAATTCATCTATCACACAACTCAATTTACTCAATGCTTACTTAACTGACCGTCTAACTCTTCATGCGGGAGTAATTAGCTTACTTTAACACTCCCCCTTAATTACGACCGTATGACTCAACATAACTCAAACATAACTTAACTATGCATGTTAGGCTTACAATAGAAATTGACTCAATTATCACTCAAACATGCTTGTTGGTTGATGTCTCAACTAGGCTTACAATGACTCTAAACTTTTACAGTTTTTCATTTTCTTTTTATTTTCTTAAAGATTCTATATCCTTGAAATTGCTTCATTATTTGTTGCACTTTATTGATGTAGGCTTTCTTCACTTGTTGTTGCTACAATTTTTCTTTGACTTGTCTTGAATTTGTGCTTTGAAAACAATTTCATCTTGTCTTCTACACCTTCCTCTTCAAATATTCGTTTAACCATGGACTGGTGCCACAACATTATATCTTCAACCAGTCTTCTTTGCTCTGCTTCTTGCACTTCATATTCTTGACTTTCTTTCTTCCATATTTCTTGATGACATAATCTTATCTCTTCACATTCATCATTAGGTACTGTTGTTTTCTTCCTGTCATCTGCACTCTCAAAATCATTATTCACCATTTCATTCAATTCTTTTATTCCAATTACTGCTTTAAGACTCACATCAATTTGTTCAATTAGCTTCTAAATCCATTCTTCAATGAACTTCAAATCTGCATCAAACTTATTAACAACCTTTATTTCAACTTCTGCTCCCATGCTATTTTGAGTACTTGCATATTAAAAAAAAATGTTAAAAACATCTTTATTATGCTCTTCGATGAGAGCTTCTTCCTTTTACTCTTCCTTCTCTGCCTTCTTTTCAACTGTTTTACAAACCTCTGCTACTACAAACATGTTGTCTTCCACTTGGCTTTGAAATATAAGCGGGTTTCTCTCACCAAATAACAACATAGAAATATGTTCTTTTTATTGCATCATGTGCAACTACTCATCACCAGTTAATGGTTCTTCATCAAATTTAACCTCAACAATTTCAATTGTTGGATCCACCAAACAATTTTTTTCTCTATTGATAGCTTTATATAAGCCAAACTCAGTAGTTGCTTGTTCACACACTGCTTCATGAGAATTTCCAACTGCTTCATATCTTGCTGCTACAAAGGCAATTCCAACCTTCAATGATTCATCAAGCATGGCGTTTACAATATTACCATAATCAATCCTTGTTTCAAAAAGGAAACCACACATAACATCAAAATAATGTTCATCCACACTATGGTGGGAAATCCAAGCAGACATGTGCTCATTGTCAATTTCATTGACAATTTCAGCTTTACTGAATTCACCAGCTCCGACTGGATTCACCGATGCACATCTCACTTTGCAGTCATCATCCACATGTGGTTCATCACAGTGGGATACCATCTTTTGCACCATCTACGTTACGGTGGAGTGCTTGAGCATTGATATGATCATGCTCTGTTTCACATACAGAGGCTTCAAATTCTCTCTTTGCAATCTGTGTTGAATCTTCTTCATCCATATGCATGCTTGCATAATGGGTTTCACCATCATCTGCACCATCGATATTACAGTGGAGTGCTTGAGCATTGATATGCTCTTGTTGTGCTTCACATACAAAGGCTTCAACCATTCTCTTTGGAATTTGTGTTGCATATTCTTCATCCATATGCATGCTTGCATAATGGGTTTCACCATCATCTGCACCATCCATATTACAGTGGAGTGCTTGAGCATTGATATGCTCTTGCTCTGCTTTACATACAGAGGCTTCAACTGCTCTCCTTGCAATCTCTGTGGCATCTTCTTCATCCATATGCATGCTTGCATAATGGGTTTCTCCAAGCTCTATTGTCCTCCCAGAGTCTTGCTCATCTACCCTCAGATCTGCGTCTGACATCTTTGCATGTGACATATCCTGTTGTTGCATGTCACTCCCCCTTGCACCAAATTCTACTTCCAGGATCTTCCATGATTCCTTGGAAGTTGTAGCTTTTGCTACCTTGCACATAATCGTTTCATCCATTGCATATTGAATGAAACTCAAAGCTAGGGAATCTTTGTCTTCTGCTAGACATCTCAGTTCCTCGGTTGTGGCCTGAACCTCTTTAAACACAAAAACAATCTTTGCCTCTTCTTTTTTATCTTTTTCCTTAGTCTTCTTTAGTCGCGCTTTATGACCCATGACTGTCGTCATAGCTACTTGCATGAGGCTATCTTCCATATCGCCCCCCAAAAAAATATGATTTTTAATATGCGCCCCCGTAAGGCACAATATTCTCCAAAAAACCTGTCCTACTTGACAAAACACCAAAATAATTTTTGTAAACTAACTATGCAAAGCCCTAAATTCTCTTGTCAATAAAAATTCCAAAAACCACAAAACATTTTATATGCACCTTGTTCGTTTGTTTTTATTTTTATTATTATAAAATAAACCTTAAATAAATATGTTTTTATACCATGCACTTTTGCAACCCTTATTATTTTTTATATAAAAATCTTTATATATATATATGTGTGTGTGTGTGTGTGTGTGTGTGTGTGTGTGTGTGTGAATCTTTATATAAAAAAAAAACCTTTTCTATAAAATCCCTTTAAAACTCTCTCATCATATATTAAAGAAAAACTTTTTGTTTTGCACTCCTTTAGAACAAGGGCTACAGAGTAACTACTACTTGCCCCTTAATGTAAATATAGAAATGTTGCAATGTGATTTTGAACATGTTTATGCCACTAAATGTAAATATAGAAATGTTGCAATGCGATTTTGAGCATGTCTATGATACTTTGTAACAAAGTTGATTTCAAAATTGTTCTGTTTTTTTTTACCATATTAAAATTATACTAAAAATGCTTTGTAAAAAACTTGTTCTTAACAATTAATCTATTAAGTGTCTTACAATATTTATTGTAATGAAGATGTTAAACATATTACATGAAAACATCATTAACTATCAAAATTTGGAATTAGTAAATCTCCAAGCATATTAGAATTAGTAAATCTCCAAATCAAAACTATCTTAATTTAGTAGTATAATAATATAGAAAAAATTCCTAAGTACAACAATCTTATTCACATGTACATCAACAAACCGACATGCTTGAAAGGTTCTCATTTTGTTTTACTTATGAGTAAACAATTACTTTTTAACAAAGTGTACTTAGTTATATGAAATTTAAATAAGCATTATACTTTTCTAAATTTTACTTGGTAGCTAAACTACTATGCAACACTTGTAACTTATTATTGCTTTATTAGGTTTTTCTTTTTACATTTTTTTTTTTAAATGTGTAAATGTTCAACTCTTATATATATATAAAAATTAATATTAATGATTATAATTTAAAATAAAATTGTTTATTATTATTAATAAACAAGATTATGGTTTTATTATCTTTTTTTTACATATTTTTTTAAATGTGTAAATGTTTACCTCTTATGTATATATGTAAATTAATATTAATGATTATAATTTAAAATAAAGTTGATTATTATTATTATTAAATAAGGTTATAATTTAGTTAATTTGTATGATTTTTATGATGTAAAATATATTAGAAGGTATGTTTTTTAAATATTGTCCCGAATTGATATCTATAATTTCTTATCGAATAATAATGTTAAATTAAAATATACAATTAGTATTATTAAATTTGATAAATATGACATTTCAAATTTAAATGTGTCTTCTTTTTTAAAGATAAAAACATATATTATTTAATAAATTACTCTATAATTAATGTCAAATTTGATAATTAGTTCGTGTTGAAATTCTAATATTTTAACTATGATTAGAATATGATTTATATTTTATGTTAAATTGTTTATTTTATAATAATATATGTGATTTATTAAGGCTTTTACTATTACTTACAGATAGAATCTATGTTTTACATGTCCACGTAGAATTTTTTGTTTTGCAATATCTTTTCCACTTATATTATATTAATTTTTATTATTCATGCAACATTGCCTAACCAGTATGCCATGAATGAAAATATTAATTAAAATTACTTTTTAGTAATACTTTTTATCCAAATTGTTTAGTTGCTTTTGAATAATTTAAATATTAATCTTAATTATAATGAAGTAACTAAATTAATTAAATAAAATATAAAATATATGAAAAACAAATTCTCAAGTATACAATAATTTAAAAACAATAATTAAATATAAATTTAAAGTTGTATTTTTTTAATTAGCATAGTTAAAAATAAAGTAATAAATCTACAATTTTATTGTTTAAAAAATAACTATAAAATATACAAAATTTAAAAAACAAATAATTAAATATAAATTTAAAGTTATATTTTTTTAATTAGCATAGTTAAAAATAAAATAATAAATTTATAGTTATTTTGTTCAAACAATAAAGTAGAAAAAATTTTTAACAAAGTAAAGACCATTCACCCAATAATGCTTAATGCTTAATATATAAGCTTTCAGCCATAGAGTGCAGGTGAACAAGAATCGTATTCTGGAGGAAACCATAACACTAGGTAGAGTGCACGTGAACAAGAATCGTATTGTGGATGAAATTATAACAAAGGCCAAGAGTCAGGGACATAAGACTAACTTTAGTCTTAGTACGGTGTTTAGACATAAAATTTTGTCCATTACTGTTAACACTAAATATAGAGATGTGCAAAAAAAATATAAATTTATAAGCTAAGAGAGCATGAACTTAGAGATGGGGTATTTACTATTTCTGTTACCATAATAATATTCCCAAATTGAGAGATGCTGATCAAAATTGATACATAAAAATATATGAAAAATTATTGTGGACCACCGCTAAAGTCAATTCCAAAGATAATAATTCATACATTTCCTTGGATTTTGGGCAGATGCTAGATCATGGATGTGCAAACCCAAACGTCCCTTTGGCCGTCCACGTGGCAGTAGATCTAGGGTTGTCCCTCATATCGTTGCGTTAAAATTCGCGCACATAATAGCCATGTGGTGTAGATACCACTTGCAAGAAGAGACTAACCCTGGGATAAACCGGACCTCCGGCAGTCCCCTTCCGACCGATTACCCGGCTCCGGCACGATCCTCTCCGTCGCTGTTCCATTTTTCTCCCTCTAGTCACCCCGTCCTCGGGCCCCACCACCATCCTCCGCCACCCTCCTCCCCTGCTTAGCCGCCCTCCCCTGTCCATGAACCCCAGTCCCATCACCTCTCCTCCGCTGCATTAATTCTTCTAGGTTCAAATTTTGAATTCTGCCACGTTCAAAATTTGAATTGAATCGGCACCCAATTCATATTTCCGTAGAATACCTTTCTATTTCGACATTTCAGCATTGGGCTCGAGTAACTCAGCAAGCTCCAGGGGTGTATGTATCCATTGCACTCGAGCATTTCCGATTCCTTTAGCTCCAGCGATTCGGCAGGCCAGCTCTAACATGTAAGATCAACACCCTTATCCTGAGATCTGGATGGCGTGAGTGTCAAGATGTGAATCTTATATTTCAGCGTATCTGAAGTTATACACAGGGGCACAAAGTTGGAGTTCTTTGTGGCATCAATGAACAATAATTTTCCTGTAAGTAATTTCGACGAAATGCCATGAATGTTCCTCTGGGCTTGACTATTTTGGTAATTTCTCTGGGCTCCTTCAATTTTCGTAAGATTCTGGGCCTTCTGCTCTGTTGTGAATTAAAGGTCGTGTAGGTCTGTAGTAATTTCTTGAGATTCAGCGGAAACCGTGGAGAATGTGATATATAAGCATGTAAATAATTTTAGAGGCATTGTAACTCCAGGCATTGTATTGGGCATCTTTGAATGCAACAACTCAAAGTCTACCGTACCGTATGGGATTTTGTATTTTTTGGAATTTCTCCCCAACTTTTTATAAATGACAATGTATGGTTTAGTTTTGAAGTTATTTAATTGATCAAGAGATTTAATTGTTCGAAATTTGTATGCTTCCGTTTTGAAATTATTTAACTGGTTTGTTGAGTGGAAAAAATGAATATATTTAAGCCTTACCTTCCCCAAAATTAGAGAGGATGAGCATATGAGGGAACTCTGGTGCAAGGAGAGGTTTTTTTTAAGATGAAATGAAAAAAATATTATTATTAGTAGTGAAACAATATGGAAAAGAGATTTTAACTTTATATTTTTGGTGTAATTGTAAAATGGGAAATAATTTTAAATTTTTTATAAAAATAAATATTATTAAATTTTTTATATTTAATGAGAAATTTGTAGTTATTTTTTAATTATATTTTTTTTCTTTTAATAAAATCAATATATATTTTTAATGAAAATGATGATATATATTATTAAAAATATAATGATGATAAATATTATTAAAATAATTAATTTTTAATGAGAAATTGGTAGTTATTTTTTACTTAGAAATGTTTCTAATCTAAAAATTAAATCAATATACATTTTTAACGATAATGATGATGATTATTTTTAAAATGGTTTATGAAACTTAAAAGTATGATATTATTTGGAATTTTGTAAAGTTTTTAAAGATTAAAAAGATTATTGATGTGACAAATATTTAAAATTTTAATTTGATATGTATGTAAACTCTATGTTATAAACTTTTCCATATAGAAATCAAATGAAAAACTTTTTTTTTTTTTTTAAAGTAGAATGAAAAATAAAATGGGAAATTACATTGATCTCTATTATGGAAGAATACAATGTCTATCAATTCATCATATATATTTTAACATAATTTGTATTTATTAAAAAAAAATTCCAAGCTAGTAGTTGTCTCTATTTTCAATTCCAAGCTAATTCCAAGCCTAGCTTGGAATTAGCTTGGAATCCAAAATAGAGCTAATGGGGGAAAATTAATTTTTATTTTCTAGTTTGCATGCACTATGGAACCTCAACCTAGTGTACATTTCCTCCCTCTGAAGGATTATTATAAATATATATTCATGTCAAGAAAAAATTCACAGAATATGAAGTAATTGAAATTGATCTATTGAACTACTTGGTCTTTTTCAATGCAATTTCATTCTCTCTTGTTTCTTGTTATGAAATTGCTAGTGTAATATTTTTTTGCACAAATAGATCTATTGCTTGTTCTTAAAATCCAACAAAGTGTTGTTGAACCCTTTACATAACATTCTTATATCTTATCCATTATCACTAAAAAAAAAGTGATTCACAATAGAAAGTTAACCATTCATTTAGTTAATTATGAAGTTCCATCACTATACAAAATATGACATAAAACACTAAAAATATTGAAGTTTAGGTCCATGGTTCATGATTATGTTATGCAATATGTCCATTCTAGATTACTCAAACAATCTAGGTTTTTGATTGGTTTATCCCAACTCTAGACTTTGAGTGCTATTTTGTAGTATAAGAAATATCTAAATAGATAGTAAACATCATCATGCAAGGGTCATAATGTAAAATTTCTAAGATCATCTTCCTTTTGCATCAATTTTATAATCAACATTGAGTCTCCAAATATTCGTGATTGGGTTACACCAAACAGTAGCACTACTAGTTTCAAGATAACCGTAAAGCCATAATTTCAAAGAAATTATTAGTCTCTTCACCAATTTATCTTCCAAAAAAATATTATGATTTGATGATAGATATGATATACCTTTTTAATCTCCCTTAAAGAGATTCCTCTATGAAGCACCATAAAAAAAATCCAAATAATTTTTATTTATTTATTTTCATTTCATAATGCTTATAAGGGGTAGTTTTTTCCTAGATTAGCCATAATTGTTGCCAAATAGTGGTAATTTCCTACCTTGCAACCTATTCGAGATTAATTAATTTTTGTTTCTTAATTCATGAATCATCTCACGTGGCTGTTTCTGCTTACCTTTTCTTCTTAGCCAAGGTCAATATTGATTTGTAATTTACCGCCTTTTCAATTTGAGAAATTAACTAGTTCCCAACAAGATGGGAAGCCTAGATAATTTAGCGCCTTATATTATTGAGAATTTATTTTTTTGTTTAAAAGGACTTATGATCCAATACACTATTAATTAGGAGATATATACTTAGGTCTTGTTACTTGGGGCCACAAACCTATTCTTTGAATTAGCCTCTACACATGTTTTGCAATAAAGCCCTTTAAAAATAGAAACAATTTTTTAACCCCCATCCTCAAGGCTTTTGATAATGCTAAAATTTTCCATGAGGTCATCAACAAATATTTCTCTAA
Organism: Pinus albicaulis; assembly: GCA_034641835.2. Taxonomy (NCBI): domain Eukaryota; kingdom Viridiplantae; phylum Streptophyta; class Pinopsida; order Pinales; family Pinaceae; genus Pinus; species Pinus albicaulis. The sequence goes on from CM076574.1 coordinate 835,660,808, forward strand.
TTAGTCTCTAAACCATATAAACTTGTAACAAATTTTCCTAATGCCTATTTCAAGAACATATTTTGGGACCCAAGAAAGCAATATCTAATATGGAAGAATTGCATCTGAAAGCACTTTTACCAAAACTAGAGGACCTCAGCCCCTAGGAAAAAAATTATTGCACAAGGTAATTATTTGCTTCTCCACTTTATTTATTATCCATTGCTAATCACATTTTTTATATTGGCTTGGCTTCAAATATAATCCCATATAAATCAATTACATTAAAGGGAAATAGCTAACTAATAATTTACCTTTCCTATTGAGATGTGTCCCATAAGGTCATTCAATATTTTCCCATATTAATGGCTATTCTATTTTTCTTACATAATAAATCAATAATACCCTTAAATTTCTTATTGACCCTTCTTAGAATACCTTGACAAAAATATAGTATATCATTTGCAAACAATAGATGTGTGATATTGCATGAAACTTCTTTAAAAATATCATTTTGAACCCTTGGATTATTGTAATTGATTATGTTATCGTAACTTGTAGGGACATTTAAATGTCATTGCTACGACAAACCAAATTGAAAAATAAAATATGATGTGTATGTAAATATTCATCTGGTAATTAAAAACATTGAGCAATCGATTTAAAATGCAAGTTGATATAGAATATGATATAATGAGTGGGAAATGGAGGGGGATTATAAGAAATTATCCATGCCCATTATTGCCCAAAAACCTCACCCAAAATATCTATGTCAAAATTTGATTTCAAATTTGTAGTTTTGCTCTTCCCACCAACCCCTAACTCAATGAGATAAGCTTTAGGTAGTTGAAACAACCACCTATCACTTTTATGGGACCTTAATGGTGGTTTTGGAGTACACTCATATTTTTAAGGTCCACATAAACAATTTCCCATCTTATATTTAGAGAGTTGACCCATGAATGGTGTGCGAAAATGGGAGAAAAACATGTGGAGAAGACATTCAAAGAGACATTAAATCCAAAGAGAGTAGAGATATGAGAACCTAAAGCAACATAAATGTGAGTAGAATGCTACCGTTTTCAACTGTAAATATTTTTGGGGAAATTTGAGTGATTACACTAATTTTTGGGTGCCTAAATATGTGAAAATCATGGATTGAACAATGATGGTGTGTTTTGAATTCTTTAAAATTGAATTTTGCATGCCAAATACTCATTGACGAGCTCTAAAATCTAGCTGAGAAATAGGACTCATGAATTGATGCATGTTGGGATAACATGAGAAATAATGGGCAAGTAATTCACCGAAAAACTATAGAGCAATAAAGGTCTCCTTGTAGTCACTTCCGTCCACTCGAGAGAACCGACTGGCCACACACGTGGCCTTGTCTTTCTCGATTCTTATGTCTTCTACTTTATTCACCTTCTAGATCCATCTGGAACCTACCATTGATGTGTCCTCTAGTCTTGGGACCACTTTCCAAACACATAAACCTTGAAGAGAGATTATAACATAACAATAGTGCAAGCAGATCAAAAAACCTTATCACAAAAAATTTCACCATTATCTCATTGCTTTTTCCATTCTTTGTAGACCCTAGGTCAGAATCCCATCATATTTATTACCATGTTGGACATTTTACATTATGACAATTTTATGATGATGTTTACTATCTATTCACATCTTTCTTATATTACAAACTAGCTCTCAAAGTCTAGAGTTGGGCTAGACCAATAAAAAAAACTTGGATTGTTTGAGTAATCTAGAATGGACATATTGTAGAACATAGTTATGAACCATGGACCTAAACTTCAATATTTTTAGTGTTTTATGTCATATTTTATACAATGATGGACCTTCATAATTAACTAGATGACTGGTTAATCTACTAGTGTGAATCACCTTTTTTTTAGTAATAATGGATAAGACATAAGAAGCTATGTAAAGGGTTCAACAACACTTTGTTGTATTTTAAGCACAAGCACAATATTTAGTTGTGTAAAACAAATTACACTAGCAATTGCATAACAAGAAACAATCTGAGAGAATGAAATTTCATTGAAAAACACCAAGTAGCTCAAGAGATCAATTTTAATTACTTCATAACAATTGTGTGCATTATTTATTGACATGAATACATATTTATAATACTCCTTGAGAGGGAGAAAATGCACCCTAGGTTAGGGTTCCATAGTGCATGCACACTAGAAAATAAAAAATAATTTACCCTCATTAGCTAGTAGCTTGGAATTAGAGAACGAGCCACTAAAATAGAGTGAAAATATAAAATAGAGACAACTAAATGTAAGTGGAGTAAAAAATAAGCTAGAACTAAAGTGTAGACTCCCTCATGCAACTCCTAGCTCAAAAATAGAAAAAAAAATACTAAAAATGAAAGGATAAAGTTGATCTTAAACGAATAAGGTTTAGGATAGGGTAATCTCCCAAGATAAGAAAGGACATGTGCATTTACGAATGGGAAGGTGAGAGAATATGAAATTCTTACTAATTGATAGGAAATAGCCATATCACTACCTATTCAACACCTAATCATTTCCACATATCATCTTAAGTGTCACTCGTAGTTAAAAATAGACTTATTAAAATAAGGAAAATGTCAAAAATAGAATATGATCCCAACTAATAGGGAATCTCTTCTAGTAAAATAAAATTGGTGACATATATGGAAGAGGGTCAAATGCAATCCTAAATGAGGTTCTCACTGTGGATGTACCCCACAACACTTATAAATGTCATAGATATGTGACTCTATATTTTGTTAAATCAATAAACTTGTATTTTTTCTTTGAAAAAAAAACAACTTTTCATAAAGAATTTCTATTTATTTAATTAGAAAAATTATGTAGATTTTTTTTTAATAAAAACAAATTATGTTAAAATATATATGATTACTTGATGAACATTTTATTCTTCCATAATAGAGATCCATATACTTTCCCATTTTATTTTTCATTTTACTTTTTATATAGAAAATTTTTTCATTTAACTTCTATATGGAAAAGTTTATAGCATAGAGTTTACATACATATCAAATTAAAATTTTAAATATTTGTCACATCAATAATCTTTTTAACCTTTAAACTCAACAAAACTATGATGATATTGAAACATTTTTTTTAATATTTTTATAATATAATAAAACTCTACAAAATTCCAAATAATATCATACTTTTAAGTTTCATATACCATTTTAAAATTAATCATCATCATTATCATTAAAAATATATATTGATTTAATTTTTTAGAAACAAAAACATTTCTAAATAAAAAATAACTACAAATTTGTCATTAAAAAATATTTTTTTTAATAATATTTATCAGCATTTACATTAAAAATATATATTAGTTTTATTAAAAAAAAACAATTTTAACTTAAAAAAATCACCACAAATTTCTCATTAAAAAAATAAAAATTTTAAGGAAAAATTAAAATTCTTTCCCATTTTACAATTACACCAAAAATATGTAAAGTTAAAATCTTTTTTCCACATTACTTCACTATTAATAATAATTTTTTTTTCATTTCACCTTTAAAAAAAAAATCTCTCCTTGCACCGAGTTCCCGAATTTATTCACTCTCTAATTTTGACGAGGATACAGCTTAAATATATTCATTTTTTTACTCTTCAAACCAATTAAATAATTTCAAAACGAAAGCATACAAATTTCGAAACAATTAAATCCCTCTATCAATTAAATAACTTCAAAACTAAACTATACAAACTTATTTTCTTTATAAAGAATTTGGGAGAAATTCCAAAAATTATAAAGAATTTGGGAGAAATTCCAAAAAATACAAAATCCCATGGGGTACAGTAGTCTTTGTTGTCGCTTTCAAAGACGCCCAATACAACGCCAGAGTTACAATGCCTCTCAAATTATTACAAATACAGAGAAAAATACATGCTTGTACATCACATTCTCCACGGTCTGTTGAATCTGGAAATTACTACAAACCTATACGACCTTTAATTCACATCAGAGCAGAAGGCCCATAATCTTACGAAAGTTGAAGGAGCCCAGAGAAATTACCAAAATAGTCGAGGCCAAAGGAACATTCATGGCATTCGTCGAAATTACTTACAGTAAAAATGTTGTTCATTGATGCCACAAAGAACTCCAACTTTGTGCTCCTCTGTATAACTTCAGATATGCTGAAATATAAGATCCACATCTTGACACTCACGCCATCGAGATCTCAAGATAAGGGTGCTGATCTTACATGTTAGAGCTGGCCTGCCGAATCGATGGAGCCGGAGGAATCGGAAATGCTAGAGCGCAATGGAAACATACACCACTGGAGCTTGCTGAATTACTCGAGCCCAATGCTGAAATGTCGAAATAGAATGGTATTCTACGGAAATATGAATAGGGCGCCAATTCAATTCAAATTTTGAAAGTGGCAGAATTCAAAATTTGAACCTGGAAGAATTAATGCAGCGGAGGAGGGGTGATAGCACTGGGGTTCATGGGCAGGGGAGGGCGGCAGCGGCGGCGGCTGTGAGCCTTATTTCCACTGCCATAGGCCCATAAATGCGCCTAGGCAGGGAATGCCTGCCGCACGATGATCTAAACTATTTAGATCAGTTCCAGTTGTCTCTTTTCGGCCGATCATTCCGCTCCGGCTCAACCCTCTCTGTTGCTGTTCCGTTTTTTTTCCTCTAGTCACTCCGTTTTCTGGCCCACCATCATTCGCCACCCTCTTCCTATGCCATCCTCCTACCCTGCCCAGTCGCCCTCGGCCAGCCTTATTTCCATTGCCATAGGCTCATAAATAGGCCTAGGCAGGGAATGCCCGCCACACGATGATATAATAGTTTAGATCATTGTGCAGCAGACATTCCCTGCCTAGTTTAGATCATCGTGCGGCGGGCATTCCCTGCCTAGGGCCATTCTATGGCAATGGAAATAAGGCTGGCCGAGGGCGGCTGGGCAGAGTGGGAGGGTGGCAGAGAAAGAGGGTGGCGAATGATGGTGGGCCAGAAAACGGAGTGACTAGAGGAAAAAAAAAGGAACAGCGACGGAGAGGGTCGAACCGGAGCGGAGTGATCGGCCGAAAAGAGACGACTGGAAGTGTCAAATGCGATTACGTAGAGTACCAAATTTCAGAAATTAAATAATATATATTTTGAGGTTAGTAACCAGAGCCGTGGTTGCTTCATAAAATAACAAGTGAAAAGTATTAATCAATGTAAGACCAGAGAAATAAATTTAAATAATAAACATAGCTAAAATTAAACCATATAAAAACATAAATTTTTTTAAATCATAAATAAATTAATGTCAAATGATTAGCTAATACAATATACCTGCAACTGCAGGTATAATAAATTTTTTTCTAAAACTTTAATATCTCTTTGAATATTTTTATTGTGCTTTTAGAAATTCAAACCTTTGCCTTTAGACTTGTCCAAGTTTTCTTCTTGACTTATCATGACTTCCCATGCGTGCACGTAGTTTTTTTAACCTGACCTCTTTGTTCTATTAACGCGGGGCTGGCTTCTGAGACCTGCGTGCTAACGTTGCTCCCGGCAACAATTTGCCGCGCGCGGCGCTAGTCCCCTGACGCACAGGAAATTCAACGGAACCCTTGTAAGTTTACCGATTATAACGCGGATATTTCTCTTCTTTCACTCACCGATTGTTGCTAACTTTAACAATTACAGGTCCACTCCAGCCAAAAATGAGCACGATTTTGAAGTCTTCGAGTTTCTTGTTCTTTGTTATATTATTTTTAAATTAAAAAAATAAGTTAAAAATAAATAATTTTATTCAAAATTTACGGCCAAACTTATGAGAACCAAACCTCTACACATAACAGTCTTCAATATATCAAAACCATCATGTCACTATCTGCCATATATCATGTCACTATCTGTTTACTGTACTGTCCCGCACGCTGGTAAGTTATTTAAACAGGTTAGATTTTTTGAATCAAAACATGGCCAAATTCCAAAAAAAAAATAAAAAAAATTTGACTTTCGAAGCAAAATTGTGACGTCGCAAACAACGCCCTAACTTTTAACTTTTCAGTGAGGACGGTAACGACCAGGATTTCTGGCATAAGCACACGGAAGATCCACATTAAAAACAAAAATCAGAAAAAGCTGAGTAGATTAGACCGCCACTCGTGAAGAAAACCCACGTATTGGTCAAATTAGCAGACGGAAACTGTATTGACATATGAATTAGAATTTGCACATTCACGGTATTTGCCGCAAAAATACTAATATCACCAGTTCGTTCCAAAATGGCCCTTCAATATCAATTAGGAGGATAAAGAAGGGAATTTCGTGAATCCTCCTGTCTTCCTTTGCGCAGCCTATTATGCTCTCTACCATGTTCTATCATTTTCTTCAGAATGGGATAGCAGTTCTGAGATACAAGGCGCCCACATAAAATCACAATGACGACGAAAACAGGCAGCATTCAATGCACATACACATCTTTGAAACAAGAACGGCCACTTACAGGTAGTTTTTTAATCCCGTTGTTCATATGTTGCATAGTTTCTACTGGTATATTCACGTCTGTTTCTTCTGAAACGAACTGTTCGAATTACGAAATGCAATCTCTCTTGGCTTTTAAAACCCCTTTGCATGATCCCGCCAGACGTTTGGCTTCTTGGAATGTTTCATTAAGTTGTTGTGAATGGGAAGGTGTTTCCTGCGACAAACGGACCGGTCATGTCGTTGCCATAGATTTGCATAATTGCAATTTGAGCGGTGCCTTCTCTCCTGAACAACTGGTTGGGTTAAGGAATGTAAGCTCCAATAATTTTGCAGGTCAACGTATTCCCCAAGAGCTGGGTCTCTTGGAAAATTTGATATACCTCAACCTGTCCACATCAGGATTTGCAAGTACCATTCCATGGCAGCTCGTAAATCCACATAGTCTAAAAAGGCTGTTTTTTCACTCAGAATCTGGTAATGATTTTCAGAAAATGTCGCAAAGATTTACTTAGAATCTTATTTACAGTTATTAAACTTTCTTATTTTGATTGCCCTAAAAGATTTTCTCCACAATGTTGGAAAATAAACCACGTTTTCACCTAGAATCATTTAAATCTCTGTGCATGCACATGGCACTCAGTGGATACTCAATCCTCATTCATATGATGGATATAGCCTGTAGAGATACGACAGCACTGAAAGCCCTTCTCGTACATGGAGACAAATGTGGCCCGCCGACGTGACAGCCTAGAGGTAAATCTACTGACAAATTGAATTGAAGCGGTTGACAATATGAACCCAGGTTGGATGAGAGGTTGTATGGAGAATCAGGTAATGGCGCAGGTTAAAGTTTAATGTTCCCATGTTTTTATGGGAAGTGGAAATAGTGTAAACTAGCACAACCACATTATTAAAAACTAATGTGGTTGATATAAGCCGATAGGTGTATATAAAAAAATTAAAACATCAATAATATTATAATTAAATGCCAAAAATTTTAAATATAAATGTAATTATGTTTTTAGAAAATTTAAGGTGAAGGTAGATGAACTCTTTGAGAAAACTCTGTTGGGTATTCAAGCATTTCAAAGTGGAAGGAGTTGAGCATAAATCTATGAATTATGAATCTATTTTTAGTACTGTTAATTTTTTTTTCAAGTTTATTGCAGCCTTCATAATCAATAATCTATTTTTATTACATATAATAATAATAATGTTTAATAATTCTCAATATACTGCACAACACAAGTAGATCAGTCCAACAAAGTATTTTGTCCAAAATCTTGGCACGTATGCTCACGGGCTGGGCTCTGGTTCAAAAGATATCTCAGCGAGAGCCTTTTCAACCGCTGAAAGTTCATTTTTCAACGTTTTAGTGATCGTACAGGAAGATACGAATCCCAAGAGGTATTACAATACATTTTGAAAAAATAATAAAAATAAATCAATATATTAGTACAAATTAAAATAAATATATACTAGTATATCAGAGTGATGTACTAAATTTGAAAAATTTTAAGATTAAATTAGATTTTTAGATTTTTATAAAATAAATTTTATAATCACAAAATTTTCATAAATCATATTAATTTTGAAATATTAAATTTATGATATCAATTTTAACAATTAATGAGGCTTACCAAATTTTTTTTTTTCTTTTTTTCTGTCTTTAAATCCAATATATATCCTACATAATGTTACTTGATTGCGGAACAAGCTATCTATTCTGATTTGGTTAATGACCGATTCGCTTGATTGATGGGTATTATTTAGTTTTGCAAAAGCATATGCAGCCATTAACCCTCTTTATAAAACACCACCTGTCCTCCCAATTTGAAATAGATGGTGACCATTTAACTTAGTTGTTGAGCGAAATTTTATAGTTCAGGCATTGACAGGATGGCATTCATGGGTGCAAGGGTATTAACAAATTCATCACTCAAAACATTCTTCAAAAGGCGCCACAGATCAAAATGCAAAGGTAAAAGGATATGTAGAGCACTCTTACCTTGAAGAAAGATTGTTCTGCAAATTCTGATAGTAGTTCTGTTGATGTTTCTGTTGGTTTTCACTGAAAGGGGTTGCAGGCTGGAGCGCTGTAACTTGAATAGGGCCAAGGTCCATCTCCCCAGTGCAGCTGAATGGTTTGTTATATTGTTTTGAAGAAACCCTGTAAGTGGCCATGAAATCTTCCGACTTTTTCGTCGATGAAACTTCGAATACATCACAGGGCCCTGCCATTACATTACCATAAGAACCACACGCATTAATAATTTAATACCGGCCATGGAAGAAAATCAGTCTCTAATACAGCACACGGCCCCACATTAAAATGCAAGATAAAATAAAGGAACCTGGTATCACCTGGAGGTTTATCGGTTGTCTTCAGTGTTCGATACATCTGCATCCAGAGAAAGAAAGAGTGAGATAGCCGACATCAATACTGATCATTAATAACTTTGATATCTGCACCATCGCACTTACCTGATCGAATACCGGCATCGCCCCCTAAATCGAGTGCATCGACAGATACAGGTGAGCAAACCAAACCAAACAAAACTCATACAGACCAAAGGTTGGGAAAAGGCTGAGATTCAGACACCAGGTAATGCTTCTGCCACGTTGCAAACAACTCACCACATCCACTCCTCCACCGTTACCCGATTTGAAACCACCAGCGCGCCCACAACGTTGACACCTTGCATAACCGTTTCACACACTTGGACAAGGTTAATCTTTCACTTTCATTCGAAATGTTAATCTTGATAGGTGGGAACTAATAAATGGCACAGTAAATTTTTAATCAAGATTTGTAAAAAATTAATTTAAGTACGGTTTAAACATGTGATTTAGATATGCAAGGAAGTTAGTGGGGGTAGATTTCATCCATTGATTGAGTGGCGATGACCAGAATATACCGGCATCTTCCAATCCTGACCATCAAATCAAAAAAATTAATTAGTCTAATCACAAAACATGCTCCTTCCGATAGGGGGTTACGCCTATCCGCGTAATTATTATTATGTTTTTTTAATAAAAGTTAATGGTTTTTAGCTTGAATTTTTTTTAATAATAATAATAATAATAATAAATAAAGAATAATTATTATTATTATATATTTTTAATAAAAGTTAATGGTTTTTAGGTTGAATTTTTTTTTAATAATAATAATAATAAAGAATAACTAGTTTCTTTTATGCTTGGGTTCAAGGTTAGGGAGGGACATTGTAGCTGATCTGTTAGTTGTATTCGGCGACTGGAAAAATCTTGAGAAATTATCAATCTCCAAAAACTTTCGAAAAAAATGTAAAATGTTAAAAGTATGATAAAAAATAAATTTAATAAAACTTTAATTATATTTATAATAAATTGTGAAGTCAAAATGTTTTTTAAAAGTATTTTAAGTGGTTGAATTTGTATCTAAATTGATTTTCTGATAGTAGATCAGGGATTCTTTACATTGTAATTTTTTTTTTTTTAATTTAGTAAAAAATTCTATTGAATATTTTTTCATAATTATTGAATGGTGATTTGGAGAGACATCAACATTTAATTAAACTAATTTTAAAATTCTATTTGGAAAAATATATATATGAATCAATTAAACTATTTAAAATTCTATTTGTATTTTATTAATGTCTAGAGTTAGTTTAATTATTCTATGTTTTAGAGTGTTTGGTTGGAATTAAGCTAAACAGATTTTGGTTAGATCTATTTTTTTTGTTATTTAAAATTAGTTTCTGAATAAATAAATAAATTCAGCTCTTTGAAAAACTCTTAAATATGCATCAATCTTGCCATTCAAACAAATTCCTACCAATTTCTTAACAAATTTAATTAGAAAATATATTAATTTTTTTAAACATTAAATAATTAAATTACAAAATTTAGATTTATAAATATTTTTATTAATAATTTTAACATTTTAATAAAATATTATAACAATACACAACACTAACCAATGTTTATAGTTTGATTGATTAGCTTTACACACTTTACACGTTAGGTAAGACGCAAACTTTTCTACTCAAAATAAAACATGAGTATAATGTTGAATTTAAAGTAATATTAAATCTAATAATATGCATCATATGGTTGGATATTTATTGCTAATTAAATAAAATAAATATTAACTATAATTTTTTTTTCAAATTCTAATAAATATATATATATATATATATATATATATATATATATATATATAAAAGTTAAGACACAACACTATTAAATGCTTATTTAATTGATTAGTTTTATAAGCTTTACAGGTTAGGTAACACAAAAGTGAGTAATAAACATAAATGACATATTACATAAAAGCACTGAGTTTAAAGTAATATTAAATCTAATAACATGTATTATATGGTTGGATATTTATTACTCATTAAATAAAATAAATGTTTATTAAATAAAAGGTTAATTATAGTCTATAGTTTAGTTAGAATTTTTTTTAAACTTATGAAAAATAAAAAATATTTTTATCTATTTTAAAAATAAAAATGGAATTGTTTTTAATGTGATTTTTTGAAGTTTTGGTGAATTTTTTGGTTAGAATTTGATAGAAAAATTTGAAGTGAAATTTTGATTTTTGTTATTTAAATTGTTTTTTGACTACATATATGGATTTAACACCCTCAAAAGCCTCAAGGGACTTCGATTGTGCAGAGTTTACCCATCAAACTTGTGATTTTAATAAATTCCCACAAGATTTTAGAGAAATTATATCAGAAAAATATATCAAAAAACTTTTCAAAAAATAGCATTATAAACAACTCGAATAAAAATAAGTTAATGAAATTTGTTAACAAGACAATAAGTCTTAAGGAAATAGATTAAGTCTTAAGGAAATACTTTCACAACTCACAATTTATAATCTATAAGTATTTGAAAAAAATAAAAATCTCTTTATGAAAAAATAAAACAAAATATTTTTATCTATATTTTTTTTAAAATAAAAATAGGTTTATGAAAAAATTAAAAAAAAAAAAATTTATCTATATTTTTTTAAAAATAAAAATAGGTTAAAGAAATGTGAGGGTAATAAATCTTAAAGAAATAAGTTCACAACCCATAATCTATAAGTATTTTATAAAAGTGAAAATCTTCTTTCTTAATACGCTGCAAAGTAAACTTGTAAAGCAAACGAGTTTACACCTGACTTTCCTATATCCCATGGATGGTGAGGAAAGGATCCGTGCTTGGTAATTATTTAGTGAGTCCATGGGGTGTATAATTTATAACCACCGTCAACACAAAAAGCCAGTGGGAGGTCTTTGATGTGATCCTCACCTATAAATAAGTTCTTACAACGGACTCTATGCACGTTTGATTTTTTTTTTTTTTTTTTTTTTTCTTTCTTTCTTTCTTTCTGGCAGCAGAACAGGTTTCAAAATTGCCATGGCGAAAAAGAGCATATATACTACCTTCTTGCTTCTGATGGTGTTTGCAGTCATATGTGCTGACTTTTGTGAGGTGAGTCCCTTTCTTATTAACACAATGCTGTATTCCTGCAGATATGTATTGAGGTTAATGGATTCAGATTATGGTAATGATGGTGCATTGCAGGGATCTATAAAGGGAGAATCGGTCTCCATTGTTCCCCAAGGCCATGGACAAGTTAGATCCAGTTAAATAATCTTTTTTCGTATATAGGTATGTTCTAATTTGTTGCAGGTTTTCAGTGTCATTGAAATTGTCTGATACAAGTTATATTTATGACTCAGGGCAAGCACCGGCACAGTGGATTACGCCCACGAGGTGATCTATACTATTTTGAAAGAAATATCTTCGTTTCTGTTAATTTTATGTTTTTTTGAGATCCTAATAACGGTGTCTATATGATTTTGAAAGAAATATCTTCGTTTTTGTTAATTTTATGTTTTTTGGGATCCTAATACAACTGTTATTATGCAGATTGTCCATCTGCGTGTTCATTCAGGTGTTCCAAAACTAAATACCGGAAGCCGTGTATGTTCTACTGTCAGAAATGCTGCTCCAAATGTCGTTGTGTTCCACCGGGCACCTATGGCCACAAGGAGGTGTGTCCCTGCTATAATGACTGGAAAACCAAGAGATGGGGGCCAAAGTGCCCTTAGATATCACTATATTATATTCAGTGGTAGTAGAATATATCTTGCCACTTGGTCTGTTAGCCAGAACTTTGTGTAGATTTTCTCAAAAGTATTTCAGTGGGATGTATCTGATCATATTGGCAGCAAAAGATGTAATGTTGTTAGAGTATATCATTGCATTTTTATGGAATTTTTAATTTTTATTATTGGGATTTTAGTTATTGATTTGGAAGTTTATCAAAATCTGCAAGTTTTAGTGTAACTAGAAATCTTTTTAGATATAACTTTTTTAATGCTTGATAGAGTTTTTGGAAGAAAATTTTCTTTCCATATTTAGACTTTTGGTTAAAGTATATATATAAAAATAAGGTTGGGTCTGATATTATGGGCTTTTTAATGATCTGTTTTCCCACAGAAGGATTTAGGGTGGGACTGTGGGAGTGAAATTGAAATTTATTTTTCTCATGGGCGGAGAGGCATAAGGGCATCTGTGTCTTTTCTTCTTACGAACAAGAATCTCCTCACAGAAGGGTAGCGATTCGAACTCTGCTCAAACCTAAAATCTCCACTCTGATCAACCGGAAAATCTCGAGTTTGACAGACCAGCCTATCCTCCATTGAACAATGGGCTCTCAACTGCTGTCTGCCACAAATCTTCAAGTCAAAATGAAATTTTGTAAAAATACTGAAATTTGTCTCACTGATCTTTTAAATTTTATTGGGAATTAACCAAGTATAATTTTATTCTAAATAATATTGTTTTTTTAATGATACATTATAGTGTCTGTGTAAACTTGTATCATTTGAATAGCGTGAATTTTTTACGAAAATAATAAACATAAATGAAAAAATGTATTATTATTGAATAATAAGAAAATGCTAAATCTTTTATCAATCTTATGCCTCTTTTAAATACATAAATGTACTATTAAAAAAATCTTATACCTCTTTTAATTGCATAAACATACTCTTAAAAAATTTGTATGAAAGTTGAAAATGTGTATGAAAGTTGAAATAAACAAATAATTTTGGACATTGAATACAAATATCTTAGTTTACAAACTTCGCTGTGCGATATCATTACATGTGTTTGTCCCACTAAAGATAGGGAGCAAGGAAATTACGCATCACATTGACTCTTGCCGTGTCCCATTAAAGATAGTGAAACCAAGGAAATTACGCATCGCATATATAATATATAAGCCCATATTACAGACACCATTATGGCGTAGTCTTACTTTTGCCATAAGCCCTTCTCCGAAAACAATTCTATGTATTCATTGTGCCGAGAGACATATTTTACAGCTAAATATGATGTGTACCCTTGTCCATCGGTGGCTCAAACTAATATTTAATGCTAGCTGATAAAAAATTAATTAATTGTATAAATAAAAATGTAATGTCTGTTCATTAATTTTTTTTTTAAATAAGTATATAAATAAACAATTATTGAGTTGTTGAGTTGTTGACTTTGTTGGATGATTACTATTGATTAGATTTGTATAGTTGTTGAGTTTATTGGATGATCATTATTATTCATATTGGCTAGATTTACTAACATTTTAAAAAGAGTTATTTATATTTGCTAGATTTACTAACACTCCAAAAAAATATGATAAATAAATATAAATATAAATAAATTAAGTATGGTAAATAAATTTAATATAAATAGATTAGAGGTATGGTAAATAAATAAAGTTTCTTTTTATATGTACTCCATAAACCTTTTTATATATATGAAAACTCAAAAATGAGGTTTTATTTAGGTGAAGCCTTAATACCAAGGGCTAAAAACTATGAGCATAAAAGAGGTATGGTAAATAAATAAATATAAAAGAGGTATAAAGAGGTATGGTAAATACATAAGAATATATTAAATATGATTAGAAATCAACATCTAAGTATATACCAAGCTTATGGGCCAAATACCATGGTAAATAATAGAGGTATGGTAAATAAATATAGATATAAATAAACTAGAGGTATGGTAAAAAATAAAACCTTTTTTTATATTTACTCCATACTCTTTATATTTATGAACACTCGGAAAAGAGGTTTTATTTAGGTGAAGCCTATGGGACAAATTATTATTAATACCATGCAAAAAAAACATTATTAACCATAATATTAATATGAAAAGATTATTATTATTATTATTACTATTATTATTAAATCTAATATTCAAATTAATATATTATAATATTAATATTATTAAAGTTAATAATTTTGGATTAATACAATATTAAATTTGTTATATTATAATATATCATGATATATATTAACTCTAGATATATATGGGAGAGAAAACAAAGACATAGAGTGATAGAGGTGGAGAGGTGGAGAGATGGGAAGTGACAAGGGAGAGATGAAGATAGGCTGAAGGAGAGGGGAGAGGAGAAATGAAGAGAGAGAGAGAGGTAGAGGAGTAAGATAGGTAGAGAATGGTAAGATAGGGAGAGGGAGACACAAATATGGGGGAGGGGACGAGGGGAGAGAAGTAGAGAGGGATGAAGATAATGAGAGGTAGGAGAGAGAGGGAGAGAGAGGACTTGAGAGAGACGGGAAAAGAGGGAGGGATAGAGAGATGGCGTTGGTGGGGGAGAGAGGGAAGGAAGAAGAAATACATAGAGTGTGAGAAGTACAAAGAGAGAGAGAGGGATTCACAAGGGAGAGATGGAGAGAAGAGGAGAGAGGAGGGAGAGTGGGGTATGATAGAAATGGAGAGAGAGGAAGGACGAGAGAGGACTTGAAAGATAAGAGGAGAGAGGAAGGAAGAGAGGAGGACAGAGGGATGGATAGAGAGATGGATTTGGAGGGGGACAGAGGGAGGGAAGAAGAAATACATAAAGAGTCAGAAGTGAATAGAGAGAGGGAGTGACAAGGGAGAGATGGAGAGAGAGTGTGTATCATTGGGGTAAGATAAAGAGACAAAAAATGAGATATGGAGAGAAGGCGAGAGGGAGGGATGTAGTAACAGAGTTGAAGACAGAGAGAGAGAGAGAGGGAGAGAGGAAGGAAGAGAGAGGATGTGAGAGAGTGGAGAGAGGGATGGAAAGAGATATGGGGTTGAGGGGTAGAAAAAAGAGAGGGAGGTAAAAATAAAGACATAGAGAGAGAAAGGTGGAGAGAGAGAGGGAGTGATAAGGAAGATGGAGAGAGAGAGAGGACAACGGGAGGAAAGAGAGATAGAAGCGAGGGAGAGGGAGAGAAGTGGAAGATAAAGATATAGATGGAAGGTGGAGTGAGGGAAGAAGGGAGAGGTGGAGAGAGGGAGGGGGCGAATAAAATATTAATATATATGGTGCATGTTATCACTTGGCTAGAACAGGCTGGGCTGTGTCAACATCCAACCAAGCATAACTACTTCAAATCAACTTTTAACTGGAAGTTAGCCCTTCCAGTCTGAGAGGGCTCTCTCAAAATACTTATAAAATTCTCTGTGTAAAACTCAAAATTTCAGATGGCTAACTCTAGATTTTCTTTATGTGATTTTGTAGGTGAAAGAGAGTGTGATGGGTGCCACCATTGGGGATGGAGCCAGTTAAGAAAAAATTCAATTACAAACCACATTTCTTTATGGAAACTGAGGAATTTTGGCTATAAACTGACGTGACATAAACATTTACAGTAAAACATAGCAAACTGAAGGAAGTTGGAGCATTGTGACATGAATTCCAAGTAATCAATATGCTATGAACATAATAATAGCATATAAAACATGGAGATGTCGCATATGATCCAAAACAGAAGCTCAGGTGAAAAAGAAAGTCTGCTACAAATGTATATTAACTGAAGAAATTTTTTACAAAGGTGCTCCCATCACATCATCCATCAACCCCTTCATAGTCAAAAAGTTACATAATTATAGAGAGATATCTCCATAAAAAAATATGCCACCTGGGCTAAATTCGATCAATCAACTAAAAAACCTAATCCTATTTGATTTTCAACACATTGAGCCTTTGTAGGGATTTTTTTGTTTTAACAGTTTCGATAAAAATAGGAGTCTTCTATCATTTATGAGCTCAACAAATTTCTGATAGTGAACCTCATTGAATCAAACCACCTGCTGAATATGTTGAATATGCTGAAGTGTTGATGTGCTGAATTGTTGTGCTTTTTCCACATGGATGCTGACATGGTTGACTTGCTGGCTTGTCTTCCTAAAAAATAGGGGTCCATTGGCTGATGATGTGGACAATCCTATAACCTATAACCCATCTAATTTCTTAGATGTCTAATGCCCAATCAAAAATAATCAAAATTTTATAACGTAGAAAAAACAGAGTTGGACAGTTCCGTAGCAAAATTTGGTTGAAAATTGCAAAAAACACCTTTCTGCTACCTATTTGACCTTTTTGTCAGTTTTGAAGTCTTTATTGATGTTTTTATCTAAACAAATGCCCTAATAAATCTCGTAACTGAGATTTTAACTTAATTTTTCCTCCATGAAAAGCTACAACAATTTTGTAGCAAATATTCACCTTAACTATGGGGAGTTGCTACGAAACTATAAATTTTATAAGATTTTGTCTTTTCATGGTTTCTTCAGCCTCCTTGTCATTACTAATAGTTTTTCAAGCTTTTATATTAATAAAATTATTTGTTAAACATAGTATAGGAAAAAATTAATGATTTTACCATATTCAAGGAGTGCCATCTATTTCAGCAAAAATCTTGATATTTCTCTTTGTAATTTCAACTTTGATCATTTCAATTTGAGTTTCTAATGTTATGAATTTTCTCTACAATTTATTCCTATCTTCCTGTAGCCAATTGTTCCTTTTGTACACATGTTTTAGCATTATGTGCAAAGGTAGGGTTCTCTTCACCATCTTCCTGGATTCTTCTCCAACTCTTTCATAGAAATCTAGCTGCTTTGATATATCATCTATTAACTCCTCAAACAATAGTTTAGATTCTATCACCTCCTGCCTAGATTCTCTTAATTTTTCTTGCAAAACCTCTATTTCGCTTTTTTCTTGCACAGGCTCTTTTCCTTTTCTTTTCTTTGTTGGCTCTGCTTTTTTCTGAAGGCATCTAAGGCATCTTTTCAACTTTTTTCAGTGATCTTGTAATAGGTTTCCTAGGTTTGAAAACAAAACTTGGTTCTTCTTGTGTAAAATCTAATTTTTTGGCCCTCTTGTTCTTCTTTTTAGTTTCTTCCTTTGTCACTTGTATAGGCTACAAATCTGGACTTTCCTTAATCTCAATGGCCTCTAGGATATATGTTAGCTTGCCCTTACCTTTAGTATGCCTTCTGGTCACCCTCCTCTCAGTGCTTGTAGAAGTATTTACTACATGTTCTTCTACAGGTTTTGCTACAAGATCTGTTTCAGGTTCTGCTTCATGTTTCTTTTCTTCCCTAGGGGTTATTGATTGAGACTTTGTATTTTTTCTAGGGGTGGAGATATCTAACTCATAGACACTAAAAAATAAGAAGGTGAGCCAATCACTGTTCAACCTATTTAGCTCTTATACAACCAGTAATTTAATAAGACCATGATGGAAAACAGAGGTATTACTAGTATCAGTCTTGGCTTGGACATTGTCAGCCATATTTCCCAAACTTATATAGAGACAAAATGGAATGTCTAGGGGTTTTTTACATGTGAAATGCAGTAGCAACCTAAAGTGATACTAGTAGACCATGTTGAACCTACCTTCACATGTGAAGTAGTTCTAGATGACCATTAGGAGTTTATAAAAATTCTCTTTGAAGAAAGTTCTGAAAATGCTAGGAGCCATATCAATCCTTTTGTGCTCTTCCCTGAGAAATTCATCACAGTTTAGCAATTGAAACTTCTGCACTTTAAACCACATTTCACCAACCCTAGGGATCTTTGTATCACGATAAATTGTGTCAGGTGACACTGCAAAGTTCAGTATGCCCACCTTTGAGTCTATCCCAGTGAAATTTATGGCGCAGTCTTTGGAAATATACCCATGGTAACCCTGCGGCTTCTAGCAAAAATGAAGGCATCCCACACTCTCAAATTATTTAATGAAGGCAGGGTCTTCCTCCAATAAATTCATGTCCACAGGATCATAACTCAAAACTAAGCCTCCTTTATAATGTTTTTTTTGTGGCATGGTAGAAACATACATAGAGCTCCTTGCTGGCACCTGCAAATGCTCCTAAAGACAACTAGACCTGCTATGATAGCAATATAACTTCCTAAAGAAAGCAAGACCAACTCATATGAAAAAAAGAGACCTTCCTTATGATAGGAAAACCAATCAAAAGTGAAAAGGAAAATGAAGTAGGAATGAAGCTATACGGTGTGAAACGTTTTGGGGATAAAGGATAAAGGAGAACATCATGTATTCATGACCCACCATGAATCTCACCAAAACCTTTAAGAAAATATTGTATCGTTACCATATCGTTATCACAACAACACAATTTCGTAGCGGGATAGGTGTTCCAAGAGACAGATTCACTATGGAAGAGTCGGGAACTTCCGTAGCAAACCCTCGGTTTCCCTAACTGGAGTTGCTACGGATTTCTGTAAAACTATATAAATGCTGATCATGGCCAAATAAGCCCAAATACACATTGAATTTTGGATTTTAGGTTTTGTGATTAACCCCACTCAAATTCAAAATGACCCAACAAACTGATTATATGACCAAAATGAATTTTGTACATATGATTTTATTTTGAGAAAATTCAAAAACCCTAACTAATTTAATCTATTGACTCAAAGACTAATTCTAAGTGTTATATTGGATAACAATGTAGTGTGGGAGTGTGTGTGTGTGTTTGGGGGTGGGGTTAAGATAAAAAGACAAACAAGGATAGATGGAGGGGGGAGAGAAGGAAAAATATTTCTTGCACTATATGCATTGATTTCAGTGTAGATGTTTATTTCTTATCCTATTTTATTGCTTGCACTAGATGCGTTCATTTAAGTGTAGATGGTGATTTCTAATCCTAATTTATTTCTTGCACTAGACGCATTGATTTTAGTGTAGATGGTGATTTCTAATCCTATTTGATTGCTTGCGCTAGATGCATTGATTTCATTGTAGATGGTGATTTCTAATACTAATTGATTGCTTGCACTAGATGCATTGATTTCAGTGTAGATGGTGATTTCTTATCGTATTTGATTATTTGTACTATATGCATTGATTTTAGTGTAGATATTGATTTCTAATGATATTTGATTGCTTGCACTAGCTGCATTGATTTCAATGTAGATGATTTATAATCCTATTTGATTTCTTGTACTAAATGCATTGATTTCGGCGTAGATGGTAATTTCTATTCCTATTCGATTGCTTGCACTCGCTGCATCGATTTTAATGTAGATGTTCATTTCTAATTATAATTCAGATTTCTTGCAGTAGATGCATTAATTTCGGTGTAGATGACTTCTAATCCTATTTGATTGCTTGCACTAAATGCATTGATTTCAGTGTAGATGATGGTTTCTAATCCTATTTTATTACTTAAACTAGTGTTGGCATTATGGTGTAATATGTTGTCCTTGATGGAAACCTACTCAATGAAGTTGTCCTTGATGGAATCCTATTTGATGATTTTCATTTTGATAGAAACCTATTTGTTAAATATGTAAACATGATGTTTCTACAGGTCAGTTCAGATGTGATAAAGAAAGGAATTCCAATAAGTGCCAGAGAAATGAAACATGAAATATGTCTCAATTTATACACAGGTTTGATGAAGGCAAGCCGCATAAAAGATATCTAACTTAAAGCTTTAGATTTGGTTCTGAGACTGATCATATTCTGTAAAATAAGTATTCTGAGCCCCAGATGTGGGTGTTTGAATCGCTTTGTACGATGGCGCATGGATAGGCATGGTGGGTTGGTGTGTGGACTTATACCACCGCCACCCAGCTCCGCGTGAGGCCTTGCATTTATCATCCTGCCAGAGACTTCAATGCTGCCTTAACACAACTCTTCCTCCCACGCTAGCCCACCTGCATTTCTAACATGGCACCCCAAACCAGGTTCATTTCTGCTACTCCACTGCGCTCACGCTGTTCCATAGCTACAGCAGAGCCTCGCTCTAAGACTGGTACTGGGAAGCGTTGTGCTCTTGCGTGCTACATTGAGATGATGCCAAGAATTCATTTCACTCACAACCCTTTCTGCAAGCTCTGGTCCAATTTGTCGACTGATTGTGTCTCGGCACAACCTGTTGGTGCTCCCCTATATTCCTCTGTGGACTGTGCTCCCAGCCATCGCACAACTGAATCTTGCATTGCCTTGCCAGCCCGCTGCACCATGCCTATACTCCATCAACGAATGAGGTGTAGGAGAGGCACCAGTCGTGGACAGGTTTCCCGACAGCCTTCTTCTTCCACCTTTGGCTTGACCTCCCAATCCTCGGAGTACCTCTCTGGCCGCTATCCAGCCACCAGGAGTGGTCAAGGCCGTGGGTCTGGGCAGTCCACATTTGCATGGGGCTCCCCCCACATCTCGGTTTCTCCACTTTCCCTCCCCGTTCAGTCTCATACGGCCCAGCTCCACATTCCCTGTGCTCTCTGTCACTCCACCATGATAGCCAAAATCACCTTTGAATTTCATGAAGACTCTGCGACTGAGGCTGTCCAGGCTCCGGGTGCGCCTATGGAGAAGAACATCAGCGCTCCACATCTCACTCTTTCCTCTGACAGCCTGAAGCGTAAGGAGCCCTGTAGTAGCGAGATTCCAGACACAAGCCACCCTGTTGACCCGAGCGATTCGAAGCGTGGTGGTTCAGTTGGCAAATTCGAACATCAGGCGATGGATGAAGACCCCTATGAGTATGGTTGTCGCATCGTCGAAGAAACGCCAACCAACTCTCATGATTCCTGAACGCGTCTACACTCTCAGGTTTTTGTCTCACAGTCACTCGTATGGCTTGATCATCTGCATTTTTGTTTTATCAATTTACATACTCAGACCTTTGCTTCTATGTCTAATAGCCGGTTTCCCCTGCGTGGGCAGCTTTTTACTGTTTGTATGGCTCGGAATAGAGTAGTAGGTCTAGTTTTTGAAAATTTTTGGTTAGCCATCAACTTTTTAATTGACAGATTGCTGCAACTCTGGGCCAGATCTTTTGAGGCTGGGACCTCCCTGTAAATTTTTGTATCAATAATAGGAGTAGACAAATTCAGAAAAAAAAGAAAAAGAAAAAAAAAAGAAATCAGTATTCTGAGGTCTATACGCAGGTTGGTGTGAAGCAAAGCGCGTATACACACGGGATCAATAAAGTGAAGTAGTTTATGTATTTTAAGATAATGAATGATCAGGGTTGAGATTGATTCTGCATACTGATTCTGAAATCTGGATTTAGTACTGTGTTCTGGTTACAGTGATCTCACTGTTATGATTGAAGTTTGGCTTAAGTTTATTATTGATGATATTTATGATGAGTTGTGTTGAAGTTGTGGGATCTAGTGTGAAAATTTATGAAACGTGGTCTGCAGTGGTTCTGAGGGTTGAAGCCTTTAGTGTGGAAGTAGAAGCTTCTTGCCAGTATAAGCTGGTGTCCTGATCAGGGGGTTGAATCTCCCTTCCATTAGTGGTTGGTAAATGAGATCAGGGGGTTGGAGCTCCCTTCTAGTAGTAGCTGGAGATTGAGAGAATGTTGCAACCTTCTGCAGGTATATGCCTGCGTATTGATATGAGTCTGCATCAATACAATATTGTAAGCAGTTTTCCATATAATAAATATTGAAGACATATACGAAAGCAGCGGTGGTTTTCTCCTGAATTGGGTTTCCCCCTTAAATCTTGGTGTTCATGTGTGATGCTCTTGTGTGATGACTTATTCTATTATTACTGCACATATTTACTGCTTAAATATTTAATGCATAACTGATAATCTGGGTTAAATAATGTTTCTAAAATTTTATCTAACAATAAAGTTATCTCAGTATATGCAAGTTTCTGTTAGTGTATCCATGTATATACGCTAGTTGGGCTAATCAAAGTCCCGTATAGAAATCAGTAAGAGAAAAGTAAAATATTGTGATTATTTAAAATACTGATTCACCCTCCCCCCCATCCCCATTCTCAGTATTTTTCCCAACAATTTCTATCAGAGAAGGTCCTTCTGAAGAAGCTTAATTGCTATAAGGAAGATTAGCTAAGATGAACAATCAAGATGGGACAACATCTATCAGGCCTCCTCCCTTCAATGAAAACAATTTAATCTTATGGAAGACAAGTAAAATATCTTATCTTCAATATCTTGGATAAAATGTATGGGCTATAGTTGAAGGAGGTTATCAATATCCAACTTCAGTTCCAGCAGATCCAACAGCAAGAAAGAACTATGAAACCAATGCAAAGGTGGTTGATGCATTATTGAGAAGTTTGACTGAATCATAATTTTTCAAATTCATGCAGTTGAATACAGCGAAGGAGATATGAGACAAAATCATTCTGAGCTATGAAGGTGATGCCAAGGTAAAAAGTGCTAAAATCCAAACTCTCAGAATTAAATATGAAAAACTCAAAAAGCATAATGGGGAAAGCATTGCTAGTTTCTTTTTACGTCTAGATGATATTTTAAATCGTATGAGAAATATGGGTGAAACCATAACTAACACTACTCTAGTAGAAAATGTTTTAAGATCTCTAACTCCCAAATTCGAGTCAAAAGTGTCTGCTATTGAAGAGAAGTAGGATCTACAAACTCTTACTATTGTTCAACTTCATGGGATTCTGAATGCATGTGAAATGAGGAAAGGAGTTCCATCTGAAGTCAAAGAAGCTGTCTTTAGAGCTGCTGCAAAAGGAAAGGAAGTAGAAGACTAAGAAGGATCAGGGTATGTTTCAGAAGAAGATGAGATAAATTTTGTAAAGAAGCTACAAATTGGCATTAGAAGGTTCAGAGGTAAGCTTCCTTTTAAATGTTTTGCTTGTGGAAGAGTTGGTCATTATGCTGCTAAATGTCCCCATAAAGATAATCATGAAAAGGGAAAGGAAGTGACAAAAGGAAATAAGAATGGTTTATCAATAGAAAAAACTATTATACTCATGAAGAGAGTGATGGTCTATCAAATAGTGAAGAAGGAGAATTTGATCAAGATATTAGACTGCTCATGGCTTTTGAAAAAGACTCTAGTGAGGCTAAAGATACTTTTATGGATGCATTAGAAGAAAATTATTTTCTTGAAGAAATAAATCAACTCAAAATATGTTTGGAAGAAAAAAAAATTTCCATAGATACTCTAAACAATCAGCTTATAGAAAAGGAGAAGCACAATGAGAAATTAGAATGTGAAATTGTAAGGCTAAGAAAGGAAACTGAGAAAGTGAAAACTTTAAATCTTATATTTTCTAAAGAATATGAAACCTTAGGTGAAATTATCAAGGTACAACGCTCTCCTCTTGTAAAGACAGGTCTTGGATATATTGGAGAATCCTCTCAGTCTTCAGCACCAAGCTATCTAAATGTAGCTAAAGTCAGCCAACAACATTTTGTCACTCAGCAAAAGAACAAAGAAACTACCCAAGTAAAGCATGACCACTTTAGTTCAAGGAATAACAATAACATAAATATCAATCAGAAGGTAAACATAAATAGAAGGTTTCATCATCGCAGAAATCTCTTCTTTAATGGACAATGTTTCTCATGTCAAAATTTTGGTCATAAAGTCGTACAATGTGTTGCATACAAAACCATCATGACCAGAGAAGCTAGAAAGAAAAGAAATGAGACTTGCGTAAAGAAGAATACTTACAACAAATTTTCTCCTCTTGAAGGAAAAATTGAATGTTCTTATTGCAATAAATTTGGACATGAAGAATCTAAATGCAAGATAAAACTTCAGACAAAAGAACATATACCCACAAATTCCAAGGTATGGAGAGAGAAGGACTCACAGGTTGAAAGTTGCGGCATAGAGTTATTTGCAGAAGGAGAAGAAAATCAATGGTACATTGATAGCGGATGCTCAAAACACATGACAGGTGATAAAAATAAACTTCTTTCATATAATGCATTAGAGAAAGAAAAGAATGTTATTTTTGGAAATCACTCTCCTGCTATCATTAAGGGTAAAGGTTATGTCTTTCTAGGAGAAAAAGGTTAAAGCTAAAAATGTTATGTATGTGGATGGGTTAAAGCATAACTTGTTGAGTGTAAGCCAAATTTTTGATCAAGGAAACGAAGTTGTCTTTAGTTCAAAAGAATGTGTAGTGTGTGCACTTGACACAGGAAAAACAATAATAAAAGGAACTAGAACACCAAGCAATCTATATATATTGAAAGGTGGCCAAGAGAAATACTACTTAGGTAAATCTACAGAAAATTGGTTATGGCACAGAAGATTGGGACATTTGAGATTCTCTCAAATAAGAAAATCTAGCAGGTTCAAAGCTCTTCGTGATCTTCCTAGCATCACTCTGTCTGAAAGTACCATATGCAAATCATGCCAATTTGGTAAGCAAACTAGGGTGCAATTCAATGCCAAAGAAGGATCAGCAAGTAAGCCTCTTGAACTTATACATACTAATCTATGTGGTCCTGTAAGGAAAAAGTCACCTCGTGGAGAATAATACTATATTTTATTTATTGATGACTTCTATAGAATGTGTTGGATCGGTTTACTAAAACATAAAGATGAATCATTTGAAAATTTTAAGATCTTCAAATATTTGGTTGAAAATTAATTAGATCTAAAAATCAAATTTCTTAGATCTGAACGAGGAGGAGAATATATACCAGATGAATTCTTTTATTTTTGTGAACATCATGGCATAAAAAGACATTTTTCTGTAGTTGGAACCCCACAACAAAATGGCATGGCAGAAATAATGAATAAAACAATTCAACAGATGGCTCATGCTATGCTTGATGAATCTAGAACTCCTGATACCTTTTGGGGAGGAGAAGCACATACTGCAGTAAATATTCTTAACAAGGCTTATGTTCGCGTGAACAATGATAAAACTCCTTATGAGATCTGGTATGATAATCTTCCGACTGTAAAGAATTTTAGAGTTTTTGGAAGAAAATGTTTTATCAAGAACAATGATGAAAAACTGGGTAAGTTTGAGCCTAGAGGAGATGAAGGAATATTTCTTGGTTATTCATCTAGAAGTAAAGCATATAAATGCTACAATAAAATACTTTGGAAGATTTTTGAATGTATTGATGTTGTAATTGATGAGTCTCTCACGGATCCTAAAAGGGAAATAACAACAAAAAATAAATATGATGATGATGTATATTTTCCCTCATCAAATAGAAATAATATAAAAGGGGAACCCAATGAAGCACCAGAAGAATATATATTTGAAAAGGCTTCATCCAGATATGTTCAAAAGAATCAACTAGAATCTCAAATTTTGGGAGAAAGGGGGTGAGGTGTCCAAACAAGAAGAACTCTTGTAGGATCCCCTAGCTATCTCACATTCTTATCCACTATTGAACCACAAAATGTAAATCAAGCTAGTAAAGATGAATGTTTGATTCAAGCCATGAATGAAGAACTTGATCAGATTGAAAATAATCATACTTGGGAATTGGTTCCAAGACCTCATGATAAAAATGTTATTGGAACAAAATGGATATTCAAAAACAAGTTAAATGAAAATGGAGATGTTATTAGAAACAAAGCTAGACTTGTTTGTAGATGGTATGCTCAACAAGAAGGTATAGACTTCGAAGAAACATTTTCTCCTGTAGCCAGAATTGAAGCCATAAGAATGTTTCTTGCTTTTTCAAGTTTTCAACAATTCAAAGTTTATCAAATGGATGTAAAATCTGCCTTCCTCAATGGTGATCTAGAAGAAGAAGTTTATATAGAACAACCAGAAGGATTCATTATGGGAAATGATGAAAAAATTGTTTGCAAACTTAAAAAGGCTTTATATGGTCTCAAACATGTTCTCCGGGCATAGTACTATCGTCTTGACAAATATCTTCAACAAAAAAGTTTCACAAAGGGATCTGCAGACAGTAACTTATACACAGAGATTGAGAATGATAAACTATTGATTATTGTTGTGTATGTTGATGAAATCATTTTTGGAAGTAATGAAGAGTCCATGAGTCAGAAATTTTCTTTTGTTATGCAACAAGAATTTGAAATGTCATTAACTGGGGAACTAACATATTTTCTTGGCTTACAATTGCAACAAGCAATAGATGGAATATTTCTATCACAAAAAAAATGTCTCAAGCAAATTCTGAAGAAGTATGGGATGGAAGACTGCAAACCTATGAGTACTCCAATGGTAACTGGATGTAACCTCAGTTATCATGATAATTCTCCCATGGTGAATCAACCAGAGTATAGATCCATGATTGGAAGTCTTATTTATCTAACTAGGACATGATCAAACATTATGCATGCAGTTGTGATTGTTGGACGATTCCAAGCTAATCCAAAAGAGTCTCACCTTCATGCTATAAAAATAACTCAAGACTTTGGTCTATGGTATCCAAAGAATGTTGATCTCACTCTTCATGTTTACACAAATTCGGATTGGGTTGGAAATGTTGATGATCGAAAAATCACTAGTGGTGGTGCATTCTATATGGGGCCCCGATTAGTATCTTGGTTTAGCAAGAAACAAATTTCTATTGCCTTATCTACAGCAGAAGCAGAATATGTTGTTGCTGCATCATGTTGCACACAACTTCTTTGGATGATGCAGACATTACAAGATATTCAAATCAAATTTTCACCTCCCATCTCCATTCTATGTGATAATACAAGTGCCATTAATATCTCAAAAAATCCTGTTATGCATTCCAAGACCAAGCACATTCCTATCAAGCATCACTTCCTATGTGAACAAGTGCTTGAACAAAAGGTTAAATTGGAGTATGTTCCCTCCAAAGAACAAGTTGCAGATATATTTACTAAACTTCTTCCCAGGGAAGCATTCGAATATCTCAGAGAGAAGCCGGGAGTTGTCTCTACCTCTCTTATCAAATCTACTTAATTTCAGAAGAATAAATTTGATACACTGGTTTCATAAAGGCGAATCATGTTTATATGCGAGTTTCTGTGCATAACACCGCATGTGTTTTTTGCTGACAAAATTTTTTTGGGTCAATTTTCAGAACAGTCTGTGGTGTGGTTGGGTAATCTCTGTTATTGTTCCATTATTCATCTTATTGTACCTTTCTTTGATATTTATCTCCTTGATGAAGATGCTTTTATGAATTGGTTGTTGAAGGTGTTCAGGATGCACAATTTTAGGGGGAGCACCTGCCATGTTGAAAATGATGCATTGTTGGCATTCTAATACGCTGTTGTGTTATGATCTCCTATTTGAGATTCTTTGGTCTTGGTTATACAAATTCATATATGTTATTTGATGAAAAGTTCATGTTGAGACCTATGATGTAAATTTGTTATATTCAGTCACGTAAGGACTTGTTCAAATTTGTAAACCCACTTGGTTGGGTAGTTGAGTCAATATGTAATTCTACTTGGTTTGATCATTGATGTAAGTATGAGTCCTTGGTGATAGGAATGGTCATACTCAGTTGAGTTATAAAGTCATGTACTTCATTGAAAAATATGTCTAAAGATTTAGCATGAACTCAGGGGGAGCATGGTCAATATAGTGCACATCAGATCTGCAAAGCTCTTCTCTCTAGAAGGAAAGAGAAACCTTGGTTTGGTATTGATATTCCCTTTTCCCTTTATGTCAAAGGGGGAGAGTAACTAGGTGTTTGAATAATAATGTTTTTGATTGACGCATCTATCAGGTATCTACAAGATTTTGTGATCAAACACCAACATGGTTTCCATCAAGTCCAAAGGGGGAGATTGTTGGAATTATGATGTAATATGTTGTCCTTGATGGAAACCTACTCAATGAAGTTGTCCTTGATGGAATCCTATTTTATGATTGGCCTTTTGATAGCAACCTATTTGTTAAAGATTTAAAAATGATGTTTCTACAGATCAGTTCAGATGTGACAAAGAAAGGAATTCCAGTAAGTGCTAGATAAATGGAACAATAAATATTTCTCAATGTATATGTAGGTTTTATGAAGGAAACCCATGTACATATGTAGGTTGGTATACAAGAAACATGTGTATACATCCAAAATTAGTATATACTCAGTTTTTATGAAGAGAAGTCGCACATACACGCGGGTATAAAGAAGCCAAATAGCATATACCTTTTGCGCTCTAAAATTATGATACCAGGGGGCTTTACCATGGTATTAGTCCATAGTATTGAGCGTTGTGTCGTCTATTTGATTCCGTCCAAGAATACCATTGGAATTTGTGCGGTTTTGGCTCATGGTATTGGTAAAGGCTAAATCTATATAAGGAGAAGAAGATCATAGTGCAAGGTGGTGAGGGTGTAAGGGTTGTTACTGAATACTTCTCTCTGAAGTATATCTGCATGGGATAGACTCTGTTTATTGGTAGATCTAGAACTATGATGCACCCTTGGATACAATGATGGATCTGGATCTCTAGACCTGAAATGACTATGTATTTGATCTATTAAATATATGATTAGATCTGTGAGCTGGCACATGTTTTCTAAAGTGAAGTGAAGAGCTGGGTAAGTCTATAGATCTGAAACATTCTGCAAAATTAATATTTACAGATCTATACGCTAGTTCGTCTCGGTGAAAGTGCATATATACGTGGCTTTGTCTCAGAAAAAGAGCATATGGAAGTCATGGTTTTCTGAAGCTTACTGGAGAGGTTATTTGTTTATTATTTTTGTATTTCTGTTTTCTATCAATGAAGTCTTCATGTAGATCAGGGTTACTTGAATACTATATATGTTGCTAAATGAGTGGGTAAATATGTTTAATGATGACTGACTGAATAAGGGTTCTGAAATACTGAAAATATATTTGACTGAAAGCTTCAAATTTGGTTCTGAGACTGATCATATTATGTAAATTCAGTATTCTCAAATCTATACGCAGGTTGGTGTGAAGGAAAGCATGTATAGACGCAGGATCAATAAAGTGAAGTAGTGTATGTCTTTTAAGGTAATGAATGATTAGGGTTGAGATTGATTCTGCATACTGATTCTAAAATCTGGGTTTATTACTATGTTTTGGTTATAGTGATCTCACTGTTCTGATTGAAGTTTGGGTTAAGTTTATTATTGATGATATTTATAATGAGTTGTGTTGAAGCTGTGGGATCTAGTGTGAAAATTGATGAAACGTGGTCTGCAGTGGTTCTGAGGGTTGAAGCCTTCACTGTGGAAGTAGAAGCTTTCTGCCAATAGAAGCCGGTGTTCTGATTAGGGGGTTGAAGCTCCCTTCCAGTAGTGGTTGGTAAACAAGATCAGGGGGTTGGAGCTCCCTTCTAGTAGCAGCTGGAGAATGAGAGAAGGTTGCAACCTTCTGTAGATAGATGCCTACGTACTGATATGAGTCTGCATCAGTACAATATTGTAAGAAGTTTTCCATATAATAAATATTTAAGACAGAGATGATAGCAACGGTGATTTTCACCCGAATTGGGTTTCCACTTTAAATATTGGTGTTCATGTGTGATTCTCTTGTGTGATGATTTATTATGTTATTACTGCACATATTTACTTCTTAACTATCTGATGCATAACTGATAAACTGGGTTAAATAATGTTTCTAAGAGTTTATCTAACAATAAAGTTATCTCAGTATACACAAGTTTTTGTTAGTGTATCCATGTATATACGCTAGTTGGGATATTCAAAGTCGCGTATAGAAATTAGTAAGAGAAAAGTAAAAGACTGTGATTATTGAAAATACTGATTCACGCTCCCCCCCCCTCTCAATATTTTTCCCAACAAATAGATGCATTTATTTGAGTGTAAATGTTGATTTCTAATTATATTTGATTGCTTGCATTAGATGCATTTATTTCAGTGTAGAAGTTGTTTTCTAATCTTATTTTATTTCTTTCATTAGATGCATTGATTTCAATGTAGATGTTGATTTTTGATTTGATGTAATTGGATGTATGATGGTACATTAATTTTAAAGTGACTGGATTAACAATGTGTATTGATTTCAGTGTAAGCACAAAAAATTATTGACAATGTACATTGATTTTTGTGTTATAGTAATTCAGCCTATTAATATTCGAGAGCAAGAGAGACAAGGTCTGATGTTTACTACAACAAATCGAGCTAAATATTTAAATGGTTTACGATATGAAAATATGACAAATATAACAAGGGTGACAATAAGAATAGTAGAAGAAAATAGTTTGAAATTGATCACAATGAATACTATTTGTAATTGACAACATTCTTATTATTCACATTTTCTACCATTCAACACAATTATTGTCACTTTGCATTCAAAATTTGTATTTCATTTTTTTTCATCATTAAAATTATTAAAAATATTTATCATCTCAACAAACTGAGGTAACTAAGAAAATTTAAAATTAAAATAATGAGGTTAATCTTAGACATATTTAACATATTTAAAAAGATTACATTAATATTAGATATATTTACTTATTATTGATAAAAAAAATCATATCTTTGATATATTTTCTTTGGCCGTACATGACTGAAACCAACCTAGATCCATCTTAACTTTGGATCTATCAAGCGTCAAGAGAGATCAAATATCTTGAGGTGAAAACCTTTCCTCAAGTTTTGCACTCTAAAAAAAGGTTTGCACTTTGAGATATTTGATCCCTCTCGGCGCTTGGTAGATCTAAAGTTAAGATGGATCTAGGTTGGTATATATATATATATATATATATACCCACATGCCCATTCAATATCATCAAAAAGATACATATGCTCTCAATGGAGCACACCCCATTAACGCATTAAGGATTATACTTTTCAATGTGTTTCTACCATGCTCACTCCATGTCATTAGAAAGAAATTCATGTATGTTTTGAACAATGAACAACCAACGAGAAAATATTGTACTCCTTTATTGTAATAATAAGTATATTTGTATATTTTAAGTATTGGTCACTTTAGTGAGATAAGAATATTTGTTAATTTTTTTTCTTATTTAAGGAGAGTGAAGTGCAAGATGTATGTAAGTTAGAGAAAGAAAAAGAGTGCAATAAAAAAAAAGGTGAAACTGAAAATTTAGGTAGAATAACAAAATGAAGTTGAGAAATGGTAGCACATACTAGATGGATATCAATAAAAGCAAATAATGGCAAAAAACAAGAATGTGAATATGGTTAATAAAGTGAAGTTTTTAGTAAATGCATTCAAGATGTTAAGCAGTTAACAAGAAGCAACGGTTTGTCATTGTTAGTTGATCCAGATTGGATCATTGTATTATTTTTCATCCATATTGATGCTTTCAAAGTGGAAAAATTGAAGGAATCAACTTATAGGAGAAATTTTATTGGTGAAACCCAACAGAAAGAATCAAGTTTCAAACCTTCTTAGGTAAGTTTGAAGCCTTAAATGATGCTTTTTGGGTGTGAAAATTCCTCTCCCAAGGGTTGGGATCTATGATGTTATTCTACACTTGAAGACATTTGCAACAGTGGAAGAATCACACCAATATGAATTTTGATGTGAAAGTGGTGCCTCTTGTAAGTTGACCTATCATGATTAACCACCATAATTTTGGATGATGCAACATCAACCCCCATTACTCATGAAAAAATGGCTAGGCACATGGTGACTATGAAGACAACTATAGAAGGGTTAATTTTTAACTCTGGCTAAGAGTTGAAGGAGAAAAATTTAACCCCTAGTGGGCTATTAGGTTGTGTTATTACTAGGCCACAAGGAGGAAAGGGGTTTTGTTCTATTCTAGTGCATTTGATTCTAGAGTAGAGCATAGTAGATATGTGTGGATAGAGAAAGAGAACAATATATATGGCATATGATCTGTAGAAACCCATAGGCCACATGTCTTAGTAAACTCCATAGAGAGTTCCTTCTCTCTTTTAATTACATCATTTTCATTCCATAAAAAAGAGTAAAGAAACCTCCCTGTCCAATTAGGTTTTCTCCTATAATGGTTTCCTAGAGTAGATCTTGGTGTTCAATGTGTTTGTGAGTGATTGTATTTACCTCTTCTTCATTTTCTACATATTATTCATTACATGCATAATCATCAAAACATTAATAACAAATTTGGAATCTAAAAGGAATTAACCCTTCATAGTATAGATTTTGGTTTATTCTCACATATATATTCTAATGAACCATCTAATGGAATAGACACAACAATTTACATATCATTAATGGAGATGCCATTGATAATGTAGTGGTTGAGAGTATTTGATAGAGTAGTAATTAAGTGTTTGATAGAAGGGTCATCAATGAGGAGAGCTTCAACACCTTATTTATCAAAAAAAGGATCATTAGTAGATGTATAATTAATAGGAGAGTCACCGAGAAAATGAATAGCCAATGAAATATTGTCGATATAGTATGTGATAACCCATGGCTAGACTTTACTTTTTTAGGTACCTTAGAACTTAATAATTTGGCTTGGATAGTTGCATGGATCGATGACCTCCTTATGATATCTATGATGTTTTAACACTACGACATAATTGTTATGATTTTAATGATTTATGTTGTTTATGATTGTTATCACCTAAAATTTTCTCATGCAACTATATAGGTGATTACTAGAAGACATCATTAAATCAACAAAATAAAGGTTCCCCAAGGCTATTAATTAATACAACTAAAGTAGTTGGCTAAACATGATAATTGGGGTTTTTAGTAGTCCATGCAAATTCAGCACTCAAGATTTTATTGGCTTCATGTTATTGTTCTTTTTACAACCACATGGATACATAGAAAGTGACTGCTCATTAAGCAACAATGAAAGGATACATGAAGATCCTATCAGGTCCAAAAGTACAAAGTTTTCCAAACCACCTTCTAGCTCCTCCAAACTTGACGGAGGGTAGTTATAGAACCCAAAGGATGCCTTATGTAGCCCCAAGCATGATGAGCACATCAATGAAAATTTTAAGGATGGAAATTATCTTAAATTTTAGAAACCTTTGGGAATCTTACTAGTCCTACATAGGAAAATAGTAAAATGTTTAGTGACATCTTTGTAAAAATATTCAAATTTATAATGATTTTACTATAGTCCTTGTGAAATTTTTGTGATTTTTAAAGTGTAATCATTTTATACTATAAAATTTGGGTGAATAATTTTTAGAAAAAATGGAAATTGGCAAATATTTTTGGACAAATCATGAAAAAATGGCCCACATATGAATATTAGCCACTAAAAGTTTCCCTACATCACATAAAATAATCTCTGCTCATTTGATGAACTAGAAGTCATGAGAGCCTTGGAATTCCCTATAAATAGTAGCCTTGAGATAGCCACTTACACAACAAAATCACTACAAGGGTATGTCATCAAAATTAGTTTGGGATTCACCAACAATTCTTGATTCAAGTTGGATCATTATAATTTTTTTCATCCAAGTTGATCCTTCCATAGCAGAAAAAATGGAGAATAAGCTTACATGACCATTTTTCTTGGTGTGTCCCAATTTGGTGAATTGGGATCTGAAATATTCCAGAAATAGTTTGAGGCATTTAAAAACATTTTTTGGGGCATAGACATATTTTGATTTAATGAAACATCCCCAAACACTATTCTTCACTCAGATACATTTCTGGTGGCACAAGAAATACCTCAAATAGAGTTCATATGCAATACTTATGCCACCTAGAAGTTACCTTCTTGCTTTAACCACCATGATTCAAGACAATGCCATGTAGTCCACCATTATTCCTAAAAAATGGGCTCGCCACATGATCATGATGAAAAAGAATATAGAAGATTCAATATTGTAACTCTAGTTAATAGTTTAAGGAGTCAAACTTAAGCACTAATAGGCTATCGAGTTGTCTTACAATAAGGTGACTAGGAGGAAAATATGATCCATTCTAGGAGAGTGCATTTTGTTCCATAGAGAGTAGAGTAGTTGTAAATGGATAGAGAGAGAAAAATAAGAGGGTTTTCAATTGTATGATTCCATAGGCTACAAGTCTCATTTCTTTAAACATGCATCAATTTCCATTCCAAGAAAATGAGATCTAAACAACCTCGCCTTCTAGTTGGTTTTTCTCTTGTGAGGGTTTCCTAGATCATATATTATGTTATTATGGTTAAAATAGATTTTGTTTTTGTCTATTCTCTACTTACCACATTTTATATATTGTATGTATGAAAATAGTAAATTAGCAAATACATAAGTTTAAGGAAAATAACCCTCAAAGTATAAATTTTAGATTTTAAGGTAATTTTATCAGATCTATTATGAAAAACTATCTAGTGGAACATGTATGATATTTTACGAATTATATTTGTATTGGGAAAGGTGTTTTTGGGTATTTTGTGGGAATTGGTAGGGAATCAAGATCAATTTAATAATAAATTCATAAAAACCAAGCCATGGCTAACAAATATATTAATAATCCTCAAGATACAATAGAATTGAGGTTCTCAAGGTTGGATTAACAAGGCATATATATTAGCCATAATATGAATCTCATTATGGAAGATTTGCTAAACAAGTTGGGAATTGAATAAGATGAAGATTCCAACTTATAGGTCAGATTAGAGGGAAAATTAAGGGATCATGAAGAACTAGAGAGGATGTCTAAGAAAGAACCTGAAAATTAACAACCCATTTTGAGTGTTGTGAAACATTCACAATCCTTGTTCAAGGCACCCAAAGTTGTTTTATGTTAATTACTATACTTTTTAGGACTTCAGACATGAGGATGTACATTTTAAAGCTAATAAATTTGAAATAGATGAAAATGTTAGATCTAGCCATTTTAAACATTTTACATCTAAAAATTCCTTTGTTGCACAAAAAAACTCATTATCTCCTCTTATGAATGAGATTGAATGTTATATTCACCTCAACTATGTGCACAAAGAAAATGGGTGTCGAAGTAAA
The DNA here is from genome assembly GCA_034641835.2 of Pinus albicaulis. Lineage (NCBI taxonomy): Eukaryota > Viridiplantae > Streptophyta > Pinopsida > Pinales > Pinaceae > Pinus > Pinus albicaulis. The sequence continues at coordinate 835,696,182 of CM076574.1, forward strand.
TTTTTTTACCCTCCTAGACAACATATCTCTAAACAGACAACTCCTTATTAGAATGTGAATAAATGGAAACGAAAAACCAAAAATACTGAGGAATGCAACGTTGTCTTCTATGCTCACGATCAAGAATAAAAGTGGTATGTTTACAACAAATGTTCCAAGCACGTGAATGGAGATAGAAGTAAGTTCCTATTTTTGAAAGAGAATGGGAAAGGTAGTGTCAAATTTGGGAGCAATGATCCAACTAAAATAAAAGGGAAAGAAACTATTAGCCTAGCTAAAAAGAGTAAAGATCAAAATGTATTGTATGTGGATGGACAAAAACACATTCTGTTAAGTGTAATCCAAGCATGTGATAATGGCTATGACATAATATTTTGATCTAAGGACTATGAAATAATAAAGGAAAATAGTGGTAAGATGGTAGGGAAATCCACCGGGAGCCACAAAAATGTGCATGTATTTGAAAACTCCATGGTAACATTCTATTTAAGAAAGACTGAGGAGACATGGTTATGGCACAAGAGGATGGGTCATGTAAATTTTGACAACGTAGTAAAGGTCAGCAAGACAAAGGTGGTAAAAGGATTTCCAACATTGTAAAAGCCAGAAACCCTATATGTAAGGCTTGTCAGTTTCGTAAGAAGGAAAGGGTGCATTTTAAAATAAATGAGTACTCATCATCAAGACCTCTAAATTTGGTCAACACTAATATATGTGGTCCTACAATAAAAAAAGTCCCTGAGGAGAGGTACTTTATCTTTTTCATCGATGATTTTACTAAAGCTACTTTGATAATGCCACTCAAAGGAGATTTAGAAGCACTAAGTAAATTCAAAGTGTTAAAGGCTTAGGTGGAAAATGAAAAAGATATGAGAATCAAATGATTGAGGATAGGCAGAGAAGGAGAGTATAATTTGAGATAATTTGAAGATTTTTATGAAGAACACGGGATCAAAAGGCAATAATCAGTTGCTAGAAATCCTCAACAGAATGGTGTAGTTAAACGAAAGAATAGAACCATTAAAGAAATCGATAGAACCATGATGGATGAAGGAAAGGTTGCAAACACCTTTTGGGGAGAAGCCACTCAAGCAGCTGTTTATTTGGTCAAAAGAACTCATCTTAGGCCTACCAATGATAAAAATTCATATGATTTGTGGAAGGAACACCAAACTCAATGAAGCATCTTAAATTTTTTGGCAGTAAATTCTATACAGGAAAAAATGATAAGAATATTGGTAACTTTGATTCTTGTGCAAACGAGGGAATTTTTCTTCGATATGAAATAATAAGCAAAGGATATAAATGCTATAGTAAACAGACCAAGAATATTGAATAATTCATTCACATTAGAGTGGATGAAGTTGTACCTCATGTAGCAAAACTTTAGGAGAAATCATATGAGGGCAATGATTGTGATTTAAAATATGTAGAACTTGAAGAGATATAAGCAAAAGGAGGAGAAGAAGAAGATGAGGATGAATAAAGAACACCTCAGAGGTACAAAATTCCATCTAAACATGTGTAGAAGAAACTACCTGAGATCCAGATCATTGGATACAGAGAACTTGGTGTTCAGAAAAGACAAAGATTCACAAGCATTCCAAGACATGTAAACTTTTCCCTATTGTCCCAGATAGAATGCAAAAAATTCATCCAAGTAAGCAAAGACAAATTCTGGTTTAAAGTTATGGATGAAGAGCTAGACCAAATTGAGAAAAATAACACATGGGAACTAGTCCCCAGACCAAAAAACAATAATGTTATAGGTACTTAGTGTATTTTGAAGAATAAACTAAATGAAGAAGGCCAAGTGGTAAGGAACAAACAAAGGTCGGTTTGCAAAGGCTATGAGTGGGTGGAAGGTATATATTTTGAAGAAACCTTTTCTCTTGTAGAAATATTAGAATCTATAAGAATGTTTCTAGAATTTTCAAATAATAAGAAATTAAAGGTTTATCAGATGGATGTCAAGTAAGCATTCCTCAATGGTGATTTGAATGAGGAGGTGTATATTGAAAAACTAGAATGATTTCAGCTCTGTGAAGATGGAAACCATGTTTGCAGGCTAAGAAAAGAATTGTATGGGCCAAATAACTCTCCAAGATCGTGGTATGCCAGGATAGATAAGTATATACAACAACATGTATTTAAGAGAGGAACAACTTGCATAAATATATACGTTAAATAAATAATGATAATTTGTTGATAATTGTTGTGTGTGTGGATGACACTATTTTTGGAAGTGATCTATAGCAATTAGGACATCAATTTATTGTAGCAATGCAAAAGGAGTTTGAAATGCACATGTTATGATATTTTTCATTCTTTCTTGGGTTGTGAATTTATACTTAGTCAGCAAAAGGTATTTTTATCTCCCAATCCAAATATTCGAAAAAAATTTGAAAAAGTATGGAATGGATGATTGCAAACTTGTTTGTATACATATGGTGACTGGTTGCAAATTGATAAAAGAGGATGTGTCCTACACTATAATTCATACAACCTATAGGCCTATGATTGGAAGCTTGTTGTACTTAAATTCATCACAACCTGATATAACACAAGTCGTAGGGTTTGTTACAGGTTGATTTGGACATCATCCCAAAACACAAATCAGTATTCATTAGGGTCTACCATACTCTAAATTGGTTGCTACATGCACTAAATAAGTCATCACATTGATGGTCTTCCTTCATGAAATTTTCACTTCTTAGATGCTAGTTGAAGTGCCCTATCAAAAGATCAACACACCCCTAGATAGATGTAACTTCTTTGCAGAGCATCTACTCCCATACCAGGCTGCGTTGCAAAGGGTCTAGCCCCACTTTGGAATGTGTTGGTCAACTGGGAGAGAATTGTTCATTAGATTTTGGGAATCTCCCTGACTTCTAGTGACTTCTAGAAGTTGTTCCAGCTCTCACCTGATCTGATAGCCTCGAATTTGGAACCCATGAATTCATTAAACCTCTTATCCTCCTATTCCCATGAACAAAGAAACCTCTTCATCCACTTTTAGGAAATTCATTCAATGATTCATTTATTTCAAACTACCTTCATCTACTTATAAATAGAGCACTGAATATAGTGCACAAGAGAGCAAGAATTTGTGTTAAGTAGAGTTATGTTGGTGATATATCAACTCTTGGAGGTAGTGTATATATTGTGATGTTTCTGGATTTTTGATGATGGATGTGATGAGGATGGAACTAAAGTTGGATGAGTGACGAAAAATTGATCAACCAGTTGTACTCTTCCTTCTACTTCATAATAAAGACATATGTTCCTTTCCTAATATACGTGTCAATGATGTCATACACGTATTAATGAATTTAATCAATTCAATTTTTTTAATTTGAATAGATCATATTGCCTTTATGTTTTTCTCTGTCTTATGTTTGGCATGGTAGGTATCAATCAAGTGAGTTAAGTTGGATTGAGAGAGACGAAAACGATGAAGGGAGGCGAGGGAAAGTGAACAGATTACAAGTAGGTTTCTCTCCATTTATCTATTCACGTTAAGGAAAAGATCAGATATCTTTCTTTCTGTTGTTCTAAGTAAACCACCCACTTAGGGAAATCATACTTATCCATAGGTTTGTATTTCCATAAAACATGGTTGCTTGCCATATTTCAGGAAAATCCAAAAGAAAATTATGCCAATGTAGTGAAAATGATTTTCAAATATCTTCAAGGCATAATCGACCTTGGTTTGTGGTATGAAATAGGTAAGGATTTTGCTATAGGATCTTATATTGACATTGATTGAGTTGGAAAAATTGATGAAAGGAAAATTACAAGTGGAGAAACATTATTTTTGGGCAATTTTTTGGTGTCGTGGGTAAGAAAGAAGAAAATTTAAATTTATTTATCTATAGTTGAAGCTGAGTACATAGCTGCAACTACTTGTTGTACTAAAATTATTTGGATGCGGAAGACATTCAAGGATATCAAAATTGAGTTTGATGATTTGATCCCCATTATGAGTGAAATACTAGTCCCATTATTATTTCCAAGAATCTGGTTATGCATTCCAAGACTAAACACATTGCAATTAAGTATCATTTCTTGAGAGATCAAATTGTTAACCATTTTGTTAGATTGTAATATGTGGCTACTAATGAGAAGATTGCAAATATTTTTACAAATTAACTTCCTAGGAAACCATTTGAGTGCCTGAAACACAAATTGGGAGTGATTTACCCCTTGGAAAAATGACTCATTTTGTTTGGGGATTGGCAGCTACTCAGCCTCTTACTATATTTAAATAATCATTTGCCAGATAATAATGAATGAGTATAAGGTTCTATGCTATGTATGTCTATTTGTAGGCATAAAAACTTCACAATAGTTATGTATCTTGTTCCAGAGATGCATCGTCGAAGGGGGAGATATTTCAATCTAGTCTACCCTTTACCATTGATTTTAAATGGCGATAATATCATTGGTCCAAACATTAATGTTAATGAAATACAATAACAAAGGCAACAACATAGCTAAAAATTAGTGATACAGGGAGAACAACTAAAATATGAAACAAGGAGAACAACTACAGGAAAGCAAGCAGTGCACAGGTGAGCCTTGTCCAAAAACAATCAACCAAGAAATAATACAACATCTAAGGGGAGAAGGTATGTAGATCAATTCCACATAATATGAAGGAATTAACTTGGAGAAGAGCATGATAGGTATTAGGGCAGTGTTGTTATGTGTTGTTTCCATCAATTTATGAACATTTTTTATTGTTTCCATCAATGCTAAAGCGGGATATTGTTGAGCATAGTGTTTTCGTTGATGTCACAGTGTGGTCATTGATGTGAAAGGTGTATCAAGATCAGAGGGATTCTATTGGAATTTGAGGTCTTTAATTGAGAACCACCATAGTAGTAATATAAGTGATGAATCTTTAAAAACTATGATTATGACTATGGTTGCTAGTGGTTGAGGTCATTTTTAAGAGCCTTCATAGTTATCTATGATTTCTTTCTTGAACAAGTCTTTCGAGAGTGGTAGGAATTACAATAAGGAATTTTTTCTACAAAATATTAAGTCACATGCCCCTTGCAAGGTGCATAGTTGGATATTCCTTTCAGATACATTTCTAATGGTATATATCACTTTGAAAAAATCCCAAGTGTTGATGAGAAAATAAATTTTGAACTTGGGCAGTAAAACCAAAGCAAAGAAAGTTTGGGATGTTTAGGAGTCTAGGGATTTTCAAAAGTATGGGGATGTTTAGGAGTCTGGGATTTTCAGGACGAAAACATGAAGTAAGTGGTTAAATGAGTCAGACCCCATACTAGTCTAGACATTTGGTTATTCAAGGGTGTAAAGTGCGAAGAATTGAGGAATGAACCTAGACCTAGATCACTGGTCAAGGTTCCTACTGCTTCAAGGTTCCACTGTAATCCAAGGTTTTGATCCCCTGAATATTTAATAAAGGAAAAAATCCAAGATCCATATATCCCCTCCATACAAGTTGATGATGTGGTAATGTGACAAGGAAGTGATGTGTCATACACGTTGCACCAACTGGACTAGAGTGGTGACATGGCACCTTGTCAGTGTGATATGTGGCAAGATATTGTTGAGATTGCAACAAGATGATGAGCTTAGTGGAAAGAAGTCACCTTCACTAAGTGGGCCCGCAGGATATTTTTGGTGCAAAGTCTATTTTTAGACATGTCGATCATGATTCTATGAGTTGCAGGATGCTATTTGTGGAGGGTTGGTCAAGTTGGAAAAAATAGATGGACTTCTATTTTTAGACATATTGGGTGGAATCTATTTTTAGATTGCCAGTCTAAAAATAGATATGTCGAATATTATTAGCTATTAATAATATTTGGACTATAAACATTATCTTATTCTCTTGGAGCACTTCAGTTAACTGCACAGATGTGGCACAGGAGCTGACAGAAGGAATTATGCCATTATTGAGGGTTAAGTGGAGCTATTACATGGATACTTCAGTTAGAACTCATGTGACAGAGTTTGGTGGAGTTTATTGAGGAAGTTAATGGAGTTGTGTTCAGTTTAACTAATCTAAAAATAGTTGAGCTAGTTGTATCTAGTCTAACTGATTGATACACTAGTGAGAGTGGTGTGAATTAATTATTAATTAATTCACTAATTATAAAATCATTAATCAACTAAAGAATACATCAGTTAACTTCAGTGCATGGACAATTTCAGTGGAGACCAGTGAAGAGATAGGTGAAAGAGCAGTGTGACTATAAGTTGTGACTATATTGTTGCATGATTTGCAACAACCAGTGATTGGAGAAGCCAATGAGGATTGCACAATACAAGCCAGATGGTTCGAATTTATTTATGAGCCATTCTTCAACATTGATTACGCAATAGAGGCTGGCTATCAGGTGGCAGAGATTGGAGCATGTGTTTTGCTAGATCTAGCTTGATTAGTGTGTAGCAATTCGAGATTGTACTGAGAGCTTGTGAGGAGCTTTGTACAATGATTGTTACATGATCGCTATGACATATAATATACAGATAGTTGGGGGTTTTTAGCTTTAATCTTTCCCATGAAATACTGTGTTCATATGTGTGATTGTTTATGGTTTTAATGTGTGCATGCGATTGTTTTTATTTCCGCAATTAATGATCAATGGTAGAAGATATTTTGTATTGTACATGAGGATAAAATAGTGTGCGATCAGGAGAATCTCGGTGGATAACATATCAATTATTAAAATTTCTACATGGTATCAGAGCTATATTGATCATTGGAGAAATTGCAAAACATTGAGGCGGATGATTTTTGAGTTGGTGGAATTCGAATTTGCAGCACTATTTTCTTGGTGTCGAAGTTGAGATGTCTTTCAATGGATTGCGATTGGACTATGCCCTTGAGGGAAGCTCGAATTATATTGCATGGAAGGACATGATGGAGGCGGTGCTGGATGATAATGGGTTGAAGGAGTTCATAGATGCAGAAATTCCAAAACCTGCTTCTAGCGATGCTACCGCACTTGACGCATGGAAAAAGAAGACAACAAAGTGTCTAAGGATTCTGTTGGAAGGTGTGAAGGATCACATAGTATCTAGCCTTCATGGTAAAGCTTCTCCATTCTTGATGTGGAAATATTTGACGGATTTATTTCAAAGAAAGAGCGACCAGAGGAAGTTGGCGCTCAAGGATAAACTCGGGAACATAAAAATGGAGAAAGGCGACAGTATGCCCAAGTACCTCACGAAGTTCATCCAATGTAGGGATGAGATGGGAAGTGTGGGGGTTACTATTGATGACGAGGACTTGGTGAGCTTGGCTCTCCTTGGGCTTTCGAAGAGTTACCATTCCTATTAGGACTCTGTCAATAGTCGGGAGAAATTGCCAGGATGGGAGCGACTTTGGTCGGATCTTGTGCAAGAGGAGATAAGGTGAAGTACCAAGGACGAATCTTCATCAAAGAACTCTAATGAAGAAAATTTCACTTTTGCTGCCAAAGCAAAGAAGGGGAAGAGCAAGAAGAATGCTTCTCAATCCGGTGCGAAAGGCAAGAAGCAGGACATGTCCAAGGTGAAGTGCTTTCACTATCACTAACATTGACATTACGCCACTAATTGTCCACAGAAGAAGACAAGGCGTTGTCAGATCTCGGGTACTGAGAGTTCTTAAACTCGTAGTTTGAGCTTCGGGATTTTTCGCTGATCGCATGCTTGGTCTCAAGTGTGATGGGTTCGGGCAGTGGTTTCTTGACAAGCAGTGCGTCTTTTCACATGACAGGAGATCGACATTTGTTTACTGATCCGGATGAGAAAGATCTTGGAGTGCACATCGAGATGGGCGATGATGGTAGATACAGTGCGACCAGTATCGGTACCATTTCCTTTGAGAGGGAGTCTGGTAAACCCTTCGTATTAAAGGAAGTGATGCATGTTCCAGGATTGAAGAAGAATCTTATCTCTGTGGCGATGTTAGAAGACAAAGGATATGATGTTGTCTTTAGTGAGGGAAAGGCTTTCCTGCACAGTAAGGCGATTGGTGAGACCTGGAGCATAGGGTTTTGAGTTAAGAACCTTTATCAATTGCAGGTAGATGGCTGCGCAGTAATGGTAGGCAAGGCAGAAGGAGTGGTGAGCCGGGATGATGGCGAGTTGTGGCACTGGATATTGGGCCACCTTCACCATGGAATTTGAAGATACTGTAGCAGATTTCTACTGGGATTCCTAAGGGTACTCTTGTGCAGTCAGATCAGTGCAAGGGATGTACCTTGGGAAAATTTGTGAAAGCCACCTTTCACGAGAAGGATAGTCGCGCCACGAAAATCCTTGAGAGAATTCACACAGATGTGTGTGGACCTTTCTCAGTAGCTTTGATAGCAAAGCACAGGTACTATGTGATATTTGTTGATGATTTTTCTTGGAAGTGCTAGATCTTCTTCATGCAGAAGAAGAGCGAGACATACTCAAAGTTCTGTGAGTTCAAAACACTAGTTGAGAAAGAATCGGGGAAGTAGGTGAAGGCTCTTAGGAGCGAAAATGGTGGTGAATTCATCTCTGGCGAATTCAAGGACTTTTGCAGCGCAGAAGGAATTTGAAGAGAGCTCATAGCACCTCATAACCCACAGCAGAATGGGGTTTCTGAGCGGAAGAAAAAAACGATCGTGGGTGCTGCATGGGCGATGTTGCATGATCAGGGCCTTCCCATACACCTGTGGGCTAAGGCATGCAATACTGCAGTATATGTGCAGAACCATTATCTTCATAGGATACTTGGCATGAGTACACCCGAGGAGGCATTTTCTGGGAGGCCTGATATTTCCAATTTGAGGATTTTTGGTTCACCTGTTTACATTCATGTGACGAAGGACGCCAGGAAGAAGCTGGAGCTGACTGCAGAGGTTGGGGTATTTTTTGGGTACACTGATACACCCCACAACTATCGTGTGTATTTGCCAAACAATTGCAAGACTATTGTGCGACGGGATATCAAATTTCATGAGGAGAAAGCCATGAAGTGTTCGCTTGAGAGGGATCCACTCTTGCATGCAGATGAGGAGCTATTAGTTCCTAAGGATGAGCCTCAGGATGTGGATCAACCACAAGAGGAGGTTCATGGAGTGGAAGAGACCACTCATGCAGTGCCAACCATAAGAGGGTGGAAGCGCACTACAGAAGTTGAGCGACTGGCTCAAGATGCAAAGAAGGTTGTAGGAGCACCTACATCACAGCGTCGACAGAGATAGTCACCTGACCGGTACACTGGATACATGGTTCTTATGAGCAAGTGTATTGTGACATAGCCATCCTCTTTCGAGGAAGTTGTGGAGGATCTCGCATGGGTAGATGCCATGGTGGAAGAGTATGATTCGATTGTCAGAAACAGTGCATGGGAGATTGTCCCAAGGCCGGAAGGGAAATCAGTGGTGGGTTCGAGATGGATCTACAAAGTGAAGCAAGCTGCTGACAAGAGTGTGGAGAAGTAAAAGGCAAGATTTGTTGCCTGAGGCTTCTCACAGATTGAGGGGATCGATTATGAGGAGACCTTTGCACCTGTCGCAAGGTATTCTTCCATATAGACGATTCTTGCTCTCTCAGCGCAGATGGGGTGGCACATTCATCAGATGGATGTGAAGTTTGCATTCCTCAACGGAATGATTGAGGAGGAGGTGTACATAGAGCAGCCTGAAGGTTTCGAGATCTTCAGCAACGAGTCGCATGTGTGCAGGCTCAAGAGAGCGTTGTATGGGTTGAAACAAACACCTCGTGCGTGGTACACATGGATAGATAGTTATTTCACCAGACTTGGATTCTCCAAGAGTGAGGCGGATCCGAACCTATACCAGATTATGGTGGAGGGTAAGTTGCTGATCATTGTACTTTATGTAGATGATTTGATTTTAACAAGTGATGAGCTGTTAATACTCTCATGCAAGGATGATCTTGCAAAAGAATTTGAGATGAAGGACTTGGGCCTCCTTCATTATTTCCTGGGATTGGAAATTTGGCAGCACAGTGATGGACTATTTGTTTCTCAAGGCAAGTATGCCCGGGAGATACTGGAGAAGTTCAACATGCATGGTTGCAAGCCTGTTGATACTCCTCTTCCTGGTGGATGGAGGAAGGAGGATGCCACTTTGGCGGAGGTAGTGGATGCCACTGTTTATCAACAGTTGGTGGGGTCGCTTATGTATCTGGTCAATACACGACTCGACATATGCTACGCTGTGAACCAGCTTTCACAAGCTATGGTTAAGCCTACCACGCTCTATTGGAAGGCAGACAAGCATATATTAAGATATCTTAGAGGCACATCGGGATATGGATTATGGTACAGACAGTCGGATGAGGTGAGGCTATGTGGCTTCACAAATGCAGATTGGGTAGGGAGCCCAATGGATAGAAAGAATACATCTAGAGGGATTTTCAGTATCGATTCGACAACAATTTCTTGGTACAGTAGGAAGCAGAGATTCGTGGCACTCAGTTCAGCAGAGGCCAAGTATATGGCAGCGAGTTTGGCTACATGCGAGGCTATATGGATGAGGAAGATCCTGGTCGGGTTGTTCGGTTCACACTTAGATCCTACTGTGATTTATTGTGATTATCAGAGTTGCATTAAACTCTCGGTTAATATAGTATTTCATGATAGATCTAAACACATTGACATCCGGTATCATCATATCAGAGATTGTGTGCAACGAAAGATCATGTTACTTTCATACATTCCCACAGAGGATCATGATGCTGATATCTTGACAAAGGCGCTCATTAGGAGCAAATTAGAATACCACAGAGGAAGGATAGGGGTGGTAGATAATCCTTATCTTGTTGAGAGGGAGTGTTGATATTGCAACAAGATGATGAGCTTAGTGGAAAGAAGTCACCTTCACTAAGTGGGCCTGTAGGCTATTTTTGGCGCAAAGTCTATTTCTAGACATGTCGATCATGATTCTATGAGTTGTAGGATGCTATTTGTGGAGGGTTGGTCAAGTTGGAAAAAATAGATGGACTTCTATTTTTAGACATATTGGGAAGAATCTATTTTTCGATTGCCAGTCTAAAAATAAATATGTCGAATATTATTAGCTCTAAATAATATTTGGACTATAAACATTATCTTATTCTCTTGGAGCACTTCAGTTAAGTGCACAGATGTGGCACAGGAGCTGGCAGAAGGAATTACGCTATTCTTGAGGGTTAAGTGGAGCTATTGCATGGATACTTAAGTTAGAACTCATGTGACAGAGTTTGGTGGAGTTGATTGAGGAAGTTAATGGAGTTGTGTTCAGTTTAACTAATATAAACATAGTTGAGCTAGTTGTATCTAGTCTAACTGATTGATACACTAGTGAGAGTGGTGTGAATTAATTATTAATTAATTCACTAATTATAAACTCTTTAATCAACTAAAGAATACGTCAGTTAACTTCAGTGCATGGACAGTTTCAGTGGAGACCAGTGAAGAGATAGGTGAAAGAGCAGTGTGACTATCAGTTGTGACTATAGTGTTGCATGATTTGCAACAACCAGTGATTGGAGAAGCCAATGAGGATTGTGTAGTACAATCCAAGTGGTTCAAATTTATTTATGAGCCATTCTTCAGCATTGATTATACAATAGAGGATGGCTATCAGGTGGCAGAGATTGGAGCATGTGTTTTGCTAAATCTAGCTTGATTAGTGTGTAGCAATTCGAGATTGTACTGAGAGCTTGTGAGGAGCTTTGTACAATGATTGTTACATGATTGCTATGACATATAATATATAGATAGTTGGGGGTTTTCAGCTTTAAGCTTTCCCATGAAATACTGTGTTCATATGTGTGATTGTTTATGGTTTTAATGTGTGCATGCGATTGTTTTTATTTCCGCAATTAATGATCAATGGTAGAAGAGATTCTGTATTGTACATGAAGATAAAATAGTGTGCAATCAGGAGAATCTCGGTGGATAACATATCAGTTATTCAAATTTATATAGATATTTTGGATATTTTGGGTGGCCAAGTGGGCCAAATTCATATGACACGTGGTGCCACTTAGAGGCCAGCATGTGGCATGATGACATCATCATGATGTAAGAGTGATGTCAACAAATTGTGTGGCACAACTTTGGGATTCATTCTAGGGGCCATTTTTGGAATTTATTTCCTATGTTAAAGTATGATCGAATGATCTAAAATTGGAGGAGGTGTTCTCTTTCCTCTTCCTAAGAATCACATAAAAAAAAAACATAAGACCATGTCGACACTTTGCAAGCATGAAAAAGGGTCTTCAAAATCAACGTGTTTGTTTAGTGTCCCTTCAAGAATGAATTAGTCTTCATATGTAATTGAACATAATGAACATAAAACACATAATCCATGTATGCATAAAGAATAGCAAGACAAAAAGGATTATTGACGGAGTTCACCCCTCCTGGGATACATCTTTAGGCTTATCAACATGTCTAGATCACTCATATATATTCAGTATCAATAAAGTACATAAAATTTTTCTACAAATAAACATGCGGCTATTACCCCTCCAAGGTAATTTTCTCCTACAGAAAACTCTCACAATAGCAACAAGTCAAAATATCTCCTACAAAGATGGCATACTTTAACTGAAATGAGTTAAAAACATCATGTGCACCCTTCAATTCCACATTTAAGCACATAAAGAAATTTTTTTGAAGAAAGAAGTTAAACCTAAGCTAAAACCTGCTGGTTACAACTACTGCAAATGAATTCTGAAGGTGAGAAAACCCATACAATGTCTTCTTCATGCTCAAAACCCTCAGGAATTACTACCAAAACTTGTTTGATCCATACACCCCTTAGCCTCCAACCTGCAAATATGTCATCTATATGTTCTAAAAATAAAAATTGGAGGTCACCATTAAATTCATAGCATCCAAAATCCCCTAAGCAACCTATTTTTGAGATCAATTCGGATAAAAACTCAAACATTTAAAAGCTTGATTGATCCATACACCCTTGGTCTTCCACCTGCAAAAAGACTCTGTAGATGTGCTAAAATTAGAAACTAGAGGTTACCATTGGATTTAGAGCATCCAAAAACCCCTAAGCAACCTCTTTATGAGATACATTTTTCAAAAAAATACAAAACTTATGAGCTACAAGATCTCTCATGAATTTACAGTTAATCGTCCCACAAATCCACCCTTCTGGCTAACTATCCTACAAATCTGCCCCAAAAATCGCTAACGCAGTGACAATTTCACTAACCGCTGGTGCAATCTGTTGGATAGTTAATTCACCCTCTAATGCATATGGACGAAATTTTGGGTCATACATGGGGTTGGGGATAAGACCTGACCCTTGGTCCCGCCCCTTGGTTCTTGTGGGCACAGTGACCAGGGTTGGAGCTTAGCCCTGACCAACCCCCAAACGACACGTCATCAAAATTTAAATAAAGTTTTTAAAATATATATGATAAGTATTATGCGGCGGTATAATGGTAATGCTTGTGGTTGTTTGGTGGGAGGTCATGAGTTTGACTCCCGTGGGTTGCGCTCGGCCTCCATAATAAAATTTTAGAATAATGTGGGTAGGCCACGTGGCTGCCTTCTATTAGCCCATGTGGCTCCCTATTATTGGTTCATCTTTGACCAATGAGAAACCTATAAATTTTGACCAATGGAGGGATGCCAAGTGGCAGCCTGCCATTGGCCATCAAAAACCCAAAAAAAAACACAGTCAAAACCCAATTTTGCCATTTTTTACCTGATTGGGAAAATGCTCAGTGGGTTATAACTTGAGCTCTTGGTGTCGAATTGAGGTGAAACAAACGTTGTTGGATTCATAACGATGAGCACTTCGTTTTTACGCTCATTGCAACAAATTTTGGGTACTTTCATTTTTGAGTGAAAATTTGATCACCTGATCATCAAAAATCTGGTAAAATCATAGCAGTGGCCCCAAAACACAAGTTCATTCAAAGGATCGTGCATCTGAGAATTATGATGTGATGTATGTTTCAAAACGAGCCAAAATCCCATATATCAAAATCCCGTTGGATACGGATGATGTCATATCAATTGGTGGCATGAGGTAAAAGGTATTAAAGTTTAGAGGCACAAACATTTAATATATGGTATAGAAATCAGTTATGAAAACAAAATAATTGGTTGCATAATTTGGATAGTGCAGGGTGTGTTTAATGAGAAATCTGATCATTGGTGATAAGTGACATATAATAACTTATAGAGAATGCAATGTTATATTGAGATTGTGTGTTGGCACAATAATAACTCAGGACAAATAATTTATAAAGAAAAGCATGGTAGGTGAAAATTAATTGCATGGATTGACATTCTGAGGCTAATATAGAGCATAAAAAGTTAGCACCAAGAAATTAAAGGTGAACTGTAGCAGACTGCAATTGTAGTGATGATAAGTGCTTCCTTGAGATGTAGAAGAATTAATGAAAAGCCTCTTCAAGACCTATTTGAATTGAATGAAACTCTTGTTCTTGGGAAATGTGTAATTTGATTTGAACAAGAAGCAATAGTGTCATGATTATGTTGTATCTAGAGAGAATAGTGAATAGAGGAGCTAGAGTGCATGGTTAGAGTAGTTGTGCCTAAGAGCGAGTGTATTAAATTATTGTAGAAGTGTGGTGGTGTGTATAGGGTGTAGTTGTGCTTACAGAAGAAAAAAGAGCCTGCTAAGGAAAAGAGAATTGCAAGGGAAGAGGTGGCTATATGAGATAATTGAAACAAAATTGAAGAATAATGTCGAAGGTTTGAGTATGAAAATGTATGAAATATAGATCTGACTAGCTACAACAAGTTGGTTTCTACAAAGAACTCGGGTTGGTGCCTATAGCAAGTTGGTGATTGTTGATATAAGGGGGTTATTGGCCTCCTATGAGTGGGTTCTCACAAATATTTTTGTGATTAAATTTGGTGATTTTTATTTACATCATAATAAAAACATGCTTTGGCAATTTTTCTCCTGGAAGGGTTTCCATGTTAAAACCATAGTGTACGATTATGATGTAATGTTCTCTTGTTTTGTGTAAGTTGAAAATAGTTAAACCATTGGTTAAACATGTGTACAAATTATAATACAAATTCAACCCCCCACCACCACCAGCCCCCCAAAGTAATTCTTGATTCCAAACAATTGGTATTAGAGCAGGTTCCTTCAAGAACAATTTAACCACTTGAAGGTATATCTATAGGGAATCATGCAAAGTAAAAAAAACCAGGATGCTTATTAGAGCAAAATGTCGGTCTTTGATGGAAAAAAATATGTGTTATGTAAGGTTAGAATTGATTCCTACCAGCTCATGTATCTTGGAGTGGATGTATTGGGTTATGTACTAGTTTGACATATTGTTCCAAAATATCCTCCAACTGATCACGATAAAAGAATAACCTATGTGAATAATGCAAAATATAGGAATGCTATTATGTTTGGCCCTAACCAATCTGAAATAGTGAAATTAATGCACTATCATTTAACCAAAGAGGTTTGGATAAACTCTAGAACAATTATGAGGGAGATGAAAAAGTAAAACAAGCCAAGCTTCAAATCTTCAAAATGATATTTGAAATTATAAGGATGAATGAGGATTAAAGTATTACATAATACTTTCTTAGGGTTGACAAGGTTTCCAATATGATTATGGGACTCAATGAAGAACTAAAGGAAGGATTAGTTTTCCAAAAAGTACTAAGATCTCTTCCAATGAGATTTAATGCTAATATCTCAGCTACAGAAGAGATGTCAGACTTGAAATAACTCAAAATGGATTAGTTTCAAGGAATTATCACATCCTATGAGATTAGAATTTGAAAAGAGAAGGTAGAGCAAAAGGAGGCAACATTCAAAGCCTCAAAGAAGCCTAAAAAGCATAGAGAACACTAATATTGCTCCAACTTCAACTCAAATAAGGAGATGGTACATTTTGTAAGAAAACTAAAGAGAGGTTCATGTAAGTAAAAAGGCAAGCTACCTTTCAAATGTTTTGATTGCAGTATAGTTTCTCACTTTTCCTCCAAGCGTCTTTATACTAAAACATAAAATTTAGAAAAGGAAAAAGATAAAAAAACTAAGAGATAAAGTTCAAAAAAATCGGAAAATAAATCCTCAAAATAAAAAGAGCCTCTATTCTAAATAAGGAAACCACACATCAAAAGACAACAATGAATAATCATATGAAGGAGAGAATCATGAATTCCTACTTATGGCATTGGAATTTGAATCAAGTTTCAAATGTAACTCAGACTTTGAAGAATAAGTATAAGGTGTTGTTGATCTTTAAGGAGATCTCATTAGTGCTCTGAATGAATTAAAGAAGGCTATAAAGAGAAAAAAATTTGAAAGAACCACTTTTAAGAGCGAAAAAAGGTTTGTATCAATTTGATACTGAAGAATTTAATCTTCAAAATGTAAAGTTAGTGGAAGTTGTTAAACTTAAAGATATTTTAGTACAGTAGTTAAAAGAAAATAAAAATTCATAATAAGCTAGAGGATGAGAATGAACTCTTAAAACAATATTTTTCCTAGAAACGAGAGAAGATGGTCCCAAATTTATATAAAAATGAGATTATTTCTATGAAAATCCAAATACAGAAGCCAAGATAAAAGAGGACGTACTTATTATTCAAATGGTTGAATGGGAAAAGAACTGCCATAAAGTAGAGGCAGGGGTTGTGTCTCTGAGAATAGACCTTGAAAAATCCAAATCCAAGTTGGACCTGGTTCATGATTTACTAAAGGAACAAAAACCTTGAATGGCATCCTCAATGTTCAAAGATCCCTTGCAAATAAAGGACTAGGATACACAGATCCCCAACAAACATTAAAACAAGTAGCTAACACTAGGTCCATAGGAAGCATAGGCATTCAAAGCTATGCAAAAGTACTTCAAGGGGAAGCTAGTGGAGACAAACAAAAGATAGATCAAGGAAGAAATAGAAAATCCAACAAATCTATCAAAAATGAAAATATTCCTCAGAATAGACTTGTGTATTAGAAATCAAGTCAGTGGAATCCAAATCGATCTATCCAGACACAATAACAACACTAAGTCACGAACCCGAAGTTGTTTTATGGTAACTTATATACTTGTCACAACTTTTGACATATGGTCATAAATTGTAAAGTTAATAAATTTGAAAGAGGTGAAAATGTTAGATCTAGCCCTTTTAAAAAATTTAGATCTTAAAATTCCTTTGCTACATAAAGAAACTCATTCTCTCCTCTTATGAATGATATATAATGCTATATTTACAACAACTATGGGGAAAAAAAATTGCATGGATTTGGCTTCTCTGATTCAGTTGTCATTTGTGGAAAATTGCAAAACATTTCCTAATTTTTGTTGACCAAAAAATATTGGCCTAGAAAAATGCTCGAATGAGTGATTTAAAAATTCTTGATCGAGAAATTTAAAAACTCTCATGCGAAATGTTTTAGCAACTCTGATTTTTTTTAACCATGGTGATTTTTCCTTGAAAACACTCTCAGCTGGGAGACTCTAAAACCAAGGGTTCTTCGAACTCTTGGTCGAGATTTTTTAAAACTCTTTGCCAAGAGTTCAACCACAAAATATTTACTCAGCAAAAACTCTAACTTGAGAGTTTGAAAATATCTCAAGCTAGAGTTTACATTGAGAGAACTCTCAACTGAGATATTTTCAAAATCATGGCCAGCTTAATCCTTTCCAAAACTGACACGATCTATTCGATGTACTATACTTTCAGCCAAGAGTTGTATATATTCTTGGACAAAATATTAGATAGAAATCATAACAAAAAATATGAAGATTAAAAAGTTTGAAGTGCAAAGTATGGAGTGCGAAGTGGGAACAATAAATATTTTTTGTTTAAGGAGCAAATTTATTATTTTGGAAAATAATTTTAATTTTTTTGATAAATAAAAAAGTTATGTTTTTATTTTTATTTTTCTATGGAAAATGAGTATTTTTTTTAACATGGAAAATAATTATTAAATTTTTTCCTATAGAAATGAATATTTCCATTTGTCTTTTCCTAAAGAAGAATATATACTGAAATTTGTCTTAGATTAAATTATAAATCACCATTTTTTTGGGATATGAGGAAAACATGGATTTTGCAATTTTATTGTGGCATATATTATATTTTAGCTTTGAGATATTTCAATTTTTCATGAATCATTGACAAGATCGCTCAGATTTTAAGGAAGCAAAGGATATCTTCCACCATTAGACCCTTGAACACCATTCACAGCTCCCTCAAATCCATTAAAGACTCGTTGGGTCCAAAATACATGAAAGGTATTAATTTAATCCCATGTTCATGTGGGACCCCCTACATTGGAGAAACATGCGCTCTATAAATCAAAGGATTCGTGAGCATGCTGCTAATATAAAACATTGTGGGATGTGCTCCTCAGATTTAGTGGAACATGCTGAGAAAATCTTGTTTTCAACCCCATCTCTTTTTCCCTAAGTTAGTGCCTTTCTCCCTCTCCTTTTGTAACACCCCCTTCCCACATCTACCCAAGTAACTGGCCATTCGGGTTAAACATGTGACAAGAGGCAATTATAATGAGATTCAACCTCCTATGTGACCTTAAGGAAGTGGAACCAATGGAAAACACTACCTAAAAATATTTTACAACAACCACAACATGTCTAGGGGGTAACCCAACCATTCAGACCTCTTACACTTGGGTCACACTAACTTTTTGACCCCATTTGAGCCATGCCCATAGGCATAACACTACATTCCGTGGGCTAGGAGGCTATATCCATAGGCATAAAAATGCATGCCAGCAGCTAGGGGCCCAAATGCTCAATTATGTGCCTATTTCTCCAGGATTTGAGCCACCTTTTTAGGCCTAGAGCCCAGATCACTGCCCAAAACTTCATGAAAATTGAAGGCATGATATATAATAATAGGACAATGATATGGAAGCAATCACATCAACAAGAACTTGTCTGGATTCCTCCTATCCATGACAAAAAAAATTTCAAACATGTCACAAACAATTAATCTACAGGTATAAACAAAAAATTTAAGCATAGGGGTCTCATACTTATCTGAGAATCTCCAAGAAGCATTGCTCCCTTACATAACTAACTCAATACAATCTATTTGACCATAGATATGTTGTGTATTCATTTACAAGTAAAAACATGGATAGAGCCATACATCATCATTGTTCAAATACATGCTTATAACCAACACAATAACCACATAAATACAATGGATACAACATCAATAGAAACCAGATAGAAACTAATACATTTCCATACCATATACCAAAGGAATGAGCTTCTCATTAGTGAGTTTAAAAACCAATCGGATATGGGACTTCCATGTTTCATCCTACCATAGATTGGATGAGCCAAATATCTCTTCAGCCAATCACCCTCGTGCCATATTCCAAGCATGAATGTGGGACTCAAACCGAAAGAACCAACCAGGGCATCCTGAGGCTAAACTTCCTCACCCTAATCAAATATAAATTGATATTTACCATGATCCACACCCTATCACTAGGCCAACACAATAAACATGCCATAACCGACTTTACTCTGATCTACACCTGATCATTAGGCCAACACAAGAATGGATATCATCGGATTCTCTCCGCCTAAACCATGAGAAATTTTATTGTCTCCTAGTCTCTCAGGCTTTACCGCAACCCATGGTCTGAATCAAGGTTCACTAGGCCCTAAACTGAGACATACTCTCCAGGCTTAATAGTATATCCCAAACCTAGGGTTCCTAGGCCTGAATGGAGAGAAAACCACCTCTCAGGATTTACCACAATCCAAACCCAGATTACTATGCCCTAAATTGAGGCTACACATGAACCGGTTCCATAATCATTAGAAGATACACCTCACTCAGCTTTGAATCCATTCGGTAATCCAGCTAAACCAAAGATGAGAAATCCATAACACCATGTCTATATGGAAATGACAAGGCTAGGTTGATTACACTGTTGCACCTGGAAAAAACCCATGCCAAAACAGAAAATAACCACATGCAATACCATGCATGCCAAATCTAGTAAGGGAATCATACATGCAAATCAATACTTGCAAAGAATCTTGTTGTAGCTACTTAATTCCTACTCCTCCTTGCTTGCTTCCTCATGCTTCTTGCCTTCTTTCCTTTCTTGCTCCATATCTAAAGTACTCCAAAAACTCTAAGTTTCCAAGAGTGATAGAGAGAGATAATAATGAGAGAGATCCAAAAATTTACTGAGAAAAGGTGAGTGAAATATTTCCAACTGATCCTCAAAAGCCTTTTTATCAGTGAGGCCTATATTTTGTTCATTTTCCATTATTTTCCTTCATTTTCCTCCTCACATGCAACCTGTGATCTTTCACCTTCCTTTTCTCCTATTTTCCATTATTTTCATAAATAAATGTGCCAAAAATGCTATTTTTCATTTACAAAGCCTTTTCCTTTGAATTTGCCAATTTCTTTAAACATATTAATCGAAATGAACACCCACTAGGATGTTTTTCCCAACATTAAACTTGGAATAAGTGTCCCATCAACCATGGCTATTATTTTTACCTTTATTAACTTTTATTACATGGAATTTTCACCAAGTTTGTTACAGAACCCTCCCCCTTGGGGAAACACCATCCTCGATGTTCAATGAAACCTACAAACCAACAAATAGCTAAAAATAGAACATACTACATATAGAGATTTATAACACACATCGTTGGATTATTTACAATAAACAACCTGTTCAAAAGAAAAAACCATCATGAAAATCATACAGTGTACTGGATCTTTATAACACAACTCATTACAATATTTACAATAACACACACACACACACACACACACACACACACACATATGCACATTTTATCAACTAGTAAATAAAATGATATGATGCCCGTATCAACAAAAAAGGAATCTAGAGGCTCACACCTCCACCCTCAAAGGAGTACCAGGATTCACTTGCTTCACAAAAAGTCCAAAATCCTCCACCCAAGTCAAAGATGCATCCAATTTCTAGCACTACAAACCTGCGCCACTTTTGCTCTTAGTGAATAGTTAATGACTCATTTTTCCAGGGAACACTCCCATTGTGCATCTGACTCCATATGGAAATGCTAATGACCAAAAAAAATCCATCCTTGACCTTCCCTTCTTTGCTACATATTCCCTTGGGCAATCCGGTAATCCCCTTCTGTGTTGTCACTCACCTTCTAAGTTCCCCGACATCCCCTATCCCAAGCGATCCATCTCTTGGAAAGGTTGCCTCGCATCGGAAGATATAAAAACCATGGAATATACCTACCTCAACCATCATATCGGTCATAGCATGCTCATGGAAATCAATGGACACTATTGGGTACCAGTGTCCCACAATGGCCTTGCTCCTGAAGTGCTATACAAGTATACTTCTACCTCTTCAATTCCTTTTTTCGTTGCTGTTAATGCTTGCAATAAATTTCAACCACCCAACCATGAATTTCCATGCTTCCTGTACCAAGCACATAACTTCCATTAGATTCAAAATAAATTGAAATAAATTCACATCATACCTCATTGGTGTCCCGTTAACAAGGTACTCGTGCAATCATGTTTACTTCTTGTCACACAAGTCGAACTAGTTGTTTGATCAAATCATCATGAATAAATATATCACAACTGGCTAGCTTAAAACAAAACCATCATAAATTAAAATCATGAATCGTCTGAAATGACCATGAACCATAATCATAAATCACATGTAACCATCATAAGTCAAAATTGTAGATCACATGCATAATAAAACTGAAATAAAATATCGATACTTGTCCATCATTAGTCCCTAGTTTTGCCTTTGTTCTTTATGTACAAACACCAGATCGGTTGCCACACCTGACAAGCACTCACTGCCCTTGATTCTCTTCAATCACGTACACAAAAACATCGTGTACATCACAAGACATTCATCCACACACAGCATACAACACCACACAATACATGCATCCACACCCGACATGCAACACAACACATACAACTATACCTGGTGTACAACAAAACACATATATACACCTACACCAGGCATACAACACATACACCTACACCCGATGTACAATACAACACAATACATACGCCTACATCGGCATACAACACATACACCTACATCGAGTGTGCAATACAACATAATATATATACATATACATACATTGTACAACACAATGAATACACATGTCATGATACCATGACTACACCATGCACATACATAGTACCGCATGCCCGCAACACAACATGTATGACATGCACATAATACCACATGTATACAAGTACCCTATGCACAACATCCACACAGTAGATATTGTACAAAACACTACCTGCACAACATCACATGTTCACGACACCAACTGCACAACGTGTACACAATGCCAAATGTACACTACACCACCTATACAATGTGCACACAATACCACATGTACACGCCACCACATGTATGACATGTACACAACACCACCTGCACACATCACCACATGTACAAGATGTACACAGCACCACATGCACATAGAACCACGTGTACAATCATGCACACCACACCATATGTACATATAACCATATGTACAACATGCACACAACACCATATGTACATGGCATTACATATACAACATGTAGATAACACCATACGTACACAACAATGCATATCGAACATGTGCACAACACCATATGCACACAACACCATATATCCAACATGCGCACAGTATGGTATGTACACAACATTGCATATCGAACATGTACATAACACCACCTATACCTAGCACTGCATATGAAATATACACAACAATATATATACAACATGCATATAACATCACTTGTACACAATACTACATATGTTACATGTACACATCACCATAGTACAATCATTTAATATACAACATGCACAACATATACACAACATTAGTATTTCACATCCATATACCACATATTGACCCCACAAGAAACCTTGCTTCTAGTGTGTTTCCACTATCCATGCTTATCGTAGCATGTCGCAGATCACTCTACTTTCGCTTCCCTGATGTACCCCTTAGCATTACCTGTCCATAACATAAACATAGGAATAGTACAAGCATATAAAATTAAATCATATCCACATGATACTAACCTCATAGATAGGTCAAGGATACTCTGCCACTTTATTCCTTATAGCCAGGAACCTCTTCATTCCATTCACCTGCATAAACAATCATTCCTCCACAAAGAATGATCCTTGAAAACCTTGTCATGTAATGACATAGATACATACATATATATAATTATTAGCATAAACCAATTATTATATTTTTAGACAATGACACACATACACACATATATAAATATAAACATTAGCATTAAAAAATCATGATCCATGATGATCCTATCAAACACAATATACATACATACATGCATACATATATAAACACCATCATAATTATGATCACATCATAATTACCATATATCATAAGGTCTAGGTTAAGATAACTTCCTTTATCCATGCACAACGCACACACCATGGAAAACAAGAGTTCCCGACATAGCCAAGGCATCTAACATCTTAGATCCATTCACTTTACCTACCCTTCCATTGTCCATTTACCCAATGGACTCAACCAATCCAACTGGATGTCATATTATTACCTTCCACTGCACTTACTCATGCACTAAGCTTCATTAACTTTCCTCCTTCCTAAATAAATTCCCAAGACTCAAAACATAGAAAGAAATAATGAGAAAAAACAAGAGGAATACCATGAAAAACCAAAAGCAATATGACACCACAACAAAGAGGTATGGTCATATACTAGGCGTAAACAAAATGACAATCAATCGCAAACAAATCATAAAAGACCAAAATCACAAGACTAGCAACAACCACCATGACTCAACCCCATTTTCCAATACTCCCAAAGGAAAGCTCAACCCATGCCTTCTTGAAGATTTCATGACAGTCTCTTGCCATGCAATCGCCTACATCATGCTGCCGTAAACATATAACTGTCAATGTATAATACAATATACTAGTTACTTACCTTGTCGTACCAAGCATGCTGACCTATAACTGAACACACATGTTAGCCATATGTACCAACATCAATACAACATATCTATCAATTTGAAATCAACTATTACCAAGACTAACAACCATGCCATAATCAAAAATCAAATCACATTCATTGGTCAAAATACATAATGCTACAACTATCACCTACTTACACTCAAGTATATACCATATATCTCAACACATATGTGGTAGCACAACCGTCTTAAAACAAGATCATTCGTTCATGCAATCTTATCGACCTTATACTCATATCATGCAATTAATCAAACATTAAAACAACTTACAAACATACCATGTTAAATAAATCAACTAGAAGACATAATAGACACCAAACACTCAACGCTAGATACTTGACATAATCAAACAGTTAATCACCAAGTATACAGGATAAGAAAACTCATACCTTAATGTATCTCAGGGGAGGGTATGTTGTCTGCACAATCAATCCAGATTAGCATGACATGACTTCACAACATATAAACTTAAACATAAATAAGATCATGATATCCATAATAGTAACTAACTCACATATTCACACCATAAGCTCATAAACAATTGTTATTCACAAATAACAATCACATATGCACAATCAGTCTAGACATAATATAAAACGCTATCAAATTTAGGTCGAATCATATCTAAATTTCATAATCCTAACCATCTGGATAGTCCAATCCAATTTAGCATGATACATATAACATCAAGATATTCATTATATAACTCTAATAATAAATTTAACTAACATATAACAACAACAAGCTAACATATAACATGTTCATCAACGACGTATAACATAATCATTGAGATAACTACAAGTTAACATATAAAATATTCATTAACAACATATAACATAGTCATCAAGTTAATACCATGTTTGATTAACCAACGTATGTACATATGATCACACTAATTAACTAACATCTATCATGTATGTAACCATAAAATCAATAGAATGAAAGGCATGCACATAACCATAATGCATATGGCTACACTAATCAACTAGAATTTATCACATATGTAACCATAATAATAATAAAATGACAAACATGTTACTAACCCTAATGCTTACAACCATGAATCACATACCTGCATGCCAAGCATACAAACTTTTATGACAATCTGCTCTTACTCCAAAGTCCATTTTTTCCACGTCACTTTAATGATCTGCATCTCCTACTCTATCTTAGCCAACACATTAGCATCATAACATACCAATATCATCATGATGACATAATTGCATACAATGAACTTATGCACAAAAACCTCAATCAACTGATGCAAACCTGACCATATGCACCCTCTTGACATGTATAACCAATCGTGAACGACCAATGCATGTTCAACATATGACATCACGCAAGAAAACATACACGAATAGAAACAAAGCATGACCAAAATGTAAACTTAACATAAGGAAGAAATGAATTTACAATATGTAACAATATGTAAGAAAGTGTGCACGAACAATACACAAGCATGAGCAACACATAACCTTTCATACACTCATGAAAACATGTTGACAACAACACCATGAACACTTCCTTGGCGACACCACTACCACCATGGCCAACACAACACGAATGCAACAAGCACATATAGACCACAAACATACTAAAAAAATATGCATGGTCAACACACTTCCCATCCAAACCAAGGGTTGAACCATGCTCTGATACCACTCTATGGTATCAAATATCATGCAAAGAGAACATAAACCAAACACCACCCAAGGAGAGCACAACTTGGCTCTGATAACACTTTGTAACACCCCCTTCCCACATCTACCCAAGTAAATGACCAACTGGGGTAAAAATGTGATGAGAGGCTACTATAATGAGATTCAACCTCCTATGTGACCTTAAGGAAGTGAAACCAATGGAAAACACAACCTACAAACCTTGTACAACAACCACAACACCCCTAGGAGGTAACCCAACCATTTAGGCCTCTTACCCCTAGGTTACACTGGCATTTCGACCCCCTTTGAGCCATAGCCACAGATATAACAATGCATTCCAAGGGATACGAGGCTATAGACATAGGCATAACACTGCATGCCAGCGGCTAGGGCCCCAAATGCTCAATTTGTTGCCTATGGATCTAGGATTTGAGCCACCTTTTCAAGCCCAAAGCCCAGGTCACTACCCAGAACTTCATGAAAACTTAAGAGATGATAAATAACAATAGGAAAATGATACATAAGCAATCACATCAAAAACAACTTATTTGGACCCCCCCTAGCCGTGACAGGAATTTTGTCAAACATGTCACAAACATTGAATCTACAGGTGTAAACAACATATTTAAGCATAAGGGTCTCATACTTATCTGAGAATTGCTAAGAAGCATTACTCCCTTACATCACTAGCTGCCATACAATCTATTTGACCATAGATACATTGTGCATTCATTTAAACATGGATAGAGCCATACATCATCATTGTTAAAATACATGCTTATAACCAACACAATAACCATAGAAATGCAATGGATACAGAAAAAATAGAATCCACATAGGAACCAATACATTTGCATACCAAATACCAAAGGAATGAACTTCTCATTAATGAGTGTAAAAACCAACCAGAGATGGGACTTCCACGTTCCATCTAACCATAGATTGGCTGAGCCAAATCTCTCTTCAGCTAATCACCCCCGTGCCATATTCCAAGCATGAATGTGGGACTCAAACCAAAAGAACCAACCAGGGCATCCTGAGGCTAAACCACCTTACCCTCATCAAATAGAAATCAGGATTTACTGTGATCCACACCCCGATCACTAGGCCAATACAATAAACATGTCATAACCAGATTTACCATGATCTACACCTGATCACTAGGCCAACATAAGCATGGATATCATCGGATTCTCTCCACCTAAACCGTGAGAAATTTTCTTGTCTCCTAGTCTCTCAGGCTTTACCGCAACCCATAGTCCTAATCAAGGGTCACTAGGCCCTAAACCAAGACATACTCTCCAAGATTTCTAGTATATCCCAAACCCGGGATTCCTAGGCTTAAATGGAGATCAAACCGCCTCTTAGGTTTTAGCACAATCAAAACCTGGATTACTAGGCCATAAACCGAGGCAACACATCAACCGGTTCCATAATCATTCAAAGATCCACCTCACTCAGCTTTGAATCCATTTGACAATCTAGCTAACCTAAACATGAGAACTCCAAAATGCAATGGTTATCCGGAAATGGCAAGGCTAGGCTAAATACATTGTCACACCTGGAAAAAACCCATGCTAAGACAACAAAGAACCACATGAAATACCATGCATGCCAAATATAGCAAGGGAATCATACATGTAAATCAATACCAACAAAGAATCTTGTTGTAGTTGCTTCATTATTGCTCCTCCTTGCTTGCTTCCTTCTGCTTCTTGCCTTCTTTCCTTTCTTGCTCCAATGCCAAAGTGCTCCAAAAACTCAAGTGTCCAAGAGTGACAGAGAAAGAGAGATAAGAATGACAGAGCTTCAAAAATGCATTGAGAAAAGGTGAGTGAAATCTTTCCAACTAATCCTCAAAAGTATTTTTATCAATTAGGCCTCTATTTTCTTCATTTTCCATTACTTTCCTTTATTTTCCTCCTCATACGCAACGTATGGCCTTTCACCTTCCTTTTCTCCTATTTTCCATTATTTTCATAAATAATTGTGTCAAAAATATCATTTTGTCTTTCCAAAGCCTTTGCATTTGCCTTTGCCAATTTCCTTGACCATATTAATTGAAATGAACAACCACTAGGATTTGTTTTCCAACATTCAATTTAGAATAAGTGTCTTATAAACAATGGGTATTATTTTTACCTTTATTAACTTTTATTACATGGAATTTTCACAAGGGTTATTACAGATTTCTTTCTCAATGGTGTTTTTTTTTTTAAATTATTATTATTATAATTATTATTAATGATCCTTTATTTTTATTTATTTATTTATTTACTTTTATTTTCTTTATTATTATTTTATTTATTTTATTTTATTGCTTTTTTCTTCATTGAAATAAAAACATTTCTTAATATTATTTCTTCATGAAATTATAAATGGTTATTATCAAAATAATAATAATCTATTATTATAAACAATATTTTATTAAAATTAAGAATAACTTTATTAATTCATTTTTTATATTAATTAATTTAAAAATGGTTTAACATTTATATTATTTTTTTTTCCCCAGGGAAAAATCATAACTTTTATTAAGTTGAAAATTACATGTTGTAGATGCATTACATATGCATGTTGTGACTATTGTCACGTACATTTAGTTCCTCAAAATTCCCCATTGGGGTGTACATAAAAGTCTATAAAGTAGCATAATTACAATAATTACAATATTTAAACCGGATATGTCCATATCATCGATCAAAACTCTCAAAAACCATCAAAAATTCAGTCTATATCAGATTTGTTGTTCTACATTATCAGGTTTTTCTATGAATGGACGGTGGAAATAACTAAAGTGTTGTGTGTCAATCTGCTCCTCTATGTGCTAGAGCCCCCTGTGTTGGACCACTACCTCCTTGGAAAGCTTGTCAGAAATGCTATTGTGTTCCCTGTATATATGATAGCAAGAGATAGATGAGAATTGTTCTATCAAATGCCAAATATATTCCAAATATAAAGAAATGTGTGTACATGACATGATGCAGATTTGTTGAACTAATTTACAATGATTTTTGAATCTCCAAACACTTGAAGGTGTAGGATTTTATGCTCTAATGCAAACTGAAGTAGATGGAAAAGAGTGATAAGCTCAACAAAATTTCTAGATCCGGGTCCCAAACCCATCTTGATTCTATAGGAGTATTGATGAGAGAGATGCAGAAGAGCACCTCCCCCACATCCTGATGGTTGTGCAGATCCATCAAAATAAGCCCAAGGTAAATTGAAATTGATGACCTCGGGAATGATATTCTGAGGAGGTCTAGGGGGTCATCTTCAGGAATGCAAGAGAAGACAGATAAGATGTTGGACTTTATCAAATGCCAGCATGGGGGTCGGTCATTGAATATAGATGCATTCCTCGCTAGCCATACGCCCCAACAGACGAGGAGTGGGAGGCTCCTGGCTTTGTTTGTAAAGGCAGAGTTTTACCAGGATTGCCATACCTCATTTAATTTCAGACCTTGCCAAGATAGATTGAAACCCTGATTGTGTATAATGGATGACCAGAGCGCAATAGTGGATCTACAATGAAGGAGAAGGTGTTTGATGGATTTAGAGTCATTTCTGCAAAGAGTACACCAGGTGGGTCCATGAATGGATCGTTTGAGAAGGTTATCCATGGTAGGTGCAATGTTGTTTAGTGAACACCACATAAATAGTCTGGTGCGTAGAGGGGCCGGGAGCTTCCAAATGAGGTGCCACCACCATTCTCATCTTTGAGGGAGATGATCCAAGTATATATGCAGGTATCCATCCTTTGGTGTATAGATCCCGGATTTTTTTGGGGCCTAAATGATTTCATCGTCCCCTGTGCCTATGTGAATATGACATTCTGCCAGTGCTGCTGTGTAGATTTTCCAATCTTGTTGCAAATGCCCTGGTAGACCAAGTTGGTTGGCAGATTTCCATCCTTGTGTAAAGAGATTCGTGGTTTGTGGCTCGACTATCTGAGCAATGTAAAGAAGGCCTTGTTCAGCTAGATGATTGATGATATTCGGAGGGAGTGTGTGTGTATTTCCGCTGCCTAACCAGGGATCTATTCCAATATGAGCTTTATTCCCTGATCTGATTCTCCAAGAAATTCCATTCCTAATATGAGGCAGGGAAGTGATGACCGCTTTCCATATGGATGATATGTTGCGAAAGTTCCATGATGGCAACCGGATCCAATCAAATATGTTCATAGGCCGAATATACTTCATATAGACCACATGTGTCCAGAGATTCTTAGTAGTCATGATTGCCCATCCCATTTTTGTAGCAAGGGCTTTTTCAAATATGTCCATATTTTTTATGCCCCATCCTCCCCATTTTTTGGGGAGGGCTATGTTATCCCATTTAACCCATGCAAAAGTTTGACCCTCTCTGTTGCCATTCAAGAGAAATCTACTGCATAGTCATTGAATGTGGGAAATGATGGCCCGAGGTAACCAAGCCAGAGACATCCAATACACAAGGGTGGCTTCCAAAACAGATTTAAGAAGAGTTAGTCGGCCAGCCCCAGATAACCACCTGTAGTGATAAATACCTATGCGCTTTTCCAATTTGGCAATAAACCAGCTCCAGTCTGCAATGCTGTAGTTCGAGGGTTTCAATTTAAACCCAAGGTATCTGAGACCATCCCGGAGGTTCAAGGAGGGGAAAGGAAATTTGTTAAGGGCAAGTCCTCTTTCCTGGGGCAGTATCCGCTAATGGTGATGGTATAATTTAAAGCATTCCACATCATGCTTGTGGTTGTGCTGAAGTCTGCAAGTACGACGATAAAAGATAGTATATCACCAATAGATTTGCTGAGTAGAATGAGGACATCATCTACAAATAGAAGATGAGTGAGAGTGCATCCCTCAGCTATTCTGATACCCTGTAGTCATCCAAATTTTTTCATATTCATGATCAGTCGACTAAGTGCTTCCATAATGAGAAGAAAAAGGAGGGTTGAGAGGGGGTAGCCTTGACGAAGTCCCCTTTCTGAGTGGAAGAAAGGAGATGTAGAACCATTGATGAGTAGACCGAGGAAACATTGGTGATGCAACACATGATCCATTTGATGAAATTGTGGGGGAAGCCCCAAGTGTGTGAGAATAATTTGGATGTAGAGCCAATTCACTTGGTCGAAGGCCTTAACAAGATCCAGTTTGAGGATGATACTTTTGAGCTTTTTGTGTTTGATAGAGTGCAACACCTCCTGTGCAGTGCCAATTGCTTCATGAATTTGGCGATGGTGTAGAAAGGAAAATTGTTCAGGTGAAATTTGCTCAGAGAGAATGGGCTTGATGCGATTAGCGATGATTTTGGCTATGATCTTGTAGATGCAATTGCATAAGGAGATAGGACGAAAATCGAAGAAATGTTGAGGATCATCAGATTTTGGGATCAGGGCTATGAATGTAGCATTATAGGCATCATATAATCTTCCAGTAGTTCGACATACTTCGACCAAGTTGAGGATGTCCTGTCCCATGACATCGAAAAAGGCCAAGTAAATTCAGTTGGCCATCCGTCCTATAGAGTGACTGGTCTCATTAACTGATATTCAGCTTCCTGATCCACAAATCGCGGGAATAACCTATCCACTCTGATTATCTCAACCAAATTTGTATTGGCAGGGGCTTTATATAGGTCGCGGAAGTAGTCAATTCCCATTTGTGCTAGTTGATGGAAGTTCTAGGCCTGGTTATCCTGTTGATCCTTTAGCGACCATATTGGTGTTGATAGCTTTGCGTCCATTTGCGAATTGGTGGAAGAATTTGGAGTTCTCATCCCCAGATTTTAGACAGATGGCACTTCTTCGAAGGCGCCATCTCTCTTCATGCTCTCTGAGGATTCGGGTTTGATCTGATATTAATTGTGTGAGTTGGGATTTGATTTGTTCAGAGCATGTCCCAGACCTCAAGGTCAACTCAATCTCTGCAATAGCCTGTTTTTTTTTATTCAGGGTGTCTTCATCCTTTTTTCTTTTGTCTCTAGCCCATGCTTTAGTTAATTTCTTGATAGCATTCATCTTTGCAGCAAAAGTAACTCAGGGGGAGGCAGAAGGTGCTATAGGATGAGTAGTCCAATACTTGGTTACCAGATCAATGTAGTCAGGACTGGTTAACCAGGTAGCATTGAATTTGAACAGAATGCAGGGCTTTCTTCGACAAGGAGAAAGTTCTAAATCTATAGGAGCATGGTCAGAGATCTCACCGGTGCCCACCAATTGACGATAAGATATACCCAAGCTAGTGAGTGCTTCATGAATCAAGAATCGATCAAGTCCCCTGGCAACCTAGGCCTCCCCAGTCCTGTGGTTGTTCCAAGTGGGATGAAGTCGGCCCATAGGGATGTCAATCACATGATGGGATTCTATGATTTGTGCCATATTAGAAGCTAGAGGATCAACATTTGCATGAAGACCCCATGATTCAGCCAAGCCCAAAGAGAAATTAAGATCCCCACCTATGATGAGGCTGTGTGTAGATAAAAGAGAGGTGCTAAGAATATTGTGCCAGAAGGTTAAGCAGGATGTACATGGTGCATATATGTTGATGAGATGGTAAGCAGATCCGAGATCGGATGAGAAAATTTCAACCCCAAGAAATCCTTCCCCACCCCATTGATTCAGGGTTCTTATGGATCGGGGATTGGTGCCAATTAATATCCCCCCAAATCTTCCTCGAGCATCCAAGGTTTGGAAAATCTAACTAGGGCAGATAGCTTGGAGTGTAGAGGTGACATGTTCAGAGGAGTCCAGAGTTTCTTGGAAAAAAATCACATCAGTGGGAGTGCGATGTAGTAATCTACACAGGGCCAATTTCTTTTCAGGGTTGGCCAACCCTCGACAGTTGAAGGAAATAATTTTCATGAGGTAACCATGGGCCGGGTTGTCCGAGCTCTAAGGACCCCTCCAATTTTATTTTTTTTACCTTCAACAATATCCAAACCAGCTTGTATTATAGCTTTGGAGATTTTAGAATGTCGCCCTCGACTAGGTTTTGTTTGAATCTGATCAATCAGACCGAGCCCTCTAGTCTCAGATGAGGGAGGAAGTGAATGAGAGAGTGATCAGAGCTGATAGGGATGGGGGATTTACGAATCCAAAGTTGATACAGAGGGAGGGTGTGGGGGGAAAAGATCAGGGATGGAGGGAGGGATCTCCGAGTAAATGGGATGAGTGAAAGGGCCAGGGCAGGTGACCAAGGAGTAAGGGTCAAAGTGTGAAGGGGATGATATGCATTGTGTGATTGTGGAAACAAATGTAGATGAGTAATTAAAGGATGTAGGGATGGAGGATGGAGAAGTACCCGACACTTGCTTGCCTGCAGCAGCCCGAGCCCTGGTCATCCGGGCTGAGGGAGGCCCGAGAGGGGCAGAGGAGGGCTTGGGCCCCGAACCGGTCTTCTCCCCTTTGTGTCATTCCTCTGTAGTATTGATGGGAGGGGGAGCGGCTGGGGTCGCATTGGTTTGTGCATGATCCGATTCTCCAACTGTATTTGCGCCTATCAGGAGTGGAAAATCCCTGTATAGGTACCCAACTTCATGACATCTTCGACATATATAGGGAACTCTTTCATAATCTAGGATTCGTATTTTGACAAAATGCCTCCATCTCAGCGTGATTTCCTCTTCTAGCCCATCTCTGGTATCCAAGTGTACTAATATCCTTGCCATCGTCATGATGCCAGAGGTGAGATACGTTTTTTCATGATCTAAATAAGTGCCGAGGGTGTTGCTGATGTGTTGCATTATGTCCTCAGACTAGAAGTGAAGTGGAAGCCTTGGTATCCTTGCCCATATTGGGCTAGCTCCAACTTGTTCTCTTTTAGGATCAAAGAGGGGGCTCCATCTTTTGAACAAAACAGGAGCCTGTTCAATATGCCATAGTTTCGATAGTACCCATGTAACCTTCTCTGGTCGACGGAAACGAAGGGTGAACCATCCACGAGGGAGGATAAAAATCCATGGTATTTCTTCCCTAATAGGCCCCCAAATCTCGTTTGTCCAGGTTCGTAAGTGTGTGAGGTTGTATTTGCGCCCTCTCACATGTCCCACGAGGACCCTATTAGCTGTATCGATCACTTCGTCCATGTGTAGAACTACCCTGAGGGTTAGGTCAAAGTTCCTATTACGTTTCTTGATACAGTTGGAGTGATGTTTGCTCCTGTGCAGAGGGATTAGATTCTGTTGTCCAAGGTCGGGATTAGGATCACAACTGAAGATTATCAGATTTAGGGCATCTGGCGATAGGGTTATAAGCGGGGCAGAAAAACAACCCGATGATGTTAGGTCAGTTGGAGGAGGGTCCAGAGGCATGGTCCAAATCATAGAGGGCCGAGAGCTGGAGGTTTCGTGGGATGGGGATAGGGATGTGCCTTGAAGGAAGGTGGAGAGGAAATTCAGTGAGTCAGGCGAGAAAAAAATCGGGCTCGATGCCGGCGAGGATCTCTGAGGGATCGATGGAAGGTCATCGATCGAAAACGATGGAGATTCAGAGGTCAGAGGTGGTTCAAAGAGTGGATGAGGGAGTGGAGGAGGGAAACAAGGACCAGCAGATGCCGCCTTAGGAATGTTGAGGACCAGCAAGGCATGAGGTGGCACAGGATAGATGGGAGAGCCCCAGATGTCGACGCCTTGTAACAGGTCCAGCAAGTAGTCTACCTTCTCATCTTCCATGGTTGTACAGTTAAGCCGAGAATCCCGTGCTGACCATTTCCTGTCGCCGTAGACACCGACCAAAAGCAACGGTGGAAAATAAGCTCAACGGTGGCCTGTGGTCATTTTCAGATGTGCTCTTGTAAAAACCCTAACACCTTCGCAACCCTAACAGATAGAGATCGCTTAGTGGTGTGCATGCGCATCTTTTCCACGGGGGTTTTTGCTTTCGCATCTCTACCACCGATCATTTCCATCTCCTGTGATAACACTTTTCTAAAAAACTACTTCAACTGGAGTCTTCCGATTTGGATTTAATTATTATTCTAAATATAAAATCATTCATCATTTATATTATTTTTTAAATTATATAACGTTCACATTAATTAATTTATTATTATCTTTTAACGTTCATTTCTCTATCAATTTTGCATCTCTACACTATATAATTACATCGTTTGATCAGTTCATACAACAATTTTGCATCTCTACATTATGATGATGATAATTACATGGTTTGATCAGTCATACCGCAAAGTTTGACCAAAAATATTGAAATGTGATTTAACCCAAGAATTATCTTAATAACATTATGAATCACAAAAATTTGCATTATGAAATATATTAAATTATTATTAATTTATTTTAAATTAAAAATATATTAAAAAAAATTAAATATAAAATTTAATGAATATTATAGATTCCTTGTGCTACTTGCCCTCCTTAGTCAATAAATTCCATGAGGTGATGCTCTCACTAGTAGATTATTTAATTTGGCCAACTAGAAAGCATATCACAGGCACAGGCTTCATTCAAAGAACCTCTAACATATCACGTGCAGTGGTGGCATATTAAACAATACCGCTAATTTGACTACATATTGGAAAATACATCTAAAAATCACATTATTTAACCCCCTACCAATACAAACCAAATACACCTTCCCAAATTAAAAAACCCTAATTTCACTAGATATTGTAGGTATTCATTTTATCATTAACATTTTTTATACCCCTTTATATTTTTTCATTAACTTTGGGCCCCATTTTTTATACCTTCCAATATAAAAACCATCTACCCCTATATATCCCCCAATATATTATGTCCCCCAATATGAACCCACGTGTTATGGTATTGCTCCCCAATGAAGCTTGGTATGGTATTGCTCCCTAGTGAAGCCCTCGATCATGGGCAATTTTATAATCAAGATTTTGTTTAAGTGATGAAAATATTGAAAATACTGTTTTGATTTTATATTTATATTGTATATTTTTCTGAATATTTAAATTATGGATATATTATGTTTATAATTAAAAAAAAATTAATAATTATTTTTTGAAAATATCATATTATAAATATAATTTAAATATTTATATTTATATAAATGTAAAATGTTTAGTTTAATGAATTTTTTTATAATTAATCAAAGGAAAAAATATAATTTTGTCCATAAGCCTATATTACATAGGGAGATGTGTAATTCTTTTTGCACTCAAATTCAATTTGACATGTGTCATTTTTTAAATAAGAATAAAATATTATGTAAAAAAAGAAACTTTAATTATTATAAAAAAAATAAAAATGAATCACTCATGAAGTGTAAATCAATTGATTAGTGTTGGATTTAGTCTCTACCAAGTCTTAAGTTTAAAGCTCATTCTAAGGCACTAAGGATGGTAGCTACTAAAGAGAATTATGATGGAAACCAATTTGAGAAATTAAACTATAATAACATCTTTTTCTTTTACAAATTTCTAAGTAATAATTATTAAAATAAAATCCATCCCAAATTACTTTAGTATTTTCATATCCTCTTGTAGAAAAATGTTAGTTTCTTATAAATTTTAAGTTTTGTAGAAATATTTATAATCTATTTTGTTGAAAGTAGTCTTTGTTTCATGGTCACGAATCACAAGGTAAAAGATGAGATTCTCTTTAAGATAGTGTTTGGTCTACTCTCATCTTCAATGAGCTACTAGAGTTAAGCAACATCGTTGTGCCCCATGACAAGAGACCTTCCAAAAGAAAGTACATTTTTCAAACTTCTCAAATCTTCTTTCCCTGTAAATTTTCTTTATTCATGTTCAAATACAAAGAACTAAGACTTATAAAAAAGTATTTGTTTGAATATTTATATGATTATTATTCTTTTCACATTTTGGGTGTTTTCCTTTCTATTTTCGGGAAATATATATTGAGTTCTCAAGTTTATAAAAGAATATACTTTCCTTTCAAATTGTATTACAATTTTTTGGGGTTAAGGTAAGAAATCATCATCAAAATAATAAACCAACAACAAATAAAATCATTTTAATTTTAATACTTTCATAATTTTAATTAATAGTAATATACAAACTTTTTTGAAATTTCTATTCACTTTATAAAAAATACTAATTAAGTTAATTGTAACATATTCTATAAAATATTAATTAATTTAACTATGGCATAACTCAAGGTCGCTATTGAGCTAGCTAAAGGAATTTGGATTCGATTATAATCCATCAGCCATAGCTACAATTTCTTAAGAGCTACAACTTTGGGATATCCTGGAAACATACAAACACAAGATTTAACTCTTGTTGTTCATCTCAATAGTTTGAGGCTCTCTCTGTGTTTTTAGTCTTCATGGATCTCTCTTACTTCTAGGTTTGGCCTCTTATTTCTCATCCCCTGCAAATCCTTTAATGATTGACATCCTTTTATGTTTTCTCTATTTTCTCCTACATGTTATTTTGAGTTTTGGCTTTTTATCCCCCTCCTCGGTTGTATGTTCTTCAGGGGTTTTATTTCACTTACTTCTCTGTGATCTGCATTCATCGGTAGTTGTCGATATTTTCTTGTTGTTGTACTCTCCTGCTTCTAGGCCCCCCTCCATTTTTTTCAGAGTGTTCCACTTGTTTTTGCCTTATCCTTCCCTCCTAAGTATCCCCTATAATCATTCCCTTCACCATGGTTCATTGTCCACTGGTTAGCCCCATAATATGAGGATGTTGAGGTAGGCATGGTGGTCCACCTCCTCCCATTTATAGCCCTCCTACCCTACGTGGTACCCGCAATCAAGCCTTTTCCAGAGTCATTATTGAGAAGTATAGAAGCATTATACATGAAGTCATCTAGAGGGAAATCTTAGCCATTGAATACTATGTCAGGATGGCTTGCATATTTGTTTTAGAGACTCACGTGGAGTGAGAAACTATAGAGTGGATCCCCAATGTTTGATATTTTGCGAGGGCTAGAGCATATACTTACATGAAGACAATTAATTTGTATTGGTATGTTAAAATCTCATGGGGAGGGCTCTCACTGATAGAGAAAAAATCAACATGAGCTCATTATCTACATGGTCTAACTCCTAAAGAAAATTTAAAGTGTAAACAAAAAAGTAAATCCGTTGATCAAGAGAATTATTGGCACTGACCCCTCATTGTCGGACACCGATGGAGATTCTCACCCACTTGATAACACCCTTAACATCTCTAAATGAAGATATTCATGGCTTAGGCTCTACTGAATATTTTTTTTTCAACTTGATCATATTTTTTAGTCCATGGGATGTTGTCTATACAATTATTTATTTCTATTTTATGTTATCTAATTGATAGATTAGAAACAATAGAGACAATATCAAAATTTTAAGTTTATAGTACTAGTTTAAAATTAGTAGAGACTATCCATATTTTTTCTTAGAGGAGAAAAAAAAAATGGTATTTTTCATTATATGAAAACCTAGTTACATCATTCAAGTGTCAACAATGCAGTATTAACTTCATTCCCAAGGCAAATAGCTGATGTCATATTAGAGGAGAAAAGCAACAAAATACATTTACTAGCCGAAAAATACCATAAAGTTTTGCATAGATACTACAAAAAAAATGATTTTAAACAATATTTTCTAAATAGTATCTAGCACTGTGACCGTATCATATACTAATAACCAGTAAAGAATTACGATAAACCAGTTTTTCCACAGCTATTTGAACATTTTCCTTTGTAGCAGTGATGAATATGTATCCAACCGGGTCGTTGATGTCGCATTTGGATAGTGAATCTGCATCCCGATTCGACGCTTGGTAAATATGGTGGATTGAGTAGTTGTGGAATTTATTTAATAAGTTCTTGAAGTGCATACACCAGCCACAAAGGTTAAGTGGATCAAAATTAGTGTATCCGTGATGCCTTCCACAATGGTTTTGGAATCCCCATGTATGTGAAGGATGTTAATCTACAATGAAACAACATACCATAGTAGTCCCCACATGGAAATCAATTCTACAAGATAATTGTTGCCCTTGCCTACATGCCACTATAGCTTATATCCTATCTTCACATCAATCCAAATCCATGCTCCACATCCGCATAAACCCTGTTGAGATTCCCAGTTGAAAAATCCTGCAGGAAGGCTGATCTGAGGAGGACTAATACAACGTGATAAGTCAGTAGTAGTCGCACTTTTGGGGGTATATTAATCCAACCAAGACAACACCTTCATGACAATAGAAATCGAACACAGAGGAGTTCCATTAAAAATGAGACATTTCTGAGCCTTCCATATCTCCCATATAGTATATGATGGAATAAGCATAGTCCCCCCCCGGGAGATTCCCCAAAGGAGGTAGTGTTCCAGTGATAGGAAGGTGATATTTGGTATCTTGCAAAAAGTTAGTATACAAGACCAGATAGATAAAGAGACTGCAATGTAAGAGTAGGCGAGTTACCAATTGCTATGCAAAAAGACAGAAATAACATTGACTCAGACCAATCATTCCCCTCCTACACAAATTATCCCAAGTGAGTATTCTATTATTCCATGCCAGCCATGTAAATATTATGATCTTTATAGGCACCTGGAACTTCCATATGTGCAGGAACCAAGGAGTGGCATAATATCCCATGTCCAAATGTGAAATTAAATGATAATTTTCAAATACTAGCACCAAATTGTGATTAAGACGACCACCCCATGACAGTGTGTCCCTAGCACTGTCGTGACATAAGATCACATCCCACAGCTATTGTAAATAATATTTCCACCCAGTGGCCAAATCAGTCAATAATCTGATTCCCTCGACATTTTTCCAGACAAGGACACCACCCTTCCAACCCTGAATAAATTGTATGAGGAAAAAGATCCCTCTTTGATGTAGAGCACCCACCAGTGTGTTATCCGGGAGAGCACCCCGAGCCACCCCCAATATCACATCTCTCCCTATGATAATCCTGTCGCCATGACCAAAACACCA
The DNA here is from genome assembly GCA_034641835.2 of Pinus albicaulis. NCBI lineage: Eukaryota > Viridiplantae > Streptophyta > Pinopsida > Pinales > Pinaceae > Pinus > Pinus albicaulis. The sequence goes on from CM076574.1 coordinate 835,735,733, forward strand.
TCTAATTCTGAAGAAAAATATGTCCTGAACTTTTAAGAAACTGTGCCAAATGATGGATCCTCCCGCATTTCCCAATTGCCGCGTCCGAAAGCAGTGTATGAGCGGCCTAGCCCTGAGATATTTGTGCATATAAATTTGATGGGCCAATCCAAAACCAATAAGGTATCTCCACATAGATTTGATAATATGGGACTTACCAAAGGAGTTTAGATCAAGAACCCCCAAACCATTTAAATCGTAGGGTCTAGTCAGATCTGTGCAGCGGACCAGATGGTATTTACTTACCCCACCTAAACCCGACCATAAAAATCGAGCCATAATCGCTTGTAGAGTGTGACGAACCCGCACAGGAAGAGACAATAGATGTAACCAATATGTAGTGATCTATTGTAGAACCGAATTCACTAGGACGAGATGACCCCCAAGGACAAGGACAAATATCGATGCGACCAATTTAAGACATATTTCATTAAATTTGGAAGTTTATGTTGATCTAGAATTTAGAAATTTTAACTAGATTAAGTTTTTTCAAAATGTGGAATTATAAAATCACTTAGTTTACTACTTTTAATGTAGATATTCACCATTTTTGGTGAAAATTTTGTCATGGTAAAGTATATAAAACAAATTTATATAAACTTGCAAAAACAAATATTTAACATCTTAATCTTGGTTTCCTTACATTATCTCTTTTAAGATTTTTTATGGTTTGTACTAAAAGCTAAGTTTGTTAAAGTTATCTTATGAAGATAATGTTGTGTATGTTACTATTATTAACTTTATGAAAATAAAGGTTTGTATGTTATTATGATTAACTTTATGAAAATAATGTTTTGTATGTTACTATTACTAACCCATTTAATTATAATTTGATATAGTAAATATCATGTATGTGTTAAATTACAATTATTACTAAGACAAGGTTGGCACAATTTAAAATTCTATTGCCTTTGCAACACTAGTAATATGGTTGAAGATGAAAAACCCTCTTAGATCATCGACTTTATACTCAATTTTGGATTTAAATTTCAAAATATTTGTGGCACCACTAACCTTCTTGATCTTTTAACTAAACAAAATTATGATGATCTTGAAACACTTATTTTAATGCTTTTTTAGCATAACAATAAAATTCTTAAGAATTTAGAGTAATATCTTTATGGCTTCTTATATACCATATTATTTGGTCTTAGTGGATGATAATCATCATTATCACCATCATCATTACATACTATTGTAGGAAGTTTGAACCATTTTAATGTTGACATGAGAAAATACTTTTTTACGATCAATTTAAATGTTGAATGAGAGTAGTAGTATAATTTATTTGTTATTTATTATTTATTATTTGTTCTTTTGTGTTAAAAACTAACTTAATTGAAACTGACTTGATGAATAATAGATTAATATGCAAGGTATATATTAAGTATAAAGCTATTTAATGACAAATTATCATAGTAATGTGTCCAATATATACCAGCATAGATCCAACTTAAATACATATTTAACATGAGCCTAGAGGGATTAAATGTTGAATGAGAGTAGTAGTATAATTTATTTATTATTTATTATTTGTACTTTTGTGTTAAAAACTAAGTTAAAAACTATTGTTTTTATAGACCAAGTTTAGAAGATGTTGTTTTTAAGTGCACTATTGAATTTTATTATGCATATTTGATATGGTGAGAAGTCATGTTGGTCAAACAAAGCTTTGAAAACTTAAATATTTTATGGCACTGTCATGTCATTTGTATCACCACGAGATTACATTGAAATACTAAATAATATAAAACTCCAAAAATAATATGAAGAGAATAGTTGATATACAACAAATTTTGAAAAGTGTGTCTGAATGTATATTAATAGATCCTTCAAAAAAAAAAATATTCGAACTTACACATCCCCTCATACTAGGTTGTAGAATGAGCCTCGCCTCTCGTCTCAACTACTAATCATTTTAATTATCAAAATCAATCATGAATTAGAATAGTAACAAAGTAATACAATTTGATTATTTTCAAATCCAAGAGGAAAGAGAGAAAATTAACTAAACTATTTATTACAAATATTTAGTTTTTATTCCTGGAGTGTTTAAGGATATTATATTGAAAAGAACATATTGACATTCATCTAAAACTTAGATTCCTTACATTATTTCTATTATCATTAATATTTATATTTATGCATTAAATTTGACTCGTGAATAATAGATTTTGTAAAAAGATTCTTACCTATAAAGTTATTTAACGATATATGAATATTGTGTTTCTTACTATTATTAACCATTTTAAATTGACACTAACTACTTTTCCTATGTTGAGTTAAAATTTATTATGCTAGTACAATGTTGGCACCACTTCAAAGTCTATAAGAGGAAATATTTTATAAGTCTAGTTGTGTTGTTCAATGATCAAAATCATTTTTTTTATAAATTAGAGTGCAACAAAAAAACAAATTTGATTTAGATCAATTATAATAAGGAATATTAAGGAAAACTCACTTCAAACATTATTAAAAATGTCTAACATTTTTTCATTAAGTGTTTAAATGGTTTATTTTAAATATAATACTAATTAGCTACTCCATTATTGTTTTAATAGACCAAGTTTAGAAGATGTTGTTTTTAAGTGCATTATTGAATTTGATTGTGCATATTTGATATGGTGACAAGTCATGTTGGTCAAACAAAGCTTTGAAAACTTAATTTTTTTATGGAACATTCATGTCATTTGTATCACCACATGATTACATTGAAATACTAAATAATATAAAACTCCTCCAAAAATAATATGAAGAGAATGTTTGATATACAAAAAATATTGAAAAGTGTGTCTGAATGCATATTAAAAGATCCTTAAAAAAACCACGTTCATGAATCATATAAACCTAATCTTAAGATATTTGCCCAAGTAGGTCAAGAAAAACTTCTAGACCATATTTATCTATCTTGGTCTTCTTGCAATGTTCTTTCTTTGGTAGCCATCCCCAAACTATGGTATTAATTGGAATAGAGACAAGTTCTGTGCCATCAGGATTTGGTATCCAATATTGCTCTAAAAAATTTCCATTGTATTTCCCTGAAATAGGCTTCCACCAATCAACCTTTACATGAAGATTCTCACTTTCATTATCCCTAAATATATCTGAGATGGATTTTTCCATCCAAATCATCTCTCCTGCATCCTCATTTCCTGATCTAACTAGCAACATCCTTCCTTTCTGAACATCAATCTTTGGATTGAATGTTGGCTTTGGCTTGTTGCATTTGGGTCCAAAATATACGGGTTCATCTATTGCATTATCAAAATATTCATCCATAATACTTGAGATTACATGTAGTGCATTACGATCAACATCAACAATGTGCCTTGTCTTGGGCCATAAATCCTCAAAGGATGAATCACTTCCATCTATTATTCTATGATCATTATAGATTCCATCTAATGTATCAAGAACTCTTTCCCAATACACTACTTTATTTTTCCATTCCTCTGTAACAATTGGTGAATCTTCATTCCCTATAGTGTCTTTCCACATTTTTATGTATGATGTTATCCCTTCCTTTAGTTCTTTGAAATAGGAATCATTCTTTTTGGAATCTAAGAAAGATGGGTTCCCTATGGGAATTATAGGTCGACCTTCATCATCTATATTCCATAACTCAAATCGATCTGACCACTCAATATCTCTTATGGATTCTTTGGACCTTAGTACTGGAATATCATTGAGTACAAGAAATTGGAAGTATTGAACATTAAGATGTCCAACTAATGCATTTTTTCCCTCCTTGATATATCCATTAAGGAAACTTTTGAAGTCATAGACCTTGTCAATAAGTGTAGGTGGAAACACTCGGTTTTATTCAATTTTGTGATAAGTATCCATCGTTTCAGGTAAAGAATATATATATTTACTTTCTAGGTTGGAATACATTCTTCCGTAGGTTCCATCTATGTCTTCATGGCTGTGCCCCATAGGCAAGAATCCAACCTCAATAGTGATGAAGACACCAAGTGCAGTTAAAAGTGATAAAAACATGAAAAGATAGTGATTCTTATTATCACCTGCTGCATTGTCCAACTGTAACAACAAATGTGGAGGAAGAGCTTTAAAATCAACATTTTGGCTCTTTGATCTTCCATGAGATATAAAATCATACTTGTAAACTTGACATTTTGAGTAAATAGAGGTGTCAAGTAATGCATTTGTAAGTGGGTTTCTTGAACTTCCACTCTCATAAAGTAGATCACCATACATATTAATTTGTGGGTCTTCAAGATCCCTTAAGCACTTTGCAAGGGATGTAATAGTAAATTGCGATCCCATGTGTACAAATGGTAGGGAGAAATGACCAAAACCTCCTGTGTTATGCCCATGTGTTAGCATACCTGTCAATGACACACCTAAATTTTTTCCTACAATAGATTTTGATTTGACACGTAGCCTTGGGATTGAAGTCTTTGTTTTGTCCATTTTATCATGGATAATGCTCAAATACTCCTTTGGAAACCACTCTGACATAATTCTATGGGCATAGTAGCAATATCTTCCACACATAACAATCTTATTATGTTTTTTCAGCCTACCTCATGCCTTTTCTTCCATCTCTTTTGTAGTCACTGACTTCATCTGTGATTTCAACACAATACATTAACTGCATTTACTGAAGTTGGTGTTCTTTGAAAATGCCACATCTCGAAACTTAGTATTCCATATCTTGCTCATTTTTGACTCTAATATTGATGGGTAATTGAGCTTTTGAAGAGCCTCATTGATCTCTTTTAACAGAGAATTTTGTGTGTAAGTCGAAGGAAGCAATATTAAAGGAGCAGATGTTCCATCTTCTTCAACTTGACGTGTTTGGTTTGGTGAAAAATCTGAATTATCCATTACAATTTTGTGCAATATTTCTATGGCTGCCACGGTGTGTCCTCGTGCTTTGCATGTGTTGGTGTTACCATGAATAGCTTTGATCTATCCATTTTGGAAATATTTTTGTAGTTATAGAATGTGCTTTGAGGAATCTTATGTATTTTATACCATGCTTTCTTACAAATAATATTCCCATTAAATCTCATGTCCTTTACATTTCTAGAAATAGGTGATAGGCCATGGCCATGGCCATGGCTCCTTGACATGATTGTGTTTGACGTGAGTGAATTCAAGACAAATTCCCTAATACCATTTTTATTATTTGTCTCATGCCCCTTCTAGCACCTACAGTGGCCTTCCTATCCACATGTCGAAGACAATATTTTGTACAACATACATCTGCTGCCAAAAGTCAAATTTCTTTCTCTTCATCTATATTTGTTTGACATTTTGCAATTTTTGTTGTAGCCATAACTCGTTTATTACTTTTATATGGCCTTGTTACATGCATATCAATTGAGTTTATATATTTTTCATTACCAAGATTCCCATCCCATTTGTTTAAGGGATTTTTGTCTTCTATAACATCCCATAACACCATTTCCTTGGTTGGCTCCTTGAATTTTTCCTTAGCCCTTAATATCACACCTTTGTCATCCACCAACTTATTTATTGGTGATCTAACCAAACAATGTATATACTTATCCCAAATTTTTCATATTTCACAATTTCCATCTATCTCTTCCAAAAAAACACCAAAGTCCATTTCTCCTAGTGTTTCACCTTCAACAATGTCATCCTCACGGACATTAACTAGCATTCCTTTAGCAATGCACATTCTTGTTCCTATGAATTCATGTGTAAGAGAAACATTTTTACATATTAATTTAACCCTATCTTGGGGAATATTTATGGCATGATCATGACAATGAGGTTCCAAATTTGATTCTGCCCAAATCTCATAAGATTCCAATGCACCCCCTAGTGTATGCTCAAATCCTGTTGGATGTGGTAGAGAAACATCATGCTTTAAAACCTTCTCAATTTTAACCAATATGCATCCTCTCTTTACCATATTTCCATGCACTTTATGCCCAAGCTCTATATTGGATATGGAGCCCTCACTAACCTTCAATCCATGTTGCAGAAGATCGACCTTTTCTCCAATAGAAAATGTAGAAGAAACATGTGCACCTATAAACAAATGTAAATAAGATTAGTATTTACTCAAAAAAAAGTATTATACTATCAATAACATTTGAACACATGCTTCAATATTTTTATTTACCTATGTTGTGCCTCAAATCCCTGATATTCCATGGATGTATGTCCCCTTCATCAACATCCTCAATCAAATGTGGTTGAGTGACATCAATTATCAAAATTGCAACATAACATGCATTAACCCTTTCTCTGACATAATAAGTTCTAGACTCTGTAGATTTGACCCTTCCTAGCCCAACAGATTGATAATTAATAAGGAGATCAACATAGCCTCCCTTTTGCTATATTTTCCATTGTAGCTTGTACCAATTCTGTAACAACAATTAAACCATAAATTGTAATAAAAAGGCTAAACCATGTAAAGTGTGATTTTATATTTTCGCAAAAACACACAACTTTCAAAAAGTAATATAGATGAAATAATTTAAAAATTATGGTATTCATATTGTATGTAATGAAACATTGTTCCCCACCATCTAGTGCCTACTACGAAAAAGTACTTTACATGCAAATTACACAAAAAAACATATATGAAGACCATGTAATGAGAGATGTAGATAGTGTCATAGAATGACAAATATAAGCTCGTATCAACCACCAAGTTCCTATTTAACTTCATAAATGACATTTGTAGTCTTAATGCATGTGTATGAATAATGATCATAAGAAATTTGTAGAAGTTGAAGAACCAAAACATGGTCCATTGTAAAAATACCGACACTCGAATACGCTCTGCGCACTTGACCTAGCCACACTGCTTCTGAGCTTGTGGCCGCAGGCCTACCATGGCCCCTCCGGTCGATTCCACGGAGGGGGGCGACGCTCAATTGGCATTCTCTGCTCTTGTGAAATCTCTTCCGACTCAACGCCCTCGCCCATCTCTTTCTAAGTTTGTCAAGAAGCTGGACGGTCTGCAAGAGGTTGTTCTGCCTCCTACTTTGCCAAGAATGGTTGCTCTCTCACTTGCTGAATGGGGGATTATCGGGAAATTCACTGGCTTATGGCCATCCCCCAAAACTATTCAACACTGGATCGAGAAGAACTAGGCGGACAAAGTCAGTGGCAAAATCTCTATTCGCTTCTGTGGGAAAGGATATTACACATTATATTTTGAAACAAGAGCTGACAAGGACTTAATCTTCAGAAACAGCCCTTATTTTATGGACTCCAGAGGGCTGTACTTAAACAAATGGACTCCAGATTTTGATCCCAAGCTAGATGTCCCTAGTGCTTTCCCTGTCTAGGTCCGCCTTCTGCATCTCCCGCTCCATTGTTGGGGAGATGAATCGGTTCGCACCAAAGGCAATGCTGTTGGGAAGTACATCGATCAGAGCGAGCCCAAGGAAAATATGCAAGCCCGTGTGCGTATATGTGTTGAATTTGATCTCGACAAGGGTCTCCCAGAGGAAATCAAGCTAAAGGTGGATGACTGGACACACATTCAGCAATTGGACTACGAACAAATTCCATTCAAATGCAAGGTATGTCACAAGTACGGCCATTTTTCCAATCGCTGTTCTAAAATTGTTAATGATGAAAATGCTCAACCTAGGAAACAATGGGAAACTGTCAAGAGGAAAAAGACTGCTGCTGCACCATTAGCTGAAGCTCCTCCCAAATCAGCTCCCTTCAAACCTAACCCTTCCTCCTCGTCGACTCCTCTGCCCTCCCCTCCAAAAAAATCCTTAGAGTCAACCAATCCCTTCTCCTCCATTTCCCTTGATGATGATCTCCCCATCCCTCCAACTCAGGATGGCTCTCTTGCTCCTACTCCCCCTTCAAACCCTTCTCCATCATTATCCCATGACCCTCTTACATCTAGAGCAACCAGAAGCTCTTCTAAAGAACACGGTGCCAATCTGGATACAAACAGAAAACTAGGGCTAGGCAGGAGATCCACCAAACAGCAAAGAGAAGAAAATGCCCAAAAATATATTTCTATGGGCACTCAAAACCCCATAGAAACTTACATCTTGGGGCAAAATAGCAAGGAAGCGGCACATAAAGATCAGGGAGGGCAAGAAAATCTCCGTACCCCTCTCACCTAATGATGAAAGCCCTATCCTGGAACAGCAGGGGATTAGGGCACCCCTCTAAAATCAAAGCTCTAAATGATATAAAAGCTCAGGAAAAACCAGGAATACTAATGCTACAAGAAACAAAGCAAGGTTATCAAGAAATGAGAGGGATTATTGACCACCTTAAGCATTATGAAGGAAGCATCTGCGAATCTAGGGGAGCTTCAGGGGGAATCACCACCCTTTGGAACCACACTGCTTGGAAGCACAAAACTGATACAATCAACCAATTCTGGATTAAATTTGTTCTAGAGAATCTCATGAACAGCAAAAAAAATTTCATCTATAATGTCTATGCTCCAAATCACTACAGGGACAAAGCGCAGTGCTGGAATTCTCTCCAAAATGACATCGATGAAGAAGAAATCAACAACATTATTCTCGGAGGAGATCTAAATCTCATACTCCACGCCAACGAAAAGAGGGGGGGTTGTTTTACACACAATCCCTGCAGAACGCAGTTTGAGATTATTATGCAGGATCACGATCTCATTGATGTTGCACCCAAAAATCGAAGGTTCACCTGGAATAATCACAGATTGGGCAAAGATAATATAATGGAGTGGCTAGACAGGATATTGGTGAATATCTCCCTCCTCTCCTTCTACTCCACAACATACTCTGTTGTCCTCCCCTTTGCAGCATCCGATCACTACCCCACAGCGCTAACTCTTGAAGCTCACTACTCTCTAGGTCCCATTCCGTTTAAGTACAACCCACTGTGGAGAAATTTTCCCATTGTTGATCAGATTGTGAAACATACATGGTGCCAACACATTGAGGGATCGTTGGGTTTCATTTGGGAAAGAAAACTAAAAAGGACCAAATGCACCTTAAAAGACTGGGCACGTAATCACTATAAGGAGCCAGAGAAAGTGAAAGTTGAAATAAAAAACAAATTGGAGTAGATCCATAGCACTATAGAGGAACAAGGACTGTCCCAAGAATCCAAAGCCAGAGAATGCGACCTTTACTTCCAGCTTTATCATGCCAATCGTATGGAGGAGCAAAAATGGAGAATCAAATCACGCCAGCTGTGGCTGCAAGGAGGGGACAAAAACTCCACCTTTTTCCATAAGCAAACTACAGTTAGAAAAATCAGGAACAATGTCACCTCCATCACTGATGACGAAGGCCAACTTCAAACATCCCAAGATGCTATTAAAAAGGCTGCCTCAAAACATTATAGCGTGCTTTTAACTGAAACCAAAGAAGTTGAAGATTACTCAAATCTGCTTTAATATCTTCCCACAGAAATCGGTGCAGAAATTAATGCAGGACTCACCAAGGATATAGAAGAAGAAGGAATACAAAGAGCCATTTGGGCTCTTCAGCCAGACAAGGCTCCTGGCCCAGATGGCTTCCCCATCAGCTTTTATAGATCACACTGGGGGACTATCAAAATATATCTTATCAAGATGATAAAATGGATCCAACGCAAGAATAAAATCGGAGGCTTCACCAATGCCACCCACCTTGCCCTTCTCCCTAAAGAAAATCGACCCTCATCCTTCTCCCGTTTTCGGCCCATTTCTCTCTACAACTCCTCATATAAAATCTTGTCTAAAATCATGGCCACTCGCCTCAAACCTATCCTTCCCTCACTCATCTCTGAGAATCAAGGAGGCTTCCTAGCCAACAGAAAAATTTCTGACTCCATTCTGCTTGTGTAAGACGCTATTCATTCCAGCCAAATTAGAAAAGAAAAAGGGTTCATTCTAAAACTAGACTTAGCCAACGCTTTCGATCGAGTAAGACACTCTTTCCTCCTTGTTGTTCTAAAGAAAATGGGATTTGCCTCACCCTTCATCGACCTAGTCCAAGCATGCATCTCTGGCCCTTGGATCTCCCCCCTTATCAATGGCAGACCAGGGCCTTCCTTCTAATATTCTCGAGGATTACATCAAGGCTGCCCCCTTTCCCCCTACCTTTTTATCTTGATGGTTGAATCCTTTAGCAGGGCGCTTGATTACAAACGCCGCACCGGTCTTATCACCAACATTAAATCTGGGAATGGAGTAAAAAACATAAACCATTCTCAGTTTGCTAATGACACCTTGTTAATGGGAGGAGCCTCCAAAATTATAGCTCGCCGTTTCAAAACACTCTTAGACAGATATATGAGTTACTCCGGAGGCATGATCAATCACCTTAAGAGCTGCATTTATGGCTGGAATGCAACTGCTCAAACTCTTCAGAGCATTGCCAACATTTTCGGGGTCCCTTGCAAGTTAGATTGGGGGCATTTCTCTTATCTGGGCATGCCAGTGAGTGTGGGTTCTCTGAAAACTGAAGTTTGGGACACCATTATTGACAAAATGAAAAGGAAAGTGCAGCAATGGGGCTCCCTCTGGCTTAACCCAGCAAGACGCCTAATCCTCCTGAAATCAGGCCTCTCTTCACTGCCCTTGTATCAATTCACGCTCCTACAAGCTCCAGCTAGTTTTCATCACAAAGTGGAAGCCATCCTCCATCACTTTCTCTGGCAAGGGGGAAAAACTAAAAGAAAGAAATACAACCTCATAAATTGGAAACAGGTTATTCAACGTTATGAATATGGAGGGCTAGGGATCAGATCACCATAGCTCCTAAACTTGGTCTTTGGTGGCAAGATAGTCTGGAGGCTCATCAATGGAGACTCTTCTTGGTGGAAGAACGTGTTGGAATTCAAATATCTAAATTCTCCGAGGCAGCTTCTTTTATATCACAATATACTTCTTAGAGCCTGCACTGAAATTTGGCAGCTGTGTAAAAAAGCAATACCCATCCTCGCTTCAAACATTTCTAAGGTCCCTAAGGGGGGCAACGGCACTAGAATAGGAACTGATAAAATAATGGGCCATCAACCCATCAGCAGTAGGCCCAGAACCCAGCAGATTCTCTCTTACCTTGGCCACAAAGGGATTCACAATTTGAGTCAGATATCCAAATGGGATATTCACAATCATCTCTGGACAGGATGGCAATTCCCCAATATTACTGATGAGCTACGTTCAAGCCTGGATAATCTACAGGCTCACCTCCATGGCATCGCACCCACCAAAAAAAACGATGTGGATTGTTTCTGTTGGGACCCTACAGGCACTCGCTATATAGTCAAAATTTCCTACCAACAAATATGTAACAGAGATCATCCCACCCCCAAATGGTCACAATGGAAAATTGTTTGGAAATCAGAGAATCTCCCCAAAATTAAATTCTTCATTTGGGTTCTTTTAAAAGGGAAAGTGCTTACTTCTGACAACCTGAAAAAACACGATGTTCTTGGTCCTTCCCGCTGCCCAAACTATCATGCAGCAGAGGAGACTATTCAACACCTTTTCATAAATTGATCCTTCACCACTGCTTGTTAGAAAGAAGCCTTCCTGAAGGATCAACTCCCCTGGGGTCCCCATAGCACCATTGTCGAACTCTTACACTTATGGAAGAAGAATTACCCTTGGCAGCACAAGAAGAATAATGTGGCAAGAAGAGTCTGGAACGCTCTATCTTACTCCATGCTGGGGCACATATGGCTAGCACGCAATCAAGTAATCTTCAAAGACAAAAAGATCGACATCAGGAATCTCTACAACAAGGCAAGAGGACTCGCTCTGGAAACAATAGCTGTCAATAGTCAACGGAACATTGACACGGTTGGGCTCTTCGTTGAAGAACATAATTATATAGGAAGTATGCTAGATCAGAGGTACAGGGGGCTCTGCAATGGCCAACACAGAAATGACACCAGCAGTAAATAAATATCTAGCAGCAGTTGGAAAATCAAAATGAAGGATAAGGAGTTTGCACTCTGGATAAGAAGCTGCAACACACACTATCTATTTTTTGATGGAGCCTCCAAGTCAAATCTTGGTAAGGCTGGGGCGGGCGGAATTATTTGTAACGCCAACAAAGACATCATCCTTGCTTACGAATGGGGACTAGGCTCCCTTTCCAATAATAGAGCCGAAGCCCTCGCTCTTTACAAAGGTCTTATTCAGCTCCAAATCCTTGGCATTCGCATAACAACAGTGATCGAAGATTCAGAAATCATCATCAGCTTAATGGTCCACAATCGAACAACCACCAATTTACCACTCCAACAAATTATAAAATGATGTCATGAACTCACCCAACAAATGCAAGAAGCTCGATTTATCCATGTCCTTTGCTCCCTCAATAAGGAGGCTGATGCTTGTGAAAACAGAGCCTGCTCCAAACCTTTGGGCATTCTCAACAGAAACGCCTTCGAATCCTTTTGTTTTCTGCCATGAATTGGAAAAATCCCCTTAGTTTGTCTGCAGAGGCAACTGTTGTAACCATGCCCAAGAATTCGATGGCAACCAGAAATATACTGTTGGAAATAATGAGCCCAGCCTCAACGCAGCAAATTCGGGATCTACAGGCCTTGAAGGCAACCCATTGCAGGATTCATATGTTTTGAAGACAACTTCTCTTTATCATGTTTTACAAATGTAGTTTTCTACTGTCACATTTTTTCCGAATTTACACTAGATCAACCTTCTCAACAGTCAAGTATAATCGGAGTGCAAAGGAACCTGGTCTCAATGATGTTCCCCTCTATCTCTTCTTTCATGCTTATAGCCCTGTAACAATGGGGCTTAGACTCCCAGTTTTCTCTTTTTGAATACAAACAACACCCGATTATGTCAAAAAAAAAAAAACATGGTCCATTGTAAAATCTAAGAAATTCCAAGGTTGATGCTACATAAGATGTCTAAAAGCCCCATGAAAAGGAGAAATTATTTTTTCACTTAGTGAGGATGTTTACTGTTTGAACTTGATAATCAAAAGCCAAACTAGAGGTTTTCTTCCAAATAAAAGATTTGAATGAAAAATATAAGCTCATATCAAACCACCAAGTTCCTATTTAAATTCAGAAATGACACTTGTAGTCTTAAATTATGTGTATGAATAATGATCATAAGAAATTTTTAGAAGTTGAAGAACCAAAACATGGTCCATTGTAAAATCTAAGAAATTCCGAGATTGATGCTACACAAGATGTCTAAAAGCCCCATGAAAAGGAGAAATTATATTCACTTAGAGAGGATGTTTGATGTTTGAACTTGATAATCAAAAGGAAAACTAGAGGTTTTCTTCCAAATAAAAGTTTTGGTACTGTAAATACTAGATATTTCTCATTTTTATTCTAAAAGAAAAGAAATTAAATTTTACAAATATTTAGTTCCAATGTTAGCACTCCCTACCTATACAGATTAAGGACATATAATTGAGGATGGATACAAAGGGATGTTAACATTAGGTCCTCGAAAAGTGTAGATTTGAGTTTTCCTAGATTTTTATGTTGATGAGGAAGAGTCTTATCTTATGCATACAAATATTAGTGAAATTGTTTTGGAAGTTCATAACTATACAACAAAATAGAGACAAAAACAATACATGTTAAACAATTATGCTTGATACTTTAAAGTTGCATACATTTGCATTGGAAGCAAGTATAACTCAATAATACATTTATTCATAAACTTAAAAATTATACAAAGATCACATTATTCTCCATGGATCAAATAATTATGATTGGATTTTTGTGTTTGTGCCAAAAGGAAAGCTATACCATTATCTTTCCTTCCAACTCAAGCACAAATGTAGTGCCAACAACAACATATATCTATATACAATTCTTTTGCACTATCATTGATCTCCATAAATTGTTCCAAATTCAATAAAAGGGCACATCAAAATCTATAACTCTAACCATTGTGATTATTGAGACAATGTCACCCCTAGAACATTGGTTGCATAAGTGTAATGGTGTCTAGAAGAAAGCTAGTAATCACTAGGTATCCTTCTTGCATAATCACAAATGCACTGCCAAGAATAATTTCAGAGCACTAACCTTGGCGAGGGTGAAATATTGATAGTTTTCCTTTTGGAACAAGAACAAAGAAATCTAGTGCATTTTATAACTCCTTCTAACACAAATAAAAGCACATTTCCAACAATAATGTTGGATTGCAAAAAAATTTCAAGGGACGCAAGATTTACTTCTATCACAAACACAAACACATTTTCAACAATAACATTGCAAGATGAAGGAAATTTAACATATTATAACCTTCCTTCTAGCATAACAACATACATATTACTAATAACAACATTACATTATGAAGGAAATATAATGTGTGCTAGCTTTCCTTCTATCATAAGTAGAACCCCATTTCAAGCAACAACATTGCACCTTAAATGAAAGCTAACAATCAATATCATTCCTTCTACTACAAACATAAGCATATTGCTAGAAGCAACGTTACACGGTCAAATAAATCTAGCACATGCTAGATTCCCTTCTAGCACAAACACAAGCACATTGCCAACAACAATTTTGTAAGGCATTTGAAATCCACCACATGCTAAATCTGCTTCTAGCGTAAATAGAAGCATGTTACTCAAAAAAAGCATTTCAAAGTAAAATAAATCTTACACATTCTAGAGTTTCTTCTAGCACAAACAAACTCACATTGCCAAAAACAACATTGCAGGGTGGAAGATATATAACCTATGCTTCATTTACTTCGAGCACATTGCCAACAATAACATTGTAGTGAGTGGGAGCTTAAACAGGATTAGCCTGGACTGACTGGGTTGGAGGAGGGGTGTCGAGGATCCAGTGGAGGAGGAACAAGCTCCCACATACATGAATATCACCACCAATTGCCCTTTCTTGGTCATATAAACCGATAAGCTCTCTGCACAGTTTAACGGTGATGCGCAACATGGCTATGATGTCGGAGCAATACAAGGAAATTGCCCTGCTCTGATCTGGAAGCTTCTTTATTATTTTGAGATTTATGTCAAGGAAAAGTGACAGAAAGGAAACGTTTCTATTGGCTTCACCGATCAGCATTTCAAGATGACCAGACAACCTGGGTGAGATGCTCTGGCTTGTATTGCTGATTCAAATTTCTTCTGTCATTCTGGATTATTTTAGATAAAATTCTTATTGTATTTTCATCTCGCTCGCTTGAGTTTTCATAGTATGGAATTAGTGTTATGAAGTTTTACTGTTAGGAAGTTCAACATATTTGAATTTTATAGAAATTTCCTACGAGTTACTAGATATGGTAGAACAATGAATCCTTTCAGTCAAGAAGCTGTCAATAAATACAATAAATATAAATAGTACAGAAACTCTGTGTCATGGATGTTTCCTTGCCAATTATAATCATTGAATAACACAAACATAATTAAAAAATAAATAAAAATTGAAAAGAAAACAAAAAAATTACACGTGAACATTATTTTGTGAATTGAATTGAATTTATAATGTTGATACATTAATCTCGAATTTCAAATGGATTTGAATTTACTAAATTATCCCCTATATCAATAATATGCATAGTGCAAGGGAAACTATTTCTTACCTGGAATCTTTATAGCCCTTGTTTCTCTTTGTTGTTATTTATTGTTTCATTTCCCATTTCTCACTTCTGGTAGCAGGGTGTCCTTGCGGAACAAAATTTTCTAGCAAGCTGTAGGAATATTCTAGTCCAGCTTTCAATTGAAGTCCTGTACATAGGATTTTTTGATCGATTTTCCCTGTTCATGGAGTTCTTCCATTGTCAAAAGTTGCAAAAGAGAGATGTTATTAGAGATCTATTTTTTGCAACACATGTTATTATAGATGGGGTAGTATATATCTTGCATTGTTTCCATTTCTTAAGCAACTAGATTCTACTCTTTTCTTATAGGAAAATCTTTTGAGTTACTGTTTTTATTTTTTTGTTAATAGATTTTCCATGGAGAAGAAGCACCAAAATTCCAAAACCATGCAAAATGGAAAACTAGCTGTAGAAAATTTGAAAACATAGAGTTTTTGTAGTAGGTTAGTCATCATCGTGAAAGCATCAACCATTTGTTACACAAATGACATCAACCATCTAGAGGTTTTTTTTTCCATAGGAAAATTCATGATTGATATGAAAATTACATGCTGTATATGCTGTTTTGCATATTCTGATATGTCAGCTTGTAGCCACATTCATAAAAATAAATAGTTATCAGATAAGTTCCAAAAATATAATAGAGATGTGTATGTATGCATAAAGTTCCAAAAAGAGTTGAGTATCATCAGCTAAGTTAGAGCGCACCTGCTCTCTGTTTTGGTATATCTTCATATGGTCTGTGGAAGAAGTGATAAAACTGATGATCATTATGTTCCATTATCTCCCATTGGTCCCTTAATAGGTGTGTTGCCTCCTTGGATAATGAATCGGAAATTTGATTCCTCTCCCTGTATATATGATGACAAGAGATATGGTCAAATTGTGCTTTGAGTTGATATACCTCTTCCAATATATTTTGAAGTGTGTGTGTGTGACAAGCAATAATCGCATTAAACCAGTCAATGATGATCTTTGAGTCTCCGAAGATCTGGAATCTATTGCAATGTTTTGTGAGGGAAAACTGTGGGAGAGCTCTAAGACAGGATAGTTCAGCATAATTGTTTGTACCCCTCCCCAATCCAATATTTATTTTGTAGAAATGAAGCTCTGTAAGGAAAAGGTGCACTCCCCCCCCACAGCCAAGATGTTGAGAAGAGTCATCAAAATAGGTCCACGGAAAGGATTTATCAATAGTTTTAGGGATGATGGACCAAGGAGGAGGGAGAGGAGGGTCATCTGGAATCAAATGTTAAATTGTGGATATATGGGCAGATATGGTCAGCCAAGATGGAAGGAGGTCATGGAAGATAGATCAATTACGAGAAATCCAAATACCCCGGCAGATTAAGATGGGAAGGTTACAGAGCTTATGTGGTTAGGAGGATTGCCACCATGATTCCCATGCTTGATTGACTGTGGGGCCTGACTAGGTCTTATTGAGATTGTGGGCTGTCAAGATATGGGTCCAAAGTGATTGAGTAATAGGGCAAAGGAGAAAGAGGTGTTCAGATTCCTCCACTGCCATTTTACAGAGTGTACACCATGATGGGCCGATGAAAGAATGCTTTTGTAGGTATACCCCGGTGGGGATATTATTGGGGAGGATACACCACATAAGCAACTTTACCTTAAGCTGGACATTTCAGTTTCCATAGTGGACTCCACCACCAGCGCAATTCCAATGGTTGGTGAGGCTCATATATATTCAGATAGCCCTCCTTGGGAGTGTATTTTCCATGTTTGGAGATAGCCGAGATGATCTCGTCCTCTCTATCTGTGATGTGAACATGTGATTCAGAGAGAGCATATAAGTAGAGTTCCCAATTGTTTTCCCATTGATGATGAACATGTAGATCACGGTAGATTAGCTAGCCTTGGGAGAATATGGTTGTGTTGATTGGGTCTACCACCTGATCAAGAGTATCATAACCATCATTTTTCAGTGTGAGGATGAAATATGGAGGGATGATATGAGTGTTTCCACTACCAGACCATGGATCACAACCAATACAGACTAACTTGCCAGAGCCAATTTTCCATGCAAGTCCAATTTTAATGTATTAAACGAAGTTCAAGATGGCTCTTCGTATTGTTGAGATATTAGTTCTAAGCCAATTCCCCCCTCTGATCGATTCAATCGGTTGTAGTGGATGGATATATTTATGTATGACAAACTTGGTCCAAAGACTATGGTTTGTTAGTATCTTCCACACCAATTTTGCAGCTAGTGTGAAGGAGAATGTGTTCAGGTCTTTGATGCCCTAACCCCCCCACTATGTTCAGGTCTTTGATGCCCCAACCCCCCCAAATTTTTGGTAGGGAAATGAGATTCCATCTATCCCAAGCAAATGTGTGTCCCTCCTTTGAGCCATTCCACAAAAAACGATGACAAGTTCTCTCCTGTTGATAATACCCTTGGGTATCCAAGCCAAAGACATACAGTAGACTAGGATGGCCACCAGAATATATTTAATAAGTACCAGTCGACCTGCCCGAGAGAGTCATCTATGGTGCCAAGAATTTAGCCTCTTGTCTATCTTTGCAATCAGCGAGGTCCAATCTACAACTCTGTAATTGATTGGTTTAAGGTGAAACCCTAGGTATTTTAAACCATCCTCAAATCTTACCAAACTGAAGGGGAACCGATGCATAGAAAAGTGAGTCTCATGTGGAGAGCATCCATGAATGGTAATAGTATATTTGGAGTTTTTACAAGACATACCTATTTCTTTGCAGAACAGTTGAAGTATAGAGTTGACAACAGCTATGTCACCTAGGGAGCCATTCAGAAATATAATGGCATCATCCACAAATAACAGATGTGTCAGTGTGCAATTTTCTGAGATTTTGATATCTTTCAATCTGCCCCTTTCCCTTTCATCAATCAGGCACCTGCTCAGACCTTCCATGACAAGTAGGAAAAGTAGAGGGGAGAGTGGGGATCCCTGTGTAAGGCTCCTCTCTGGGTGGAAGAATTTTGTTGCTGCACCATTGATGAGTACGCTATAGGAGACAGAGGTAATGCAGGACATGATCCAGTTGATAACTGATATTGGGAAACCAAGATGTGTGACGATCATTTTGATATAGAGCCAGTTGATGTGATCAAAAGCTTTTTCAAGGTCAATCTTAAGGATCATGCCTTTAATGTTCTTAGTGTGCATAGAGTGAAGTCCCTCCTATGCAACCCCAATAGCTTCATGAATCTGCCTGTTTTCCAGGAAAGCAAACTGTTCGGGGGAGATATGTTCAGATAGGATGGGCTTGAGTCTATTGGAAATAATTTTGTAAATGCAGTTACACATGGAGATAGGGCGAAAGTCCTTAAATGAGGAGGGGTGGTCAGACTTGGGGATGAGGGCAATGAAGGTAGAGTTAAAAGCATCGTTTAGACAACCTGTGCTCCTGGTTTCTTCCACCACCTCCTGTGGCTCTTGTCCCAAAAGATCATAGAAAGAAAGGTAGAACTCAACTGACCATCCATCAGGGACAAGACCCTTTTCCTTCTTGAACCATTTGAGAACAACCTCCAACTCTCTCATAGTGACTGGGTTGAAAAGTTCCTCTGCAGAGTTCTGGTCCACATACCTTGGGTATAATCCAACTACCTTGATTGTTTCTGCTGGTGTGACATCCTGAGGGCTTTATAGAGGTTCCTAAAGTATGAAGTGCCTAGGTTGGATAGCTATTCAAAGGATGCAGCAGGAGTTCCATCCACATTTTCGAGTTCCCAAATGGTATTTATGGCGCATCTACATCTGGAAAATTGTTGAAAGAATTTAGTATTTTCATCCCCTGCTTTTAACCATATGGACCGACTTTTAAGTCTCCAAGATTCTTCCCTGTCTTTGAGGATTTTAAGGCAGTCAAATTCCAATTTGATGAGGTAATATTTGGCAGCATTACCCACCATAATTTGGATCCTCAAGTTGAGCAATCTCCCTCTCAATCTTGGAAATCTCTTGGTCTGTCCGTCGTCTCTTGTCTTTTTCCCATTCGATAGACATTCTCTTAATAAGGTGTAATTTATGGGAAAAGGAGGCAGAGCTGGTGTTGTTGGGATGATTTGGGGCACTCCTCCAAGCCTGATTGATCATCCGAATATAATCTTCATCCTGAAGCCAAACTGAGCAGAACTTGAAGAGGGAGGCATGCTTGTGGGATCCTCCAAAGATCTCAAGGTAAATGGGTGAATGATCAGAAATGCCCCTTGATCCAACCAATTGTCTATAAGATACCAAGTTTTGTAGCAATTCCTCCTTGATAAGGAATCTATTAAGTCCTTGGGCAATCATAGCATCACCTGTACGCCAATTGCGCCAAGTAGGGTAGGGTGATTCCATGGTGGGATCAACCAGGTGATGGAGAGTAGATATGTCTGAAGAAGTCTGTGAGTGGGTCCATGTGAGCATTGGATCTCTAAGATTTGGCAGGGCCCATAGAGAAATTTAGGTCACCTGCCAAGATGATGTTATCTGCTTGCATGAAGGTTGTTTGAAGTAGGACGAGAGCCAAAAATCCTGTCAATGATGATAGGGTCCATATACATTGACAATCCTTAATACTTCCCCAAGCAGCTCAGAGAAGATGTCAACTACAAGTACTCCCTCCCTACCCCAGCAATTGATGAGTCTGATAACCCGTGGGTTATATCCCAGAGCCAGACCGCCCGATCGCCCTTTGGCATCTAGTGCATAAAATATCCAAGAGGGAAAGAGGGAAGAGAGGACAATAGTAGTAACCTTAGATGGCCCCAAGGTTTCTTGTAGGAGCATAATATCCACATTAACTGAGTCATAGAGGCGCCTAAGGGCAAGGCGCTTAGTAGGGCTAGCAAGCCCTCGACAGTTGAAAGAGAGGCATTTCATTGGGTAATCATAGGGGGGGCATTGATTGCTCTAAGGACCCTTTCAATGGATAATTTCTTATTAACCACAATGTCCAGGCTAGCTTGTAATATGGCCTTGGATATCTTAGAGTGTTAACCCCGAGAGGGTTTAATAGAGATGTGGGGAGGAGTGGATACATGACCTAAGTCAGCAAGGGAATTTGAGGGACGAGGTCATATATTATAGGAGTGAGAAGATGCAGAATCAATTGTATTCTCCATCAAGGGTAATGAGGAGGATGAGGGTGGGGGGATGGATGGGGGGGTAGAAGAGTAAACCTCAGGGGTAGATATAGTGGAGCAGACTATGGAAGATACTCGAATACGAGGTGTAATATATTCAGTACAAAAATGCAATGCAGGAGAAGACAAGATAGATGAAAAATTAAAAGGGGAGAGAGGAGAGGTATCGATACCCGAAGGGTGTCCCGATGCTGCAGCCATTGTCGTGGATCTGGTGATCCGAGTTGAATTGAGGGTAGTGGCAACATTGACAGTCCCCGAGGGTGGCAGGTCTTGTGATGATGTAAGATTACACGACAATAGAGTCTGCCTGTTTAGTGAGATGGTGATCGGATCTTGTAGTGCCCAGGGAGCAGCTAAAGTAGGTGCAATAGGAGTAGTAGTGAGTAATGAGCAGTCCTAGTACACATGCCTGAACTTGTGACAATGTTTGCATCTGAAGGGTAAATCGTCATAGTCCAAGATTTGGATGCAAGTCGTATTCCTCCAATGAATCTTGAGGGACTCCTCCAATCCCTCCCTTGTATGTAGATGAACCAGAATTTGAGCAAAGGCCATCTTTCCCGACTCAATGTAGGTCTAATCGTGATCTAAATAATTCCCTAGTATGTTCCCAATGCTAAAAAAAATCTCCTCCCATAAATGCAGAGGAAGACCAAGGAGACGAACCCATATGGGGCCAGCCCCTAAATGTTCCCTCTCTGGATTGAATAAAGGGATCCATCTTGTGAGGTGGACAGGTGCAAGTTCGATGTGCCAGAACTATGAGAGAACCCAGTTTGTAAGATCCTTGGAAGTGAATTGGATGGAAAACCATCCCTTTGTCAATGTGAATACAATGGACAACTCCTGTAGGGTGTTGCTCCAAATTTCAATTACCCATTTTCAGAGCCTCTTTGCGCTGTAATTTCGGCCTTGAAACCGACCCACCAGAACCTTGTCCACAGTCCCCATAACATCCGCATTTGGATGCCCTCACCAAGGGTGAGCTGACTTCCTTTGTTGCAGACCTCAACGCACTTATTTTTCTGGGCTGCACGAGGGTGTGCACAGGTGGAGTGTGGCTCCGAGGAAACTGAGGATGGTGGAGTGGTGGCTGCATCCGTGGGCGGGGGGATGTTCAGTTCAGGGAGGGTGACATTGAAGCAGCCAGATGGTGGGTGAGATGAAGCAGGAGTAGTACGGGATGGGATAGGGGATGTGGACACCGCAAGAGGAAAGGCTGTGTGCAGCATACCTGTGGAGCCAGGAAAAAAGTAGAGGGTGGGGGTAACCCCAGAGAGTCGATAAGAGATGGGTTTGGACCCAAGGGTTCCGGGAGCAGCAAGGGGAAAGTTTTTGCCAGGAAAGAAAGTGAGGATGGAGATGGAGGATGAAGGTCAGGTGAGTGGACTTGATTGAATTCAATCACAATGATTATGATTGGGGAAGTAACAACATTGAGGTCAGGAACCAAAAATGAGTCAAAATCTAGGATAGGGTATGAGGAGGTGGGGTGAGGGAGTGAAACCCTAGAAAAAACGTCTTGTAAATGGGAGGAAACAATCGGTAAAGTGCATATCATACCTGTAGTGAAACGTGAAGGGTGAGACTAGATGTCAGCGAACATGAAATGATCCTTGGAGTAGTCGAAAATCTCTTTGTCCATTTCAGAGGCCATGGTCAAAACACAACCGATAACCATGATTGGGAGACCACCAATAGGGGGTGGTGAGGCAGTCAAGACAATCCAACAACAACATAGGGGTCAAAACACCATTGCGCGAGTAAGAGGGGGTAAACTGTTGGGGACGTGGAGAACCAGGGGTGCGTCTCAAAACACCAGTCCGCAAACCCGCAGTTCATGGGTTCAAGCCACCCAGATCACAAAGTTCAAACAAGCCCTCATCCTCCTTCCATCTTCGCGCACATCTCCTGGAAAACCATCTAGAAGTTATAACTTATAGCATTGTTATTAAATGATCAATCATAACATCAACCTTCAAGTTTCAAATTTCAACGGATAACATTTGTCATCGACCATGAAATGAAACATGGCATCATGACCGAAGATTTGTAATATACCGTGAATGTTCAAACTTGAACCTTAAAGTTATATTGTGATATGATGTTTAAAAATAGTCCACAATAAAGAGTTAAGACAAATAATTACAAGATTTAGAATCTAGATTATTCTAAACTGAAAAAGACAAATAATTTTACTATCTATCAAGTTTTCCTCTTATTGGTGAGAATTTGTTAATTTTAGGGGATTAAAAATTAGTGATCATGCTGAAGGACCAAATGTTGACAAATATTGATCTTATTAATGATTGTAGAGACCTAGTTCAAATACATGAAGATGTCTAAGACTTCTCTTAAATAAGAAGGCTTAACATATTTGTTGAAGCCTGAATTTTATGCTAATGTTGGAGACAAAAGAGGTGAATTAAAAATTGATATAAAGAGCCACCTCATAGGAATTAAGGGTTCTAGTTGGAGACTTGGAGTAAGGCCATCGAACAAGAAGTTTATATTCCTTGTAGATATGCGGTTTTTCCAAGTCATATATGGTGTTTTGATTGGAGTAGAGCAATAAGGGTTATGTGTACATAAGTACGAAGGCTAGCAGAGGGACCCACAAGATAGCCACGGAGTAGTGTATTAATTTATTTAACTATTTCCTAAAGTTGGACTTATAAAAAACTTAAAAATCCTAAGTTAAATTACGATTCAATCTCATCCCTTCATCAAGATCTAATCTCAACCATTGATTGTGAAGCAGGGGCTTTGGTCGAAATTATAAGAGGAGATAGAGTGAGTAAGTGGCCAGTCAGTGGAGCACAAGAAGTGTGTTATATCAGTGAAGAGAGAGACTAGGGTTTCAACAAATTGCAGAGCTAGTGACTAAGAAATAGATTGAGTGAGGGCCGTGTTATTCTCCCAACCTCAGCATAGTTATTTCACTCGCACGTGTGCACAAGAGGATAGATCTACAACTCGCAAGTGTGCCAAAATAGACAGATTTGCAAGACCCTTCGACAAATCAAGTGCATAGTAGGGCAATCGATTTATCTTGGGAAAACTATTTAATTAATAGGAATTAATTAAGGAAAAGTGAGAATGCTATAGAAACTCACACGGATTGAGTTTGAGATGATCTTAGCCATTGATGGAGATCTAATCATAGTCGTTGGTTCACCAACGAGAGATTGTAATAGAAACTTGATGGGTAGAGGAGAAGACATCTCAAAGAGTGTTCAACATCCAATTGCAGTGATTTAGAGAAAGGACGTTGTTGAGCACTGAGAGGGAGTTCTGTAGCACAGGGGCAGCAAAATTTTGGGGTAGGAGACTCCAAAATTTCCGGTGGTATTTTTTCGGAGTGCCAGAGGAATTTTTTAGTTGACAAAAGGGGTTGCACAGGGGCTTGCGCAAAGTACCACTAGAGGCAGTTCGATTCAATTCAAGAGGAGGTCAATTCAGTTGCAGGTGGCCAGGATAATTTTCTAGAGGGTCGGAGGATCACTTCTAGAGTAGCATCAGTCAAACAGAGGCAGATTCGAGGCAATTTGGAGCAGTTGCAATAGATCAGTGCGTAGTGGCTTGCGTAGGGGTTCTTGGATAGCTAGTTCGACTACATAGTAGGGAAATCAATTTATCTTGGGAGCTGATTAGTGCTTATTTGTGGAGAAAGGGAAGCTTTCCCCTGCTGTAAATTTTCTAAAGACTGCCCTTTTGCTGAAGATAATAAAATGCACACAAAGTTTGCAGGTTTTCGTGCCCTTTTGCTGCAGATAATAAAATGCACACAAAGTTTGCAGGTTTTCCCTGGAGTTGGGATTTCTTGGGTGTATCTTGTGTCTAATCATTAAATGTGTTTGTCTTCTAATTTATTATGACTCATACTCGTATAAGACTCATTTAGCTATTGGATTGGCGACCCGTATAAGACTCGGGAATGACCCGTATAAGAATCGTATTAGACTCGGCAAAATACATAAAAAACTTTTAAAAAATAATATTAAAAAAATATGAATTTTTTGTGGGTCGACGGGTCTTATGCGGGTTCTATGCAAGTTACATGCGGGTATTCACGGGTTCAATATGAGTAGATGGGTTTTATGCGGGTTTGGACGAGTACAGGTAGAGACTGTGGGTCCTATGAGAGTGACTTGTCTTGCTATAGAACCCGTCAAGACCCACAGGTACTCATGGGTCTTATAAGGGTTGTGCTACACTGGTTAGAAAAATCAATGTATTTGCAATTTAAGTTTCTGGAACAAATATTATTTGTATTTCTAGTTTTTACACTGAGAAAATTGTGAATCAGTTAGTGGGTTTAAGGAAATCTAACATGGTCCATGGATGATATTGTCTTATTTAGGTATTCATAGTTATTATTTTCAATGGCAATTATGTATGTCCTTTGAAGTGGTTATTATTACATTGTTGTTAGTGAAATATAATATCTATCCTCGTCAATGGAGATAAAAAGCATTTATAGATTAATGAGGTTATAAAGGTATGCTAAATCAAGTAAGGTGAAGGAATTACATACAAACCCCAAGCTGATAAAGTCAACATGTGTGATTTGGAGAAGTCTGCAATGGTATTATATAGTTTTTGTAATGATGACTTTGATGATAATGTCCCAAATGGTGTTATTATTGTCGAGGACGAAGACTTAGATCACCAGTTTGGCCAAGAAAAGAAGAAATATGTAGGAAATCAGTTGGTTGAGCATTGGCTTCATGACCTCCCAAACCTTCACTTTATGTGGTAAAGTTGTAAAATGTAATGTTCTTGTGAAAATAATTTCCAAAAATACGAATTAGCCTATCGATCCCCATAGGATATATACCTTGATAAAGGGGAAAAACCCCAAAATACCAATGTTTGGGCAAGTTTTGGGGAAGCTGGGCAAAGAAACCCATTGTTGGGGCTTGGTGTGAATTTTACTCAATTAAGGAGAGAATCCCCTCAAGGAAATCTATAAATACAAAAGGGTTTAATTCATTTGGATCATCATTGGATTGGAACAATTATCTCTGTTTTCTTTGAGTCTGAGGCTCTGAGGGCTTTAAGACCCCTTTCTCCTATTGATTTCAGTGGTGAAGGATTGCACCCTAGGTGATAAACTTCTTTCTATCTTTCATCTTTCTCATCTTTTTCTGGCACAGGAATTTCCTTACATAGGGAAAAAAAGATAGATTGGTGGAAGGATCTGAAGTGAAGCAAATCGACCCGCAGCTGGACGAAATTTTCCTAGGGCATATTTGCAGTCCATCCTAAGGCAACTGAAGCTTCCTATATTGCAGACAGAAGCTTGAGGAACTTTGAAGTCATCTGAGGTAGACAAACTCGGATTTTCTCATGTGATAGAGTGACAAGGCTGAAACATTCAGTGGAAACAAAATGAGGTCTGAGGAATACCACTGAATCTCTCTGTGGCCTGAGATTTATGGAATGCAAAGACACTTCTAAACTTGGAATAGTCAGAAGTCTTTGAAAACATAACCGAATCCTTCTAACATATACGATTTGTCTTGAAATTGTTCAGTCAAGGTCCTGAGGCAGATGCATAAGCGTTTATAGAGGGAGTTCACAGGTCCTTAAACTCAGCATTAACCTTTCTGTGATAGACTAGGATTTGAGGGTATTTCATTCAGTCTATTAGTTGTCAATAAACAGGATCAAATCACTGATTAGATAGATGTATAACTAATTATTGGATTACCTTTCTCTGGATTCATTGTCTCTACTCGAACAAGTGACATTGTGGATGAATGAACAATGCTACAGGGGTTGATGACTAAGCATTGATAATTGATGAGAATCCATCTAATACTATGTTATTAAAAGAATTATTGGTTTTGTCATTGATTGAACGAAGAAATGTCAGTGGAAACCCTAGATGCCTGAAATCATAGATTTAGAATTAAGTGGCAAACAATACTATTTAGTTGAATTTGTATTGGACTGTTGAATCTCTAGATATGGTATGAAATATTATACTGTATTTCTTATTGATGAATTATTAGTCAATATTATTAGAACTGTAATATTGCTCCATTGCACAGTTACTACCTATTTCATGGTCGAATAAGGGAAATAATTCTGATGGAGACCATAGTTCTTCAAGAAACCCTAAGTACAAAATTTCTCTAGGTCATTACAGTGGTATTAGAGCTGACTCTCCTGCTAGTCTGGAGGGTGCTTGAAGATGGAGCAGCTGGAAAATTTTGTTGGCAAGGAATATGTAAAGTCGTGGCAGAAGTTAGAAGAGCAGCAAGCGGAAACTATTAAAAGACTGCAAGAAGGGAACAAAATGGCCCTTACAAGATTAGAAATATTTAACAAAAAGGCTGTAGTATCTAAGGAAAATGAAAAATATCAATCCCTAGAACTCGATGATAAGAGCAGACAACAAAAAGGAGGTATATGAAATGATTTTCTGGCTAGCTACAAGAAAGTTGGATCAAATGATATTGATGATAAGCCCAAGCCTCTAAAATAAATCCATGGCCAGTGGTAACAGTACTAAAGATAAAAGAAGTCGGCTAAATCTCAGGGAACAAGATGGACTTCTCAAGGAAAGGGACAACTGTTCTGATAGCAATATCATTCAAATTTCATATATGCTAAATACAGATGCAGAGGATGAAAGTATTCTTGATATAGGAGAAGGTAAAGACAATAGTACCCCCTCTGATATCGTGATGAAAAATCCTCCATCCAGAGGGTTTCCCCTTGAACACGACTCAACAACAAAGATACGTTCTAATCTTTGGTTGTGGCTATACAAGAAGCAGACAAGTGCCTGCGAGGATCTAGCAAGAGAAGAAAGGAAGCATGAAGGTGATTTGCGAATATTTGCTTCAAACACTGAGTATGGAGTAGGGACAGAACATGGTCAAAAAGCATAATTTACAAAGGTGGTTGCTGATGATTTTGATGGTGCATGTGTTAAAATGGATAAGGAAATTTCGGCAATAGAAATTAAGAATTCTAAAAACATGGAAGAAATTGCACAACCGCCTACATTATTGAAAGAATCTGTGACCGAAAGAAAATTGTCCAAATCGACAAAAAATAAGAGAAGGCAGCGGGCGTATATCAAATTGGCAACCTTTCATCATTATCCCAACTTCATGTGGATCAAATTTGAATTCACAGAGGGGTCCCAGTTACATGAAAAACGTGGAAGAATTTTTTTAGCTTTTGAATGTTAGAAGACTGCAGAAAGAATAATGAGAAAATGGAGGGGAGAAAAATCACCCATTTGTAGCCAATCTCTTAAGACACAGGTAAGGTGACAAGGGACAAGCAGTAAAATAATTCTTAGGAAATATGATGTGAAGCTACTTGGGAACACTGGAAAATTTATGGGATTAGATGAAGAAAAACCGGCGATAGAGGAGGAAGAATGCCCAGTGTCTACTTTCAGTAGCTCTAAAGGACAAGCTTGTGAATTGATAACGAAGCTGGTGGAAATATAGAATCTCTTCTTGAGGGTGTTGTTAATGAACTGTAGTCCCAAAAGGATACTCAGTTGGATAGCAACTCGCAGAGAGCTATGCACACTCACGATCAACATAGTATGGCGCATTGTGCTGATGATCTCCAACTAGTTCCATTTCAAGAAAAGGAATCATTTTTACATTTGAAATTGAAGAAACAGTCAAACTACCCTCCAAAAAATTCTTGTCATCCTTTGAAAATTCCCCGGGAAGTGCTTTTCAACAAGATTTACATTTTATGGTCAGAGATGCACTCAAAAGTTAAAACATATGAGATAATTGTTGAGAAGGAATTCCCATATGTCTATCAAACAGCTAGGTTTGAAAAAAATTCATATATAATTGGTGATCTTCCTGCTGGAGATTACTATATTCACTTAGCAGAGATCATATTCACAAATGGCCTATCTGGGATGCGAGGTTTTAATGCCTTTATATAGGAGGATAAGATTCTTTCTGAGCTTGACATATATGCTTGGGTTGGTTCAAACACTCCACTTGTTTTGATGGATACCCCGGCACATGTTATTGATGGAGGAACTTTAACTCTTAGATCTGAAGCAGTCACTGGTAGCCCTATTGTATGTGCCAACTACATTAGAAAGGGCATTCTTTTCCTTGATTTTCCTCCTGTACTATAACTTCAGTTGAAATGATCTAAATATAATTTCCTGCGAGATACAATGATCTAAATAAATGACCAATATGAATTTCCACTTCAACTTGACTTGGACAGGGACAACGATGAATATCTTTCTCCAGATGCAGGTGACTTGTTGAAGCTGTTGGATGTATCTTCTACTGAAAACACATTACCAACTACATATGGTGAACTTTGGCCTCCTCTTGGAAATCATTGTTTAAAGATAGTGGAGTTCATTACAGTCCCACTAAGGATGGGCAGTGAATTTGCTCAGCAGGAATTAGTCAAGTTGGGTGCTATTCAAATGATTATACATCTGTTTTTTTATTATCCTTTTAACAATTCCTTGCATCATTAAGTGGAGAGCATCATAGTGTCATGCTTAGAGAACAAGAATACATCTCCCATCAAGCATACCCTTTAGGATTGTAACTTAATTGGAAGTTTTTTGGCAACGGAAAGAAATCCCACTATTCCTGTTGATCAGAATAAGCCAACAGTATCTTACCCAGGAAAGGTTGCACCAAGAATAGGGAACATTGGTCACTTGACATGAATTGCAAACAAGCTTACTCAGTTGGGAATAAATAATATTTTGATACAACCATTGTTGCGGAGAAACGACGAGTGGACTAATTGGGAAACAAATGTTCCTTAAAAATGTAATGTAGTGGGGAACGTTGTCCAGTGGACATGCAAATGCTCAACAGTACACAAACGGACTATAGCTGGTGATGAAGTTGATTTTCGTGGCAAAGATTATGATAAGTCAACAATGGAAAATAACCTTAGTCAAGTATTCTGATATGGAATGCTTGACAGTGAAGATGGGGAAGAGGCTCATGGAGCCATTGGTAAAGACAATGAGGATGCCTTCTTCGATGATGAGTTAGCAGAATTTGTTGTCTTCTCTCTCAGAATGGGAAAAAAATAGGATGGTGTGATGCTGAGAGAGATGATGCTCACCAATACAAATTGGTTTTCCCTTCAAGATGACATGCATACTAACTAGTCAGTGTCGGCATCTCTTGTTTCGTCATCTCCCAGAGTAGAGCATGGTCAAACAAACAACATAACAACATCAACTAATATTGGTGGTAATAGTAGCAGTAACGATGAAATTGTGTTAAAAGATGGGAAGTTGGTAGATACATCCACTTCTACAAAAGGCATTTTAAATTGTGTAGATATAGAAGCCAAGCTAGAAAGCACCTTAAATTTTGATTTGTCTTTGGTGCTGGAGAACATTGATATATCTGATAATTTGACCTTCCCTCAATATGTTGAAAGAACTATTAATATATTTTCTGTCAAACCCCCTGATTGGGTGGAATGGGAGAATGCAGTAGATTTTGAGGGCACTTTTGGCAGAAATCCATTTAGTGAAAACAATCGTTTTGAAGTAAACATTGGAAATCCATCAGAGGCAAGTGTTAATTTCAAATCGGCTTGTACAGGCCAAGATTCAAGGATTAAAATGGATCATGTAACTAGAAAAGAGACAATTCAAGATAGTTTTGTTCCTAAACGAGAGGAGGCAGAAGCAAATGAACTAGCGAAGAAGACAATATTGCCCTTGTTTGAAGAAAATATGGAGTTTGTGGGAACAAAGAAAGCCATGGAACATGCTCTAAAGGAAGGAATCGAGGAAGCCGCAACGAACTTGTCATTGCTTGATGTCAAGCAATGTTGGGAAGGGGAGATTGTAATGTTCCTGAAAAATTAATTTCCAAAAAGACGAAGTAGCCTATCAATCCCCGTAGGCTATAGTCCTTCATAATGGTGAAAAACCCTAAAATTCCAATTATTGGGCAAATTTTGGGGCAGCTGGGCAAATAAACCCAAAGTTGGGGCTTGGTGTGAATTTTATTCAATTAATTAAGGAGAGAATCTCCTCAAGGAAATCTATAAATACAAGAGGGTTGAATTCATTTGGATCATCGTTGTATTGAAACAATTATCTCTGTTTTCTTTGAGTTTGAGGCTCCGAGGGTTTTAAGACCCATTTCTCCTATCAATTTTAGTGGTAATAGGTTCCACCCTGGTTGAGAATTTTATTTCCATATTTTATCTTTCTTATTTTGTTCTGGCATAGGAATTTCTTTACATAGGGAACAACTAGATAGATTGGTGGAAGGATTTGAAGTGAAGCAAATCGACCTACTGTGAAGTTGGACGAAATTTTCCTAGCGCAGATTTGCAGTTCATCGTAAGGCAACCAAAGCTTCCTATATTGCAGGCATAATCCTGAAGTACTCCAAGTCATCTGAGGGAGAACAACTCAAGTTTCTCCTGTGATAGAGTGACAAGGACGAAACATTCTGTGGCAACAGGATGAGGTTTGAGGAAGACCATCGAATTTCTCTTTGGTCTGAGATTTATGGGATGTCAAGATACTTCTAAACCTGGGACAGTCTGAATCCTTTCAAAACATAACTGAAGCCTTCCAATAGATACGATCTGTCCTGAACTTGTTCGGTGAAGGTCCTGAGGCAGATGCGGAAGTCGTTACAGAGGGAGTTCACAGTTGCTTAAACTCGGCGTTAGCCTTCCTGTGATAGACTTGGATTTGAGGGTATTTCATTCAGTCTATTAGTTGTCCATAGACATCATCATGTCACTGATAGATATATCTATAACTAATTATTGGATTACCTTTCTGTGGATTCATTATCTCTACTCGAACAAGTGACACTGACATTGTGGATGAATGAATGGTGCTACAAGTGTTGATGATTGAGCATTGATAATTAACGATAATCCATCTAATACTGTGTTATTAAAAGAATTATTGGTTCTGTAATTGAATGAACAAAGAAATTTCAGTGGAAACCTTAGATACCTTAAACACTAGATTCAGGATTAAGTGGCAAACAATACTATTCAGTTGAATTTGTGTTGGACAGTTGAATCTCGGGATAAGGTACGAAATATTATATTGTATTTCTTATTGATGAATGATCACTCAAGGTTATTAAAACTGTATTGTTGCTCAATTGCACAGTTACTACCTATTTCATGGTTGAATAAGGGAAAAAATTTAGATGGAGACCATAGTTCCATAAGAAACCCTAAGAGCAAAATTGCCCTAGGTCATTACATAAAACACAAGTGAAACTCTAGGGGCAATGCAGAACAGTTACCCAATGTCACCACAATAATTCCTTCACTTGTTTTAGTCCGGCTCTCCTTCGGCACAAGAGGGCAATACCTGGACAACTAAATCTGATTTATGATGTAAACTTAGGATTTATTGATGTTTTAGCAAACAATAAATAAAAGGGTTTGAGTTTATATTTTTTGGGTGGTTGAGAGGAAGACCAATGCCAAACATGAACTTAGGACAAATGGATTCTAAGGATATTTAGAGAGTTGGAATATATGGGAATGTTGATGAGAGATAATGCTGTCACAAAATGCTAGGATCTATCTATGAATGTTGTTTCAGATTGCAGAAAATTAACTAGAGGGCCCTTCCAAGGGTGCTCCACGTACATATGCAGGTCAACAAAGAGGTGACCTTTCTATAAGCTGGGATCTACCCTACCTTTCACTTAGATGATAGCAATAAATTATCCAATTTAATAACAAGAATCAGTGAGGGAAAAGCGTAGGAAACACCTCAACAGACATCCTTGTTTAGATGGCAGATTTTTCCCTTTAATCAAAGCCCCTTACAACAGAATTTAAGTGTAATTTCCAGTCAATAGAAACAACAATATGGATATCCTTAGTTTAATGTATTCATTATGTATACTCGATTCTGTTGTTTTATTTGTGTTTCAGCTCACAATTCTATTCAAGGTGTATGTTGTATTGTTTGTCATCTACTTGTAGTTACATGGAAAACACTTAATTGCATACTAAATTCTAGTGATGTAATTATGATATTAAAACTAAGTCCCGAAGGTACATTGCTATCAATAGATTTGTGATGCTTATGAAATAGGGGGTGAGGGGATGTTAGGGGACCAGGGTATACATATGGAATTTCTATACCTGAAAAAATTTAGAAATTAAAAACTCAACTAAAATGTATTGCCATTCAATATTTCATCCGTACACAATTTCAATTTGACATTCATGATTCAGAATTGAAAATTCTCACTCAAACATTAAACAATCATATGGCATACAATGATTAGAAAAACAATAAACTTGATCATTTAAATTTATAGTTCCCTTGTGTTAAACCTACTACTTATAAAAATCATCTAATGACATTTTAAAAAATGGAATAGGAAAAGCAACATAGCTGGTTTGTGAAGAGAATTTTCTAGTTTTTCTATGTCCTATAGTATGATAGTTAGAGTAAGGCACTGCACTAGTGTTGACACGGACTGTTGACTCTCATCAGCACACACAGGTCCACCAGGCTAATATATTTTAGGTGTGATTCCCACCCTTTACTGATGGACCCTCTAGTTTGTGCCATAGGCTACAACATTCATTTTAAAAGGGTTGAGATCTTTATACATTTCCGTCTTAAGTTGCAAGAAATGAAGTGCAGGAAATAAAATGGAGAAAGTTAAATCCTAGTACACAAAATGAAATCAATTGAAAAAGCATGCTACATTACATTAATTCGATATTTAACAAAAAGAAATGTATAAGATGGCTTGATACAATTTAAAATTTAAATCTACTGCTGTCCTAATCAGTAAGTCAGCAATGCATATATATATGGATTAGTGCTAAGAAACAATTCATAAACATAGCCCATTTTCTAATTTGGGATTGGCAACTTTGTATCTTTTTATTTATTAGAAGATAGACTTCATGTCTTATGTTTTTTACCTCATAGGTTAGATATGCTTCTATACGATCTACACTTGCACTAGCACTATATCTTGTTTTTGATGCACCTAGCAATTTATTTAACCTATTTATGGTCACTTGTTGGACATATATATATATATATATATATATATATGTGTGTGTGTGTGTGTGTGTGTGTGTGTGTGTGTGTGTGTTTGTTTGTTTAATTTGCCTTATTGACAGAAATTAAGATAGCTTCGATTCCACAAATAACATCTCCAGCTTTATTCAAATACTTTCTATCACTGTCTCAACTTATTTTACAGGATCACTTGTCTCCAAAATTGTGAATCCTTTTTGGTAATTACTACTTTCTTTTATACAAAATTGGAATCTGGGTAGGTGAAGTAATTTAGCTTCCTGACTATTCACCTCCCTTGATTAGCCAATAAAAGTTTAATCATTTACATATGTAACCTCGTCTTTGTAATCCTTTCAGGCTTTATATGCTTTTTCTATTTTGAATGAGTTGGTAAAGTGATGTTTTTCAAATGGCAGTTGGATGACACCTAGCCTATTTTGGAGTTTGGTTTGCCTCTTTTTTAAGTTATATTTGCAGACATAGAGTAGATCCTTCTGTGTTGTTGGGGTATGTGTTGAAAACAGTAGCGTGGAAGGTGTTCTTGACTCATGCCTTAGTCAAGAAA
Organism: Pinus albicaulis; assembly: GCA_034641835.2. NCBI lineage: Eukaryota > Viridiplantae > Streptophyta > Pinopsida > Pinales > Pinaceae > Pinus > Pinus albicaulis. The sequence continues at coordinate 835,770,054 of CM076574.1, forward strand.
TACCACGATCAATCTTTCTTTAGCATGGATGAGATCGTGAAACAAGGAAACTCATGTGTGGAGTTGGAGGAACAGTCAAGTGCACTTCCAACAAGCAGTTCGAGTTTGGAATAAGATGAGTTGAGAGCTTTAGTTTCGATTGAGACAAAGACAAGTTATAACTACAAGTTATGAGTGGAGAAGAGTTCAGTTCAAACTCAGTTAACTTACTAATGTCAACTGCTTTTCTAAAATTGTACTTGCCAGAATTTACACGATCGAATTGCTTAAAAGAAGGAAGGAAGGAATAATTGTATTCGTTATTGTTTTGCACGAGTATGTGTGAGGAGAGCTTCTTGCTAGGAGAGCGTATCAAGGAGGAGCCAATATGTAGATTTGAGAGAGACCATTCCTTGCAGGTTTGTGCTAGGATTTAGGAGTAAATTCCTAAAGAATAAGAGCCTATTATGCGCTAGGTAAAAGGAGATTTCATGTGCTAGGAAATAGGGACATATTGTGCAAGGAAAGAGGAGATGGTTCAAGGTTTTTTGCAGGGAGTTTCAAGCTTAGTGTAAGTAGTGAGAAAAGTTAGTTTTCTATTAAAACAGATTTCCTTGTAAAGAGATATATTTTTTCAATTTTTGTCAATAAAATTCTACAACAAGAAGAGGGTTTTCCGAGTTGGGTTCCCTAGAAAAAATTATTGTGTTATTGTGTGACTGTGTTTCTTTATCTCTATTTCTATTTCTATACCACTGCTTATTTAGAGTAGATAATTTCTGTGTCTTGGTGAATGAAAGTTAGTTTCAGATTGTTCAACAAGGAGTTACATAATTTAAAGGAAAATCTACATGGTATAGGAGCAGAGAACAACATAAATACCAGCACCAGAGAATGGATTTGTAAAGAGAAGTTCTTTGGAAAAGGAAGATGGTGTACCAAGGACTGAGAGCATATCATTGTTTATAAGGAGCATCCAACTCCTCCTCATGGAAGGAAAGGATCACAATACTATTGGAAGACAATGGGGTTGAATAATTTGTTAAGAACACTATACCACCACCATAAGATGCCCAACAGTTGGCCCGACATACTAAGAATGATATCAAGGTAAAGAGGATTATTCTAGAGGGGGTCAAAGATCATATTATTCCTCATTTATATGAGAATACTGCATATGATATGTTCAAATCCATCTTAGATCTGTTTCAAGGTTGCATTGATGTTGGGAAGCTAGCTCTCAAGGAGAAGCTAAGGAGTATCCAGATGAGAGAAGGAGAGCCCATCCTCACATATCTTTGGAAGTTCACTCAGGTTCGAGATGAGCTAGTTGCTATGGGTGTCACTATACCAAAAAGTGACCTTGTGAGCTTTGCTATACTAGGACTATGACTAATGTTTCATACGTTAGGATGATTCTGCCCTAGTGTTCCCTGCAGCAATTTAATTTTTCATTTCTCCACTGCATAGTTCAATTCGATATACTTGTTGAACAACTAAACTTATGTAATGAAGCAATGAACAATATACCATCTAACAGTTCTATTTTATGTAAACAAAAATACAAAAAAACCTTTGGCAAGACATTGTATTATTCAATAATGTGCAAAAACCATAAAATTCAATCTCATACAGTTCGTAGTTCAGTCTAGAACATATATGATCCACACATGAAAATGGCAGGCTTCTTTTCAAAAAATCAATGCCCTAACTAGGGCCCACAGTTGAAAAATCCTAAGTAAATTCCTCCAGACAACTTCAGACCTATATTAGACTACTTGCTATGGTTGATCTGAGGGTGCTATAGTCCTCGACCATCCTCTATCTACCAAGTCTGCTTTAGGAATTACTTCAGCCTCCTCTGCTTATCAATGACCTCGACTTAAGCCACAAGAATATTTTGCTACAATAATAGACATACACATGATTGGTTTAGAGGTATTTCACCATCGTGTGAGCTCAAAGGTCCCTACTCTTAAATGGCCCCAGCTTCGGGGGGTCTCTCTCATCCACATATTCAAATTTTCCAACACAAAATTGAATGGAAAAAAATTGATTTGACCAAAATCAATCCACAAATATTCATACCTTCATTGCTCCCCATAGACAAGTTACAGTGTTCGGGGGTCCCACTTAGTACGAATTCCACGGGGTCAACCACATAGCTCCGTTTCTTCCAGCCCAGAGACCCTAATTTTTCCCATAATTTCCTGAGGTTGCCACAGATAGAACTAATCTTATTCCTTGCTGATTTGACAGTTTTGTGACTTCAATTAAGGACTCATCCTCTTTAGAAATGCTACTCCTTTCTATGCCAGAACAAAAGAAAAATGTAATGGCGTCAACTAAGTTGGAATCTTTCACCACCGAAATTGACAAGAGAGAAAAGCGGTCTTAAAACCCTCAGAGCTGATGCTCAAGAAATAAATGAGTTGATCCACAATGATGATCCCAATTGAATTCAACCCTCTTGTATTTATAAATTTCTTATAGGGGTCTCTTCTTAATCGATTGAGTAAATTTTACTCCAAACCCCAATTTTGGGTTTCTTTGCCTAACTACCCCAAACTTTCCCAACATAGGATATTCTGTTGTTTTTCCCTTTATCTAGGACTATAGCTTACGAGGATTGGATAGGCTATTACCTCCTCCATAACCCATTAATTTGGAGAGGACATTACAATCCCCACTCCCTGAATTTTCTTGCCCTCAAGAAATTGCAGACTTGAGAGGGTTGCATGAATGGATGTGTGGAGAATAAAGAAGGCAACCTTCAAAATGCTAAAGATATGGGTTCATCAACCAATCAAGTGCAATATACATTGCGTGGTAGTAATGAGTGAAATGATTTCATCATATTTTGTAATGCATGTTGAGTAGCTTATCATAAATAAAGCAAAAAGATTGATAGTAGAAGGTGCTACTTATGGGTCACAATTGCTTATGCTTCTTGAAACTTTCATTGGTAGCTATTCTTGAGATTCTAATTTTGGTGTTGTAATGGATAATATCTTTGTTAAGGCTTGGGAGGAGTTTTGTAAATAACATGCTTATGTTATTAATGTACCAGGACCAAAAGCAGAAACGGAAGTGGTTGCAACTATAAAATATAAAATGCATGTAGTATTAGGTGTGATAGAGGAGCCACAAGGGATAGCTCATTTGGTTGAGTTCCTATTTCTAAGTACCTCCCCTATTGGGAGGTCGCGTGGTCAAATCTCCTCGATGCCCTTAGGGTTAGGCCTTTCTAGTTTGGTTGACATGTAGATCCCTTCGAGTTGATTTACTTGGATTTTCCCGTGGATGTAGTGACCACTCAGTGTCCGAGAACCACCCTAAAAAAAGGTGTGATTGAGGGAGAAAGTTTTACTTTGTGATAGAAATAATGCTTTTAGCCTTCCCTATGATAGTTTAGTGGCATTAATTTGTTTGTAGCATAATCACAAGCATTGCAGGTTAAAATAAAGCTAACACATGCTAGATTTGTTTTTATCACAAAAAAAAACATTACATGGTAAACTAAATCTAACATGTGTTGGATTTGTTTCTAGCACAAACACAAATATTTCAAGCTTAAACAAATCTAGCACCTGCTAGATTTGTTTATAACAAAAAAAACAAGTATTGTAGGGTAAAATAAATCTAGCGCGTGTTAGATTTGTTTCTAGTAAAATCAAAAGCATTGTAGGGCTAGAGACAAATTTACCATGTGCTTGATTTGTTTCTAGCACAAAAAAAAAACATTGCAGGGTAAAACGAGTCTAGCACGTGTTAGGTTTGTAGGGTAAAATAAATCTAGTGCATATTAGATTTGTTTCTAGTAAAATCAAAAGCATTGTAGGGCTAGAGACAAATTTAGCATGTGCTTGATTTATTTCTAGCACAAAAAAACATTGCAGGGTAAAAAAAGTCTAGCATGTGTTAGGTTTGTTTCCAACACAAACATGAACATTGCAAAGTAAAAATCTAACATGTGTTATATTTCCTTATAGCAGAAACACATGAATTGCAAGTTAAAACAAATCTAGTGCATGTTAGATTTGTTTCCATCACAAACACAACCATTGCAAACTGAAACAAATGTAGTGTGCATTAGATTTGTTTTTAGCACAAATAAAAACATTGCAAGGTAAAACAAATCTAACGTGCATTAGATTTGTTTCTAGAACAAGCACAAGCATTACACGACATTTCTCTTGTGTTTTCCTGACACTGTATTTTTTTACTCTACAATGCTTATGTTTCTGCTAGAAACAAAGGTAAAATAAATCTAGTGTAAGGAAAAACACAAGAACATTGTTGGGTAAAACAAAAGCACAAACACAAGCATTGCAAGGTAAACAAATCTAGCGCATGTTAGATTTGTTTCCAGTACAAACACCAAAATTGCAAGTAAACCAAATACAACATGTGCTAGATTTCCTTGTAGCATAAACATAAGCATTGCAAGGTAAAAAGAATTTTAGTAAAAACACAAACACATGCATTGCAAGGTAAAACAAAACTAGTGTGCCCCGGATTTCCTTCTAGCAAAAACTCAACCATTGTATGGTAAACCAAATCTAGCGCATGTTAGATTTATTTATTTTTCCAAGGAAAAATTTGTAATTTTCATTTATGAGAGAAAATTACATGTTGTATCAGCAACATAGTCATCTATGCATAATTCAAAATTCATTTTTTTTCCAAGGAAAAATTTGTAATTTTCATTTATGAGAGAAAATTACATGTTGTATCAACAACATAGTCATCTATGCATAATTCAAAATTCACTTACAGTCATATAGTTCAGATTTTCATAAATAACCATTAGTAACAATATTGTGCATATCAAAAAAAATATCTACATAATCACATGTGAAAAATAAAAACCGACCAAAAGCCCTGCCAAAAATATAGCCAAAATTAACATCCTAGTTAGACTGCCCCCTGACCCTCCACATCCTCTATGAAGGGTTGATGGAAATACTACTACTCGTTCTGTCCATCTTGTTTGATAATGAAGCAGTGACCCCAGTCTAGCTACGATGCTTCTTCAGATAGTTGATCAGCCACTTGGTTCCTTTGCCTGTAAATGTGAGAAATAATAATGGAATCAAAAAATGATTTTAGTGCCATAACCTCATTCAACAAAGCTCTAAGAGTATGAACATGACATCGGGAATCCCCAAATATCTGAATCCCGTTGCAACTCTTCTCTCGGGCGAAGGTAAGGAGGAGTCTGAGACTATTGAGTTCAGCATAGTTGTTTGTACCTGGGCCTAATCCCATTTTGATATTATAGAAGTGAGTATCGAAAAGATAGAGAGTAGGCCCCCCTCCACAACCATGGATGTTTGATGCCCCATCGAAATAGGCCCATGGGTAGGATTTTTCAATAGCCACTGGTATGAGTATTCTTCCCTGAGCTTCGGGCTCATCGTTTGGAATTGAGAGGAAAAATGTCACTATAGTGTTACTTATGAGAGGTCAGTCTATCACATCAATTTGAAAGATAGACTGATTACGGGCCAACCATTTGCCCCAAGATATCAAGAGGGGGAGATTACGATCTTTTAGGCAGATAGCCGATTGCCACCAATTTTACCAAGCCTCAAAGACAGAGTTTCCATGCTAATTAGATGAGATACCCAGAGTAGCTATGGTAAGTTTCTAGATCATTTTTCTATTTTGGTAGGTGAGGAAGAGGTGATCTACGTCCTCGGGCTGATATTTGAAAATATAACATCTAGAGGGGCCATTGATGGATCTCCCGATCAGGTTGTCCTCCGTCGGAGCGCAATTGATGAGTATGCACCACATGAAAAGTTTGGCCTTTGGTGGTGCCTTCAGCTTCCAAAGGTGTCTCCACCACCACATTCTATTCTGGGGTTCAAGTTCTGTACAGAGACAGACATACCCTTCCTTAGGTGAGTATCTGCCCCTCGGAGATAAAGCCCATAAAATTTCGTCCTCCCTCTCAGTGATTTTCATATTGGGTGCACGGAGGGCCCTGAGATAATTGTTCCAAATTGGATTCCATATATTCGGGATGTCGAGATCCTGTGCCGATTTCTAGGCCTGTGTGATTCAAGAGGAATTAGCTCTATCAGAAATTTGTGATATGGTTTGAATTCCTGAGTCCTTCAAGTGCTTTCTAATGGCCAAGGGTAATTGGTACATCTGACCACATCCAGACCAAGCATCCACTCCAATCTTGATTTTTCTCCAGACCCAATGCTCCAAGCAAGGCCTTTCTTGATGATGTGAATCGATCTGGTGATGGCTCGCCAGATAATGGAGGATCCTAGAATGTATGAGGTGGGGCCTATGATCCAATCAAGGTTAATCCAAGGAGCAATATATTTGAAATAAGTTACATCTTTCTAGAGGCTGCTAGCATTGAGCAGATGCCACCCCATTTTGGCAGCCAAAGTTGTGGCAAAGCGATTAAGATCTTTTAGCCCCTAGCCACCCTAGCTTTTGGGTTTGGCAATCCTCTTCCATCCTATCCATGAAAATGTCCTGCCTTCAATTGTTCCCCTCCAAAGGAATCTTCTGCAAAATTTTTGTATTCTAGCCATCACTCCTTTGGGAATCCATGCCAGTGCCATATAGTGTACAGGAATTGCCTCCAACACTGATTTTATTAGAACTAATTGCCCTACTTTGGAGAGCCATCTCTACTGCCAAATGTTTACTCTCCTCTTGATGTTTTCAATTAACCAATTCCAATTAGTGATGTGGTAGTCATTTGGCGTTAGACATCACTCGAGATATTTAATGCAATTCCCTGCAACCAAAATGTAAATGGGTGAGGGCATGTCTGCATTCCCGCTTAAAGCACTTCACCAGCATGATAGTAGATTTACTGTGATTAGGGTCCATAACTGTAACCTTACAGAAAACCTCAAGAATATTTTTGAAGTTGTTGGTGTCTTGGATGGATCCATAAAGAAAAATAAGTACATCATCTACGAATAAGAGATGGGTCAGATCTATAAATTCAGATAATTTGACACCTTTTATAGTCCCATCGGCCTTGGCCTTTGCCAAAATTTTGGTCAGTCCTTCCATGATTAATAAAAATAGCAATGAGGATAATGGGCAGCCTTGACGAAGCCCTCTACCTGCATGAAAAAATTCAGAAGTTGCTCCATTGATGATTTGGCTGAAGGAGGCATTTGTGATGCATCCCATGTTCCAATTGATGAAGGAGTGGGGGAAGCCAGTTTGGAGAAGTTTGAGCTCAATGTAGGTCCAGAATGTGCAATCAAAAGCCTTTGCAAGGTCAATCTTGAGGATGGTGCTTTTAAGACTTTTGAGCTTGATAGAGTGCAAGGCTTCCTAGGCAGTACTTATGGCTTCATGAATTTGTCTCTGGTTAAGGAAGGAAAATTGTTCCTTGGATATGTGAAAAGATAATATGGGCTTGATGCAATTGGCAATGATCTCATATATGGTCTTGTAGATACATTTGCAGAGGAATATGGGCCGGTAGTTATTAAAGGTTAAGGGTTTATCAATCTCAGGTATGAGGGCTATGAAAGTAGTGTTGAATCCATCGTAAATATGACCAATCATCCGGTTCTCTTCTATGATTTGTAGGAGGTCCCTCCCAATGTATTCAAATAAAGTGAGGTAGAATTCAATGAGCTAGTCGTCCAGACTAAGGCTCTTGTTCGACTTAAACCATTTTAATACCGCTTCAACTTCCCCTAAAGTAACAGGGGCATTTAAGTTTTCAATATCATCTTCCTCCACATATCTGTGCATGGTCCTGGCTATCTAAAGTGCTTTTGGTATGTTGGAAGCTCTAGGGTCACTGTAGAGATGGGAGAAATGTCTAATACCCATATCAACAAGTTGAGCATGGTTATTGGCCACCCTTCAAGCCTGGTCCTTCAGTTCCCAGATTATGTTGATACTCTTTCTGCCTTTTGCACATTGTTGGAAGAGTTTAGTGTTGTCATCTCCCACCTTGAGCCAGATGGCCATGCTTTTGAGCCTCCATGTTTCCTCATGTTGCCTTAACAATTTGGCTTTCTCCATTTCCAATTGAATGAGGTGGTCCTTGGCCTCAATGCATTGAAAGCTGAGGAAGTCTGATCCCAGCAAGCTCCCTATCTCAGTCTCAATCTTATTCAGAATTGCTTCACCCTGTATTTTCTTCTCTCTGGCCCATTTTATTGTAATTTCTTTTAATCTGGTCATGCTGTTGTAGAAGACACGAGCCAACTCAAAGTCAGGCATTTGATTACAGTGAGTATAGGAGCTTTTAGATTTTTTGTGGGTACACACTAGATTTTTTTTTAGCATACACAAATGAATTGCAGGGTAAAATAAATCTAGTGCACACTAGGATTTTTTCTAGCAAAAATACAAGCATGGTAAGGTCAAACAAAATAAATCTTAGCTCATGCTAGGTTTTCTTCTAGCATAAACACAAACACAAAAATTGTAAGGTAAAACAAATCTATTATAAGGAGAAGCATAAAAAAAACACTGCAAGGTAAAAACAAATCTAGTGTAAGACAACAGACAAAAGCATTGTAAGGTAAAACAAAAGTGCAAACACAAGCATTATAGGGTAAAAGAAATATAGCGCATGGTGCATTTGTTTCTAGTATAAATGAAAACATTATAGGATATGACATATATAACATGTGCTAGAGTTGTTTCTAGCATAAACACCAACATTGCAAGTAAAACAAATCTAACATGCAATAGATTTTCTTCTAGTATAAACACACGCATTGCAAGGTAAAAAAAATCTAACACAATGCTAGATTTGTTTTTAACACAAAAATCTAGCATATGCTAGATTTGTTTCACCATGCAATGTGGTTTTGTTTGTGCAAGAAGGAAATCTAACACAAACTTAGCGTGTGTTAAATTTCTCTCTCCCTGTAGCATATTTATGATTCTTGTTTATTTTATGACAAATATAATGATGAAGGTAATGATATTATTTATAATTCATTTTTTTTTTAATATTAGAAACTTTGATAGTAGTTTCTTAATTTTATTTTCAGAAATCATGGACTATGAAGCCAAAGAAAATTCAAAGGAAGTATCTATAAGGGAGAAGAAAGTTAAGGAAATTTACCACCAAAATTTGTTGTAAATCGTATGGCATTTTCAACACTAGTTTATAATTTTCTGCAAATGGTTAGGTATTATGTGAATAATTGAATGATGATTAATGAAGTTTGAGCTGCCATTTTCTTATAAGGAATTTGCATATGATTCGAAATTCCATATTCTTTGCATTCCTTATTTTTTAATTTATTGAAATTTGTCAAATATTTCTATACAAATGTTTTTAGATTCCAAGGACTATTGGATTCCAAAAACATCATGATTTATAAGTGTATTTTGTAGCCTTTATTAGTTTGAGTTGACTTGTATTTCACGATACCAATCCATTCATAGGAATAAAATATTTCTGATTTTTTTAATTTATAGTAAGGTAGTGATAATGAAAATGATTAGTTGAATGGTTATTTAATGTGTTCATATCATATTTTTTTAATTTATAGAAATTTAAAAATGCTTGTTCCATACAAATTAAATAAACGTATTAGGTTGTATATGTAAACTAGACATATCATTAATTTGTTCATTTGAATGGGGCCACTGTAATAATGTTTTTTTTATTGTTATTTAACTAGTAAAATTCACTTTGTTACAAATGAAAAAAAATATAATATATACTAACATCATTTTTTAAATGTTTTGAAGTGTTATGTTTTGATGCTCTTAAACAATGAAGTGTTGAAGTGGATATATGCTAATGCGATATATGTGGTTGCAGTGTAGATGCATATGGGAATTAATATAAGTTGAAATATTTTGCTGATATTTGAAATGGAAGGAGTATTCATCTAATCATACATTGGAGATGAATTGAGTTGTCATATTCGAAGAGAACTAAATTGGCAGTTTGGTAATCACTCCTATTTTTTAAGTCCTTCTCAGTCGTAAGTATTAAATATTGCTTAAAAAATTATTATGTTGCAATATGGACATTAGATGTCACTGATAAGTACATTTCATACGCACTTTGAAAATAAAATACTGACATAGGGGATTTTAAATTCATATGAAGCAGGTCTTGTTGCCATTTGCAAACAAAAGTGAAGGTAGGGAGAACAATACAATTTTATGAGAAAAGGTTGATTGATGTGTGGTCCCAATATGGAGATAAATACGAAGAATCAAATATATTGCTAATAGATGCATCAAAGCATCCTTCTCAATTCCCTAGATATCGGTCAAACCACATCTTAATAAAAGCCTATACAAGGCAAGAGCATGATAATTGGCTTATGCAAGTTTTGTTTCCATTTCTTAAGCCATTTCATTGTATCAAACATAAATGTGAGTACATTTGAATGTTCAATAGAACATGTACTTCATTGTAATGGATGATGATTTTTTTTAATAAATTTACTCACAAGAGCATTCAATTTTTTCAATGCAACTTGCACATAGTTTTTTGTGAATGAATTTGTGTGATTTATTATTTGATTTGAAATATATGTGAATTGAAAATAATACTAATATACATTATCATTTTATTTATAATCATTTTTGCATTGAATTTGTTGTACAAAATATTTATTTTTATAATGTGTATGTGTGTATATTAATTTACATTTTATAAATGAATTATTCGTCATTCAAATCATCTTATTATATGATTCATTGAGGCAAAAATTTATTTTTATGGATTTATATTTACTTATATTCATTAATACTCATATATAAATGCGAAATGTAATTTTTAAAATAAAGTTCAATGTAAATAAATGTACAACTCTTACCAATTTTTTATTATAAATAATTTAGTTGATAAATTCTTCATGCACTATTAAGGCTAATTGGAAATGGGGCATAGGTAATGGGCCATAGGTGAATGATTTGAACTTTTTGAAGTACAAGGTCTGTAATTTCCCAATTGCTATTTTTTGGTAATTTTGTATAGACTCCAATTAATATTTTTTATTGCAATCATATCATATTGAAAATCAATAAAACAAAAAGTCACTTGTTGACTTTTAATTGCCTATAAAATGCATTAATACGAGTGTATACATGTGATATAAAAATTTTAAAATCAAGCTCCATTGTAAATAAGTTTTCATTTCTTAAAAAGACATAAATAATTGATCATGATTGTTAAGTGGAGTGTTAAGATTGCATTAAGCATCTACCATAGATGATTTATGTCTTTAAAATTTCTAAATTGTAAGGAATTCATTTCATTGTCCAGTGATGACTTTTTATAAATTTGTATTTTTAAATAAAATGAAATTATATCATATGAGCCAACAATGTGTTATCAAATTTTATTAATGTGATACATAATTGCCATAAATTATGAATCATTTCTTCCAAAAACATATATTAAAATTTCTTGATAATAAGTGCTAAGTAGACTATTTAGACTAGTGGGAAATGGGACATAGATTAGTGACTTCAAACACTATAAATTTTAAGGCATATGATTTTCAATCTATAATTATTTAAATTTGAAGGCATTTGATTTTCATTCTATAATTCTTTCTAACTTACATGTGCTTGTAAATCATTTATTTTTGGCTGCAATCGTCTTATACGAGTCAATAAATCAGGAAGCTTATTGACTTTCATTTTTTATCATGTGGTTTAATAAGAGCGTATAAATGTGATATCGTTGTTTTTGAAATCAAACTCCATGTAAAAAAAAATGTTTTTAATAATTAAACATGTAATAATTAATTGATCATGAATATAATGAATGTTAAGTGGACTACTCATTAAGCCCCAAGGGTTAGCTCAAGTGGTCTAGAGCCAAATGTGAAGTTCTTTGATATTGTTAATGATCACAGGTTCGAATCTTTGAGTTCGTTGGGGTGAGGTTCCATAACTAGGGCCGATGATTTACTCAAGGTAGCATCTGCAAAATGGTGGGATGTACTCTGGGTTTCTCGTGCTTTCATTCCAAGTAAAAATAAAACATGGACTATTTAGAGTTGCAAATAAATGTACAAGTCTTACCAAAAAAATGTGTAGATAATTTAGTTGATAAATTCTTCATGCATTATTAAGGCTAATAGGAAATGGGGCATAGGTAATGGACCATAGGTGAATGATTTGAAATTTTTGAAGTACAAGATCTGTAATTTCCCAATTGATATTTTTTGGTAATTTTGTATAGACTCCAATTAATATTTTTTATTGCAATCATATCATAATGAAAATCAACAAAACATAAAGTCACTTCTTCACTTTTAATTGCCTATAAAATGCATTAATACGAGTGTATAAATGTGATATAAAAATTTTAAAATCAAACTCCATTGTAAATAAGTTTTCATTTCTTAAAAAGACATAATTAACTGATAATGATTGTTAAGTGGAGTGTTAAGATTTCATTGAGCATGTATCATAGATAATTTATGTCTTTAAACTTTCTGAATTGTAATGAATTTCATTTCATTGTCCAGTGATGACTTTTTATAATTTGTATTTTTAAATAAAATGAAATCATATCATAAGCCAACAAGGCACAAAGTTATGTTATCAAATTTTATTTATTTATACTGATTAATATGAGTGTATTAATGTGATATATAATAGCCATAAATTATGAATCATTTATTCCAAAAACATATATTAAAATTTCTTGATAATAAGTGCTAAGTAGACTATTTAGACTAGTGGGAAATGGGACATAGATTAGTGACATCAAACTCTTTAAATTTGAAGGCATTTGATTTTCAATCTATAATTATTTCTAACTTACATTTTCTTGTAAATAAATTATTTTTGTATGCAATCGTCTCATACGAGTCAATAAATCAGGAAGCCATTTATTGACTTTCATTTTCTATCATGTGGTTTAATAAGAGTGTATAAATGTGATATTGTTCTTTTTGAAATCAAACTCCATGTAAAACAAAATGTTTTCATAATGAAACATGTAATAATTAATTGATCATGAAGATAATGAATGTTAAGTGGACTATTCATTAAGCCCCAAGGGTTAGCTCAAGTGGTCTAGAGACAAATGTGAAGTTCTTTAATATTTCTGTTGATCACGGGTTCAACTCTTTGAGTTTTTTGTGGTGAGGTTCCATAACTAGGGCCGATGATTTACTCAATGTATCATTTTCAAAATGGTGGGATGTACTCTTGGGTTTCCCGTGCTTTCATTCCAAGTAAAAGGAAAGAAAACATGGACTATTCAGAGTTATTCAAGAGATGGGTCATAAATGGATGTCTTTAAACGGTTTGCATATATGACGTTTGATTTTCCCATCCACATTAATAATTTGTAAATTTCAAGTCTTAAATAAATTATTTCTAATAGAAATAATGGGATAGAATCCAACACATTAACATATTTATTGAATTCTATTTAGTTGTATGCATTGATACAAGTTTATGAATGTATTGCACTTTTGAAATAATTTAAGATCTTAATGTACGTAATGATATTTTTTTTTCAAAACAAATTAGAATTAATTGATAATGAGTTCTATGTGGTCCATTTGATTTTCAATCCATAAATTTTTATAACTATGTATTACTAAATCAATTACATATATATGCAATCATCTCATTTAATTCTATCATTCAGGAAGCCATTTATTAACTCTTATATGCATATTATGTGGTTTGATATCAGTGCATAAATGTGACATTGTTGTTTAGAAAACTCCATGTAAAAGAAAATGATTTTCCTGATAAAACGTGGAATAATTACTTGATAATGAATGTCAAGTGGACTATTCAGGCTCATTCAAGAGATGAGGCATAAATGGATGTCTTTAAACTTTTTGCACCATAATATAAGATTAGATTTTTCCATCCATAATCTATTTATTTAAGTGGACTTTCAAATTTCACTGAAGAGAGGGTCACAAATGAATGTCTTTAGACTTTTTGCACCATTATTATGACAATTTTTTTACAAATTACAATTAATCGATGATGAATCCTAAATGGTGCTTAAACATATTATAATTATTTGATAATTATTTCTAAGTGGTCTGGACCTCCCCTCGCTTCTTTATAAAGGCACTAAGGGGACTTAGAAAATTTAGCATAAAATTTATTTTACTTAGTAACTTTCTAGTATACTAGTTGCAATGCAAAATTTGCAAGGGAGGCACTCTTTACCAAGTCTTACACCGAGATCCTCATAACACCATCATAGTTTAATCAACAACTCCCCCCTCGTTTATGGGAAACTTGGGGGTGAGAGTTTTTAGGCACAATTTTTTTGACATCAAGGAGTCTAATCTATCATTCGTAAATATAATATCTTTCTTTCACATTAGACATACTGATATGATTTAATTGATTCCTACTAATAGCTACTTTCACACCCATACTATGTATTGATATTTTTGTGCCAAGCAATTCCATGTTTGACCTATTCACGGGTCTCTAATTGGTTTGACATTACTAAAAATATTTACCTTATCTTATCTTAAGTTAATATTGTGATATTTTCGAGAGGCGTTTTACATCCTAGTATGGAAAGACCCCACGTAAACATTTACACTTGTAAATGTCTGTTTACAAGGATATGAGAAGGTCCCCGTTAAATGTTTTGGTCATAGACTAGTTAACATAAGTTTGAGTTAGTCATTTGATGGGTTTACCAATGGTGCTTTACAAGTCCATAGTATTGCATATCCCATGATATTTTTATGTGTTATTTTTTATGATGAAGCATACTTAAATTCTTCAACAAATCTATTATGGAATGTCAGACTACCAACTTAGATCCATCTTAACTCTAGAATTGATCCCTATTGGTGCTTGCTAGATCTCGATATAAGACATATATCTATGTTAGTTTGCAAAATAAATAATGCTAATGAAGTCCTTGCACTAGAAAATTTGGCGAAATTTCTGACGGCCAATTCGTCGCTCTTCCGACACATAGTCATCGCAAGAGCAATAGTTCGAGGACGGGAAAAATGTGGTTTTCCATCCCGTCGCAATTCCGACGCACTTAAAAAGTGTCACACTACCAACACTTTTTGCGTCGCTTCCAAACAGGCATCGCTCTTCCGACGTTTCCCAAACCGTCGTGCTTTCGACGTTTGTAAATTGTCGCAATTCCGATGAAATTTGGTCCGACGTGTTGAACGTCGCTCTGCCGACGTTTGTAAACTATCACAATTCCGATGAAATGTGGTCCGACGTTTTGAATGTCGCTCTTCCGACGTTTGTAAACTGTTGCAATTCTGACGAAATTTGGTCCGACATTTTGAACGTCGCTCTTCTGACGTTTGTAAACTGTCACAATTCTGACGAAATGTGGTCTGACGTTTTGAACGTCGCTCGTCCGACGTTTTTATACTGTCACTCTTCCGACGTTTTTAAGCTGTCGCAATTCTGACGCTTACAAGGCGTCGGTATACCGATGGCAGGTTCAATTTAAAAAAGAAAAAATGAAACTTTAAAACAGGACAGTAAATCTCCAATATTTGTTATGAATTGTGGGTGTTCCAATGATCGTGAAATATAAATATAATAAACCACCCCGCAGTGCTTCAACTATAAACAATCATTTTTTTTTCACAAGAGAAAAAACATTGTTTTGAATATATTATATGAAGTAAAACAGTACATGAAGTCATTACATTTTCACATCTGAAGATTGGAACCCAAATATCCATCCAGAAAAGTGGAAGTCCCACCCCAGACAATGATAGAAAAATACCCCATGTAACATACAGGGACATGATATAAAACCCAGTAACGGTCCACATGGAGATTATCGACAATCTGAGAAAGCATCCAAATATGCCCGGGGCATCTATAAGAAAGTGAAATAGCAGTATGTAGAATAGTAAAGCAACAGATAGAGTATCAATGTCCATTGTTCCAAATACAAATTAAAGTACCCAAAATACTTGAACAGAGAAAAACGCTAATCATGTGAGGGGTGTGATATGTCCAAAATATAAAAATACCATTAGACCATATCAATAAACCAGCAACATAGACCAACATCGCTAGTTTTGAAGGCAGAGTGATAAACATTAATAATTTTTTTTTCACAAGAGAAAAAATGTTGTTTTGAATATATTATATGAAGTAAAACAGTCCATGAAGTCATTACATTTTCACATCTGAAGATTGGAACCCAAATATCCATCCAGAAAAGTGGAAGTCCCACCCCAGACAATGATAGAAAAATACCCTATGTCACATACAGGGACATGATATAAAACCCAGTAACGGTCCACATGGAGATTATCGACAATCTGAGAAAGCATCCAAATATGCCCGAGGCATCTATAAGAAAGTGAAATAGCAGTATGTAGAATAGTAAAGCAACGGATAGAGTACGTACCGACGTCCATTGTTCCAAATACAAATTAAAGTACCCAAAATCCTTGAACAGAGAAAAACGCTAATCATGTGAGGAGTGTGATATGTCGAAAATATAAAAAGACCATCAGACCATATCAATAAACCAGCAACATAGACCAGCATCGCTAGTTTTGAAGGCAGAGTGATAAACATTAATCATTTTTTTTTTCACAAGAGAAAAAACGATGTTTTGAATATATTGTATGAAGTAAAACAGTCCATGAAGTCATTACATTTTCACATCTTAAGATTGGAACCCAAATATCCATCCAGAAAAGTGGAAGTCCCACCCCAGACAATGATAGAAAAATATCCCATGTCACATACAGCGACTTGATATAAAACCCAGTAACGGTCCACATGGAGATTATCGACAATCTGAGAAAGCATCCAAATATGCCCAAGGCATCTATAAGAAAGTGAAATAGCAGTATGTTGAATAGTAAAGCAACAGATAGAGTACCGACGTCCATTGTTCCAAATACAAATTAAAGTACCCAAAATCCTTGAATAGAGAAAAATGCTAATCACGTGAGGAGTGTGATATGTCCAAAATATAAAAATACCATCAGACCATATCAATAAACTAGCATCGCTAGTTTTGAAGGCAGAGTGATAACTTGTCAACACATATAATAGTATCATAAAGCGGATATAGGAAATGTGCAGAGACATGTACTATTGATATACGCCTCACACAAAAAGCATCCATGATAGAGAAAATAGGGAAACATTTTTTTTTTCCAATTGTTATGAACATAATTCGACTGTGAAATATTAATATAATAAACCACCCCGCAACGCTTCGACTATAAAAAATCATATAAACATGGCTCTGTATTTCAAAAAACAGGTTTAAAATAGAAACATGGCAACATTTTTTTTTCTAAGTAAAGTTAATCTATTAACAGTGGGAATAAAATTACACCGAAGTCAAAAACATTGCCCAGACTCATGGCAAATTTGTCATCAAAAAATCAAAAAAGAAGACTGCCCTCATACGGGGAAACCAATCTTGAACGTTTACAGAATTCAAAAATATTACAGAGGTCCAGCACAATAATATAATCTAAAAGCAACCCAATTAAGTGGGCTGCGAAGCAAGAAAAACAAATTAACCAAACTACTCCTCCGGTGGTTCCTCGACGATTTGGCACCATCCTTCGAAAGGTCCAGGATCGCCATGTGCTATCTCCACATTCATGCTACCGCTCTCCTCCTGAAGGCCCAAATGCTGGCCGGCTTTTTCTGAGCTCAGACCCGCCAGACGGGTGCATTGTTCTTCCATTTGGGCCTCCTCATAGAAAACCACAGTAATTGAAGCTATGATTCATGGGCGGTTCAGAGAGCAATTAAAGGAAAAAATCACAGTGCGCGTCTTGGGAGAAGGTGAAGCGGTGGGGAAATGAGGAGCAAGGGAGCCCATACGGTGGCCAAATCCTAGAACCCGACCCCGTCCACTTCTAGTATCTGGATAACGACCTGCGTGATAATCACTGGACTGGGAAGAAAACTCGGTTGAGGGGCTGGAGGGAGCGCGCAGGGGTTGACCTCTAGTGCTTTAACTCCCGCTAGCCGCTGCATCCTGACGCGAGGTGAGGCATCGTGCGATCTCGGGCGTAGTGGGCTGAGAGGCTGAAGAAGCGAGAATTCAAGAAACGAGAGGGAGAACGGACAAGGAACGGACGATAGAAATGCGGATATGCGGCGGGGTCTAAGCGAGGTCGCGGCTCGCCCTTCTCCTTCCTCATCACGGTGAGCGAGCCGATTGTAACTTGATAGCCGGCTCGTCTGCAGATAAATCATAAGCGAAATGCCATTTTTCAAACCCATTTTACCGAATTGATCGAAGGATTCCCATGTAATTAATCTCTGATCATTAATGAGAGCCGAAGTCTGGATCATATTGGAGCATGCGGAATCGCTAACAGGAGTGGAGGTCCGATCTTGAACAATGTTAAAAATTAATGCGATTTGATGTGAAAACCTTGGAACTTAATTGAACAATGTTAAAACTTAATGCGATTGATATGAAATCGCCACATCCATGTCCCATCGCCTTAAACGCCATCGAATGCACCCGCATCCGGGAATAGGGCAACATTTGATTGAGGACACATGGCAGAAATTGATTGGAGCGGATCTTTGTTTGGGCCGCTCACACAGTGGAAATCCAGACCCGAAAAAGATTAGGGCAAATTTGATAAGAAATTCGCGTCACAACTCTCCCTCCGTATGCCAGCCCAACTTCGAACCCGAAAAATATTAGGGCGAAATTCAATTGGTTTTCGCGTCACAAAATTGGCCGACGTCAGCAGGCTATTTTGGAATGCGAATTTGGTTTGAATTATGGTTTATCGCCGTTTGAAGTCCTGCAACTCAAGTTAAGAACAATTTTGTTTGATCCCATCTTATAAAATTTGTGTTGGTCTTCTTTGATAATACACATATTTATAATAAATCATGGGAATACCACACTAGACATGTGGAAAAGTTATATAAATTATTGAGAACAATCATTTTTATGTAAAAATATCCAAATGTGCTTTTGGGAAATAAGAATTTGAGTATTTGGTTCATATTGTTTTAAAGGAAGGAGTGATGTTGGAGCCTCAAAAGATGCAAGCTATTACAAAATTACCTATTCCTAAAAAAATCAAGGTTCTTAGAAGATTTTTTAAACTTACATGATATTATTGATAATTTGTTAAGAATTATGCATGCATTTCAAGTCCACTCACATATCTCTTGAAGAAAATATCATTTATATGGAATGATGAGGCCACTTTGGCATTCTCTCTTTTAATGGATGCCATGTCTTCTACACCAACATCGGTTGCACCTACTTTTGGTAAAACATTCATAGTAGAGTGTGAGGCACTAGGACAAGGAATTTACGTAACATTAACACAATAAGAGATATCATTGGCTTTTAAAAGCAAGGAATTCAAAGAAAATATTTGGTAAAATCTACGTATGAAAAATAAATGGAAGAAATATTACATGCAATAAAAAATGGGGATAGTATATCATTGGGAAGTACTTTAAAGTCAAGATATACCATGATAGCATAAAGTATTTTTTGAAGCTATGATTTTCATTAGAAGATTAACAAAAATGAGGAGAAAAAATGCAAATTTTTAATTTTGAGATAATCTACAAAAAGGGTAAGGAAACTTTAGTACATGATGCTCTTTCTAAAATAGAAGAGGCCTCAAATTTATATCCAATTACATTTTCTATTCCTAGGTGGTTAGAAGAAGCTTGCCATAATGGAAAAATGACAATAGTACTAAACAAAAACTAAAATTTATAAAGGATGGGATGAACTCTATGGAGCATTGGGAGTGAAAGAGAGATATACTTTGGTGCAAATGTAGAATATTTTTATGCACGCAAGAATATTTGAATAAACAAATATTAAGGGAGCCCCATGTCTCTCTGATGGTAGGACGCAGGGTTCCTTAAAACATCTCAAAGGATCAAAAAATATATTTTTGGAAGGAATGAAGAAAGATATTCAAAATTTTGTTAGAGAAGGTCAGGTTTGCATAATAAATAAAAGAGAGATAGTAAAATCTCTAGGGTTACTTCAACCATTCCACATACATATTCAAAGACTAAAAGATATATCAATAGAATTTATTACAGGGTTACTAAAATATAAAGGTAAGTATTACATTTTTGTGGTCATTTATATAGACAAATTTTGTAGATTTTTTTTGTAGAGCTCAAAGTACATAAACAACAAGCCAAGTGGCAAAAGTGTCCATGAAAGAAGTTCATAGTCTTCATGGTTTTCCTAAAGTAATAGTAACAAGAAACTTTTGGAAATAATTCTTTAATATGAGTAGAGAAACACTAGCTGCCATGAGTTCTACATATCAAACACAATCAAATGGTCAAACAAAAATAGTTAACAAATGTTTTTAAGGTTATCTATAATGTTACTCTTTAGAAAAGCAATCTTAATGGATGAAGTGGGTTCGTCAAGTAAGAATGGTAATATGATACTACCTATCACACATCTACTAAAATTTCCCCATTTAAGGCCCTTTATGGATATCCAACTCCTAGTATCTCATACTTTTTGCAAGATAAGTCCAAAGTATAGGAAACAGAGTCACATATGGAAAATATTAAAGAAAATTTGAAAATTATTATGGAAAACCTTCAAATGACATGAAACATGATAAAACAACAAGGGGAACAACATTGAAGTGAAAGATAATTTGAGGAGGGTAATTGGGTATTTTTTAGATTATAGCATTATAAGAAATCTTCATTCAAGAAAAATAAGAATAAAGAATTAGCTCAAAAATGTTATGGCCCTAAACAATTATTCATAGGATTGCACAAGTGGTATAGAAGTTATATTTTCCTTCTTCTTGCATTCATAAGGTTTTTCATGTATCTTGCCTAAAAAAGGTTTTGGGAAAAAATATGCTAATGTAAATAGAACTTCCAAAATTAGATGAAGAATGAAAGTTGATTCTTGAACCACAAAAAGTTATAGATAAACATTCTATATCTCTTTGACATATAACCATTATGAAGTACCTAATCAAGTGGAAGAATATTCTTCTAGAAGAAGGTACATGGTAAAATGATCAATTCGTGATGAAATACCCACGGCTAAAGGGTTCTTTTGAAGTTTTGACAAAGGTTTTGTTATATGTTTTATATAACGCGCGGTGGAATAGTTTTATTGTTTGTTAAGGTCCCACACAATGATCAAATTTGAAGGGCAGGTCCGAATTTCAATTAGAAGGGCATATATCTATGTTTCCCTTCCATAATGAAAAGCTTTTAAAAAAAAACTTTTCAATTGACCACAATAAATTATTTTTACATTTCATTTTCAGAAAGACAAAACCATCAATCTTTATATTAATAAAAGACTTTTACATATACAACAATGAAGAAGGCTCCATCTTTCATTGCTTAAATATCTCATTGGAAATGTCAACATAAGTCTTGAAGACACTATTATAATAATTTGGATACATACCACCGAGATATAGGAGATTCTTATGTGTCAGATTGTGTAATGCAATTTTGACTTTGTCTCACAAGGAGCAGTAGCATGGAGGTCTGGATTTTTCTTATAGAACTTTTTTATTATTATTTGAAACGGTTTTTATAGATATGAAGACAACAATGAAATTATGAGCATGGTGGGCAATTAGTCAAGCTCATGATGCCAAACCATGATGATGTAAGTTTGGAATTTAACATTTTTACATGTTAAAGACAAATAGTCAAAATCACTGACAATTTAGTATGCCATAATTAATAATCATTCCCTGTTCACTTTTGTTAATAGGTTTATGTCACATGATTATCTCTCTTCTCTGGCATTTACTTGTATTGAAGATCGCTATTCTAGGAATAAGGAGTTATTTTCTCCAAAAATAACCCTAGCCAAACATTGACAATGCATCAAGGATATCTTTCTATGCTTCATAAGTACATATGTTCTACTTCTAAATCATGTCTTATAAGTGGTTGTTTTGCTGGAAATTATTCACCAGTTGGTTTCATACCAAAGTCTTTTTCTCATTTAAAACATCCAATACATGAAAAAGATAATGGTTTAAAACAAAATAAATATTTGAAATTTTGCAAGAATTGTCTGGCACACTTTGAATATGAATTTTTAATTCAAGTGCATGATGTTGTATAGGATCAAGTGTCATTTTGAATACCAAATGTTTCACAAGAAACTTCTCAACATGCTACCCTGCAGTAAGGATTAAATGACAATATTGCATCAACTATTTCCATAATAAAAGTGCACCTCGGCCATAAGACTAAAAAACTACAAATGTTGTAGATCTTACAAGACCACACAATCAAATGTATTCCACAAGGCCAATACTGTATGAAAAATGAAAAGGAGTTTGCAACCAAAAATACCTTAGGCAACTAATTCAATTAGATACACCAAACCATCAGCAAAAAGGAAAACCAACCTACTCAAAAGGCAATAATTTACCTCCTTTGACAAAATTTTGAGTTCCGAAACAAGGGCCTTTATTGTCTTGTCAATGCCCCTAGTAATTTGAATGGGGTTTGCACCTGCTGCAACAACCTAAACAAAAATGTTTCATTTCAAATTATTTTCCACAAATTTAAGATACAACCATTGTCAGTTTTTTATTTCCTAACAAGCTCATAAATTTTGACAAAATAACCAAATTTTTTTAATACTTGATAGCAATTTTTTCACTCAAAAACTATCTTAGACTCAATAAGCCCAACCCAAAACTAAAAAAACAAACACCATAAGACCCTACAAAAATGAATAGATGATCTTAATCTAGTACTATCGACAAAAAGTTACCTTTACACCCTCACTTATTAAACCCTTTGCTGTTGAATTTTAACTTCAACTGCTACAGCAGGACGGATGCAGGAGCAACATTTTTTTTGGGAGGTTGCTTGCACGCCATCTAGAAATTTAATTCAGCATTTAAAATTCCTGCAAGTTTTTTCGGTAGACGGACGCAGCCATATTTCTGTACAGGATTGTATTTAAACACAACAACCAACATTAACATAATTCACCAACCATAAATTAAACAAACAGAAATTTACCCCTCCCCAGTTTTGTAAATTCAAAAGGAGGACACGTGGAGCATTAATATTGGATCTCGTGAAATTGAAGGGAATTCGAAAACCTGAAAACCGGACCCGAATTTTTTATAAGGCACATTGGATTGAGAATTCACGTTACAAATTAGGCAGACGTTAGCATCCCATTTTGGAACGCGAATTTGGTTTGAAATTCAAACTATTCAGACTTTTGAAGTCCGATGGAAAGGGTTCTTTCATGTTTTGATAGTTTAATTTTATGTATGCTTTAATATATACATATGTTTTAAACATATGTTATATATATATCATATGTGAAATGAAAGGTGGGCCATAGAATTTAGTTTTAATTTTATTTTTTTTAAAAGAGGGTTTATTATAATATGTTTTATATGTTACGGCATATAAAAATAAAAAGGACAAAAAATCTTGGTAGTTTTTTTTATAGACAGTATGTAAATTTTTTATTACACAACAGTGTGTAAAAAGTGAAAGATCGAGTGTAACTTTTTAAGTGTGTATGCACAGCAGTGCGAAAGTGAAAAACACAACAAAGTGTTTTAGAGACAGAGTATGTTTGTTTTGAACAGACAGTGAGTTGGTTTTATGCACTGCGTTTTGTAGCAGTCATAATTTTGTAATCCCTCTCGGTGAGGAAGTAGTGTAATAGTTTTTTTTTGAGTTATTGAAGGGAATAGAAGTTTGTTTTCAAAGTATTGAAACTCTGTCTCCTGTCAAAGAAATTTTATTTTCTCTGTGTTAGAGGAAGGGAGATTTATTCTCCATTCATTGTTCTAGAATTTTTCAATATTCCAACATGTGCAAGAACAACAAATGTTGTGGTTCCATCCCCAGCTAAATCATTTGTCTTTGCCGCAGCTTGCCTTACCAACTTGGCCCCAATATTTTCAACTGGGTCCTCTAATTCAACCAATAAAAAGGCCAAAACCATAGCATTGAGATACATTTCATTACACTGTCAATAACAATAAATTTTGACTCATCCATAACCCTTTCCTTTTATTGTTGTGAAAATCTTTATGCATTACTCTAATGTGGCTAGTCCATAGGCCAAGTAGACCACTGGGTAACAAATATGTTTCCTTTCACCTTTGAGTTTTCAAATTATGCCTACCAAATCTAAGACATTTAAGAGGGGAACTAATACAACGTTAAAAAGAAAACCAGAGCACACATCTACAAATTACCTCCTTAGCTACTGTCACACCATCATTAACTATTTTTGGAGAACCATGCTTGCTCTCCAAGACAACATTTTTCCCCTCGCCCCAAGGGTGACTCCAACAAGATCAGCAAGTTTGTTCACACCGCCTGCAAGACAAATTGACAATGCTTTCAGTAAGTGTGCAATTGAATGCCAGACCATATGCCAAAACAAGCCTCCATGAAAAATTAAAATAACACATTAAAATCGAATATAAGTGGACAAGGAAAGATCCACCGCAGTGAAGTTTCACGTGCAGGTGACCTTCCTTTAAACATAACTTTTTCTCTGACCTGCAATTTTTTTGTCACTGAGCCATCCTTGTTGAAGTACAACTCCTTTTCCATAGCTCTTGTATTAACTACCTTCTCTCTGTCGCGTAATCTCAGAGTCCCTCTTCTTCTTGAGCGATTAAAGGAAATGGGTGAAAAAACTGAAAGAGAAGACAATTGTTTGCCATAATTATCAAACATTGCACCCAACTTCTTCCCCTTTCCATTGTTACCTAATGAGGTAGATGTGGAAATTGTTGTCATACTGCCCAAAGCAGAGGCCATCTTATCTTATCCTGAATATAGAATTACAAGATCTTCATATTAGTATGAACCTTAAAAAACATGATTCCCATTGCTAAAAACCACTTTTAAGTTGTAACAGGCAAACTAAACAACTATCACAACTTTTGGCAACTTCTGGAGTATTAAGAGAGAAACAACCAAAGAGAAATACAACCACAATCCTCATTTTAATGAGATCGGGCTATATATTTGCATTAAGATAATAGAAAGAAATCACGACTATATTAGGGCCAGCACAAAACAATCTTTAAACAGTGTCTCTCGTGGCCTTCAGGTTGCCATGCTAGAGGTTGCATATTTTTAATTTAAATTCCTGACCTCTCGTGCCCATCTATGAATGCATCCAATGGGATATCTACATCAAATGCTCCTTTATATCCCCAAAAAAAAATTCCCTACTACAAGAGCACCAATATTGATGGATCACCCCACAACATCCCACCCACTAGAAACGGTGAAAAAGGAAACCCGAGAAAACTTCTGAAATATCTCAAGATGACTATATGGGTGGTTCTTATGAATCAAACAACCATTCAGAACATGCTCATCAATCCAAACCATGATTATTATGTGACGATATTCAAGCAGGCATTGAATCGGATTTCTGAAGCTATGTTAGAGAAACCCTAAACTCTCACTGAAAATAGGTGAAATGTGGCACCACTCAGAGATTGACATGTGCCGATTGGTAAAAGTGGTAGAAAATTGGCATGCTCAAACAACAAGGTGATGCAAGAATGACATGAGGGAGAAAATATCAGAAAAGCCCCAAATTTGGAGAACTAAAGCTCATCACCAACCTGAGATTGACAACTTTACATGATGTAACCTATGAAATCGTAAATGGAGAAATCATAGTAACAATAAAGTAACCTATGTAAAAATAAATTCAAATTCAGCCTGGGAGTGGTAATGAGAGAAATCATAGTGAACAACAGGAAACCTGTAGAGTTGCTTACAATCAAATAGATCAAAAAACACATACAAAAAACCTAGATAATAATCATGAACAAGCGTAATATTAAATTATGAACTGTAAAGGAACTTACAAAATGTGACATTACGAACCTGGCCAAGCGCACAAGAAAAAATATCCTGGACATGACCCTGGTTGACAAGTTGTATTGCTCATGATGCAAGAGGATTTGTACCTGCACTGCCAAGTCAATCAAAATCCATCATTATCTATACAATAAATACAAGTAATTGATGTAGTATTTTTACTCTAAGATGCATTCTTATGATAATGTTAGAACATATGTTGAAAATGTCAAAACATACCTGAATAAGCTCCTCTTCGTTTCAAGAACAATTTATTGGAGTCGCATGAACTTGGAACAAGCCTCTCACGATCTGAAAGAGTAGCAACTAAGTCAACAGTGACTTTTTTGTTGCTACGCTGGATCAAGGGAGGTTTGCTCCAAGATTAAATCGCTCCAATAAATTATTCTCTACTAAACAGGGCCAACCACGTGAAGGTGGAAGCTCTTATGGCCCTTCCCCCCCCCCCTCACATCACTCTCAATTCCCCAATACCCAATCTATATTTCATTTTTTACTTTCATGAGCATAAAAAAAAATATTCAATAACTAATAAAAAAAACAATTCAACAAAAAGTACGCAAGGAAACATTTCAATTAATGCTTGACATAAAAATAGTATGATAAATGAGTTTTTTATATAACGCAAAAAACGTTCCAAGTATGGTAACATTTGTCTTATAATAATACAATATTTTACATTATCAAATTTTCTTTTTCTTCTTCCTATTTCGTGCCTTTTGACCCGCACTGCTGACCTACTTGCATAGTCACGATGTCTGGTCTCATCCAGTGACGGGGCATCGCCTACAAAAACAGATAATATTAAATTTTAATTGTCAGTTTTTAAATATCATTGAACTATTTCGGTAATATTAATAAAAAAAAATTGCAATGAGATTATTTACCTGGTGCACCAGTTGTCGCCGCTGACCTAGTTGCGTAGTCACGATGTCTGGTCTCATCCAGTGACGGGGCATCACCTACAAAAACAAATAATATTAAATTTTAATTGTCGGTTTTTAAATATCATTGAACTAGTTCGGTAATATTAATAAAAAAAATTGCAATGAGATTATTTACCTGGTGCACCAGTTGTCGCCGTTGGGACTATTGCTCTGTCTTCCTCTCTGGTGGTAAGATCCTCAAGGGAAACATTCTCTGTCATTTAAACAAAAAAAGTTATAAGGACAACCATCAAGGTATAATTAGAAAAAATTATAAGTGGAAATTACTTACCATCATGGCCCTCACTGATAGTAGCATTGTCGGCCTGGTCCCCACTACAATGATCAGGTTGCACATGAGGATCATCTACATTTGGCTCTAAAATTGGTTTATTTGCCTCGTCGGTAGTGCTGCTCCCCTGATTTAAACAAAGTTGTTAGACATTAAATTTATGGACGAAAACAAACATATTGAAAGGTTAATGTTTTACCTTATCAGGCATTTTGGATCTTGGGACCTGCCCCAAGCTTCTGCGACGTTCAACTACAACTTGATAGCCGAAATGGAAAGTGATATTTTTATCTTCCTCTGTAGTTTCTGTTCTGAAGTCATCACCCTACATTACATATGATTGTGTATTTTTAATCATATTTGATAGGATTAAAAAAACGTTGGAAGGAGATACAATTAATTATAAGATGTTTAGCTACTTAATTACAATTCTTGCGGCTAATTTCAAGTAGCCGCCTTGGCCTAGCTTGTGATGGCCCTTTTTTTCAATCCTAGCTTTGGTTGCCTTTGAGGTGTCAAGAAACCTAGCATCAAAATATTGAAGTCAGATATGACGTAGCACACTTTTATTTTAGACATAGAGAAAATTAAAGCTATTGAATTAAAGTTGTAATTTACCTTGCGGGTCCAGTTGGCATTTTTCCTTCTTTCTTTGCCCTTTTCTCTTTTATGTCATGGATGAGTGCTCTCCACTCACTCTCTGGAACTGTGAGAGGACGCTCATATCTAGGGTTAAATTTCAATTGCGTCCTATAGGTGTCCCTGGTATATTTCAAATATTTGTCGGCTACTCGAGCCACCGCTGTTCTGTCAAATGTGTCGACCCCAAAAAGGGCTTCTAGATAATCTAGAAGTTCTTTTTTCAGGTTGGAACTCTGGGAATTCCACCCTGTGCGTATGGTTGGGCAAAAAATTACCAACGAATGGCTCTCCAGATACCTGTAGAACTCATTGTTTCCTACACAGAAAAAAGAAAGAAAGATATTATCATTAATTTAAAAATAAAAATCATGATAAATATGTTTTAGATAAAGTACATGAAATAGTTAAAATATTAAAATTTACCTAGGAGTTGTACATGCTTTATAGGGACACCCTCATCGTTCACCAACAACGTGCCATTAATGGTCCCTGTGGAGCTGACACGTGTAGCTCCAGGAAACGCAATAATGTAGTTGGCCATATCGGCCTCATCATTGCCAACACGTTCAGCGGTTGGCTGGGTGTCTGCTTGGGCAGGGTGTGTTTCTTGGCTAGCACCTAAAGGAGTAGAAGGTGTACGAGAGGGTTGTTGGGAAATCTCTTGCCCTTGTGTCCCACTACCACCAACATCGGGTTCAGCAAATGCCAGAAAATGCTACATACAAAAGAAATTTTTGTTAGTTTAGTCAATGTAAAAATTAAAAATCAAACTATCACAATTCATCTCATGCAGAACAAAAAAAATATCCTTTTGACTTTTTATTATTACCTGATATGTTTCTAGCTGGCTCATAAGTTGTTTTATCCTCTCTTCTAGTTCAGGTGTTTGAGGCGCATCTATCAAAGTATTAAATTTCGACCTTGCATCTCGTGCCTTTTTTCGCAACAAGAGCACTGGAGATAGGGATGAAGAAAGCTCTTCCTCAAAGAGGGAATCATCAGGCGTACCATGGCTAGGTGTCTGCATATTTGAACAAAATTAATATTATTTCAATTATGTAAATAACTAAAATACCTTAAGATAGAGCAATGTTGGAACTTTACATGTTCTTCCGCTGGCCTCTTTCCGCGATCATCCTGTCTTGGGGTTGTTCCTGTACTGCCCTGATCAGTCTGCCACATTGCAATAAAATTATAAATGTAAAAACTTGAAAAAAATATCTAACTTGAAAACACAAAATGAAAACTGAAATAATTTCTAATAAGACACCGGAAGACAGAGTTAGAGTTTCAAATATGCCTTGCATTGAATTCAGTCCTGGAAACATGTCATTATAGATTAAGGCACCCAAACAAGAGACGAGTTGACAATGAAGACCTTATTGAATATATTGTTGGAGCAACTTCTAGTAAACTTGTTGTGAAGATCTTGAGGACATTTTTGGAGCAACATTGTTGAAGCTGATGGTATAGCATTGTTGGAGACGATCTTGAAGGGCCTTGAAGTGAAGCTTTTGGAGAGACTATTGAAAAATCCTTAGAGCATTTAAGTAAGGCACTTTCTATCTTCCATCACCTTTTTCCTTTCAATATCCTTTAAACGATTTTGTTGATATTTAATGTTTGAAACTATGTTGCCAGGAAACATGGGTTCGGGGATGGGGATGGGGACGGGGACGACATTTTTTGAAACAGGGTGTGTGGGTTCGTCTGGGTATTTTTATATTAATATATATTATAATTTATATATCATATATAATACTATATTTTCTAAATTATAATTTATAAATTATAAATTTAATGACACTAATATAGTAATTTGTAAATTACTAATAATTTATAAACTTTGAACTTTAAAGATTTAAACATGCACATCATTCAACATTCAAGTTTCAACATTCACATGTGACATTTTTCATTGAAATTTCAAAATTTCTAGTTTGATAATATCATGATTCATATATGATATCAAGTGCAAATTGGAGCTCAGTTTACATATTAATAACTTATAAGAAATTAGAATCATGATTCAAAATTTCAAAATATATGTCCATTGTCATACTAAATTCAAAATTTTCCTCAAGGCATCTCCAAATGGCAAACTGTAAACATGAACTAGGAAATTTTGATATACTAAAATAAAAATAGCTAAAGCCTAATAGTGAGCAATGTCTTCCTCGAGCCATATCATCAGCATCCATGTCATCAGCATCACTTAGATCTTCACTTAGCATGCTCTCCAAGTAGGAATCACTCTCATCTTGAGGCTCTGGCTCATCCATAGCAATTTGAGGATGGATGCTTGTGGTAAGTCAACGCTTTCACTGCGTAATTTATGAACTTATGATTCATGGATAGGTAGGTATGTTTTAAGGTTTAATTTTATTTTATTTTAATTTTTAACTTTCCCCTTTATAATTGACTATAGCCTATGGGGTTGGATAGGCTACTTTGTCTTCCCTTGGGCAATTTAATTATAAGAGAACATTACAATTGGAATACTGTTCACTTCCACTGTTGTTTTGTATAATATTTCATAGTAGTCCCAAGGCAGAAAATTCACAGAATTAAGATCCAGGAAACCTCTGGTTAAGAGATTAAATTTCTGTTACATTTAAAGTCAAAGCCAGCAGAAATTTCTTCACCAGTAACTACTCTGTCTAAGCCATGCCTAATATGATAGATATGCTATTTGTCCAGTTTTGCATCATAGTTATAGTAGCTACAACACCTTTGGTGTGAATAAATAATCCCTCTTGGAAATTAGGCTGTGTATGTCCAGATTGTATTCGATCAACCCCATGCCAATAAAATTGTAGGAAGCATTTTAGACATCTACTATAACAGAGTTGTAACTTTAATGTCTAATACTTCTTTACCATTAAAAAATAGACATGTTTATTTCTGAGGTTTGATCTTTCTAAATATGCCAGACCAATTCATCCAAATAGCATACCAATTCATTTGAATCATTTAAGTTTTAACTCTTAAGTTTTAAAATTTAATTGTAATTTGTATGTTTTAAAAAATAGTTAGAAACAATACCATTTAAAAACTAGGGTTCTCAGTCCTTGGCATTCATTCACCTGGGCCTAGGGGCACACTATAATAATTTCACACTAAACCATGAAAACTTAAAAGTAACTTAATAGATCCATAAAGTAATAATAATCATAATTCCTAATTTCCTATTGTACGATATGATGCAAATTATTCAAACATGAAGCAATGAAGACATGCAATGTCTGAATTTCAAGATTGATGAACCAATACAAGAAGTTAGAAAATACAACTTTGATTCAATACTCTGTGTCCTAACTCCAGGAAGGAATCTAGTTTGTAGTACAGAACATGCATCGTGTATTATCAATTCTTAATTGACAACAACTAAAGGACATCTACCTCATCAATTCCTTCCCATTTTGTGTTTTTATGTTATATTCCTTATAAAAGTGTCAAATTTCTCTCAAAGTAAGCAACCACTGAATAAAATAAAAAATAGTTGAGATATGATTGAGAAATGGTCATTTATTTCTTGAAAGGATCTTCACAATTTCTTTGGTTTTTTTCATCTCAAGAAACAAGAAATGACCTAAGAAACTATCGTGATGTAATATAAGAAACAACACGGTGCAATGGCCATTTTCAAAGCCAAATGATGTCCATTGAGGACATGGCCTTTATTTGGTCCCTGTTTCATAGGAGTTTTGGGTAGAAATGGAACTTTGTTGTACCATTTCCAGTAGTAAAAAGGGAAAACCTTCTTTTTCCATGGGAAATAATTTACCTTTCCTTTTTCAAGATAATCTAAATCACAAAAAATATGAACTATACTGCACACATTCTTGGATAATGTGAAAGTGGAAAAGGAATACCCTACACAAGTGATGCACGCATGTACATTTGAACACTAATAGATTTTTGTAGTTGAAATGCAATGCTTGTTTTCATTTAAATGTAGGGTTTTTAAAGCAGGGAGAAATAATGGCTGGCAAATTAATAAGCGTTTCTTTGGGAAAAATTTAAATCTTGTATTGGGTGATGAAGATAATAGAGGGTATTGAATCTTGATTCTTGACAGCTAGAGAGAACCCTACAGCCTAACACAATCCAATGGAATTGACCAAAAAAACCCAAATAGAGTCAACCCTACTATAGGAGGAAGGGCCTGCAGTAAGAACTTACCATTTTGCAAGAGCTGAGGGCGAATACTATTCTGCAAGAGCTGAGAGCGAATGCTGAGGGCGAATGCAGGGCAAATGTTGTTCTGCAAGAGCTCAGGGCGAATGCTGAGGGTGAATGTTGTTCTGCAAGAGCTCAGGGCGAATGCTGAGGGCGAATGCTGTTCTGCAAGAGCTGAGGGCGAATGCTGAGGGAAAATTCTATTTTGCAAGAGCTGAGGGCGAATTCTGAGGGCGAATGTTGTTCTGCAAGAGCGGAGGGTGAATGCGCGCGTGATATTAGATGTTAATGTAGCTATTGCGACGGATATAAGTTTCTAATTTTTAATAAAATCATTTTAATGTAGCGCGCATATAAGTTTCATATTTTTATGTAGCGCGCATGTAAGTGTCGTTATACCGACGGCGGAGAAAGCGTCTCTATTGTGACGGATGCCTCCAAACGTCACAATTGCGACACTTAGACATTGTGTCGCACTTGCGACGTTTGGAGGCAGCCGTCGCAATAGCGACGTTTTGGGGCATAGTGTCACAATTGCGACGTCTTCCTCCAAACGTCGCAATTGCGACACTTTGTCTAAGTGTTGGTATTGCGACACTTTTCTATAAACGTTGGTATAGCGACGGTTTCAGGCAGGATTGAAAAAATTTGGGGAAATTTCTGACATTTGGTCAAAAGCGTTGGAACCAAGTGTCGAAATTTCCCTTAAATGTACTAGTGTTGTGTTGGTTTTTATTGTTAAAAGAATGAATTTAAACATAATATGGGTCTTATGTAATATTTTGTCTTGTCGATTATAAATTCTATCAATTTCTTAAATTATATAATTATAAAATATGATACTAGAAAAATAAACAAAATTGGTAATAGTACCTGCAATTAAAATTGTTATGGTAATAAACATACTAGTGTAATTTTATGATTAAATAAATTTTATGGAGACCTAAAAATTGTGCCAACCTTCTACGAGAATAGTAACTCATCACAACCAATGCCATATTTACTATATCAAATTATAATTAAATTGGTATATAATGCTAATATATAGAATACTCTTGTCACCAACTAATATTATTCAACTTTTTAAAAGGAACCATAAATAATATTAGAAGAAATAATGTAAGGAGTCCAAGTTTAAGACATAAAATATTTTCTTCTACAACTTTATATAAATTTGTTTTATATAGCTTATCATGATAATTTTATTGAAAAAAATGGTGAATAGGTACATTTAAATAGTGAACTAACTGATTTTCAAACTCAATATAGTTAAAGTTATAAATTCTAGATCCACTCAATAATTACAAATTTAATGAAATGTGTTTGTTGTTAAAGTCCTTGTAATAGAAAACATCCAAATTTTTTGAAATATGTGTTATTCGATAATTTCTGATGGAATTTCATGATAATCCATTCACAGTCTACAAATCTATATTTATCAGGGCCGAGATGGAAGCCCAAATATGTGATCCCATCACTAAGGGGGCATATACCAACATCAAATAATTCAACAATCCTACGAATGTCATATGTGATCTCAGCGGCATAGAGGAGGATAAATTTACTGCCATTTTCCACCGAACCTAATGCCAAACCAAACCACCTGAAAAGATGAAACAATGTCTCCCATTGTGGAAGAGACATTGTACTAAACGTTAAAATATCATCCACAAAAAATAGATGAGTGATACATACCTCCGACCTCATCCTAATTCCTTCAAAAGAGTCATCAGAATTAGGTCAATTTCTCCAAAGACTGATCCCATTCATAATGAGTATGAGTAACAATAGAGATAGGGAACATCCCTGTCGTAACCCCCTACTGACATAGAAGAATTCAGTGGGAAGTCCATTAACAAGTATAGCCAGCGAAGAGTGGGACACACAGGCCATAATCCATTCAATTATCAAAATGGAAAGGCCAATCTTCTGTAATACCAAACCGAGGAAAGTTGAGTCCACACTGTCATATGCACGATGTAAATCAATCTTCAAAACACGCGCCTTCTGTCACTGATTTTGAACAGAGTGGAAGAATTCTTATGCAATTATTATCGCATCGTGGATAGATATGTTTGGTAGGAAACCAAATTGTTCAAGAGAAATAATTAGAGAGACACCCTTTGAGACGACCAACAATCACCTTTGAAATGATTTTGTATGTCACGTTACATAAGGAAATAGGCCTGAAATCGGAAACCTTAGGAATAAGGGCAATGAAAGTTGACTTTATAGAACTCGAAATTTGGTTGCAAGTACGAGATTCCTCCACCATTCCCAAAAGTTACATTTTCGTGATATCAAAAAAAGTAATGAATAGTTCCACGGTCCACCCATTCGGGCCAGGACAACGATTCTTATAGAAAGAAAGAAACATTGTCTGTAATTCATCAATAGTAACCGACCGAAAGATTAATTCATTTTCAAGAACATCGAACATGACTGGATAGTGCTCAATCCCCAACATCAAGTCCGCTAGTGAGACATCCAATCAGCCCCCAACATCTCGAGGAAAAATGAACTACCTCCCGCCAAATGTCTCGATCAAAAATGATGAGTGATCCATCTAAACGCTAAATGTTCAAAATCGCATTTCAATTGCGCCAATCTATGTCTTTTTGAAGTCATACATATATAATCTAAAAAAAAATTCATACATATATGATCTTTTAAAAAAAAATTGTGGCATATCCCAAAATTCCCAATATCGGGGACATAACTCGCTCTCCTTTCATATCATATGTGAGTGAGAGAGTCAAAAGCATCTTTTACATCATACAAAGACGAGATCCAAGTTGGCTCGCCTGTGCCTGTCTTCGTACACCGCGTGCAAGTAAGATATATTGAAACTGTTATTTTGTGTAGTTTAATTAATCTAATTTTTCTAGATCTTTTAGTTGATATAATTTAAAATTTCATTAAATATCTTTTGAAAAACTATTAAATGTCTCATAATTTTTCAAGTAATAGTTCCATTTCTATATTTAAATATAGAATTGAAAAAAAACACACATCGCAATCACATGCGATCAAAATTTCAGAGAGAAAAAATAAAAAATAAAAAATCATTTGAACTTTTCCATTGTTATTTACGTCCATATAATTTGGAATATTTTCTTCTTTCCTGGCACTACCGTTGTTTTAAGTGTCGTTATCTACTTTATCTTTATAACTTTATGGGAGCCCATGTTTCTCGTCCCCTATTCTCTATTGTCGTTGTCGACGATTGACCACATTTTTTTTTTTTATTAATTTCGATTAATTTTATTTAAAATTTAGGAATTAGTGAGATTTATATATTTATAAAATTGAAAAAATACAAAATAATTAAAAGAGTAAGTTTATTTATATATTTAAAAATAAATTCTAATAAAAAAATAATAAAAATATAAGATAACTAAACAAATATCTTGATTTTGATTTTGTGAAAACTTCTTTTATTGATAATTTGATGGGTAAGTTTTGCACAATTTAAGTGCCCTAAGTGTTTTTTAAGGTGTTGAATCAATATATGCAGTCCAAAAACCAGTTTAAATAATACAAATCAAAATTTCACCTCAAATTTTCTAGCAGGAAACTCCAAAAAGTCACATTAAAGTCACATTAAAAACATCTCCATTTTCCACATGCCAACACATTGACAATTTCCCTGCCCACATACATATAAGGAGCATAGTCTAAAAAGCGTCTAAATTAGTTTAGAACATAATAGAAAATTTGGCAAAATTATGATAAAATTTGGTAGAAATTTTTAAAAATCGTGAATACACTTATCAAATTTCAAGATTTTGGGTACACCAAGAGTTTTTGCGCCCAAAAACCAGTTTAAATAATACAGTTCAAAATTTCACCTCAAATTTTCTACCAGAAAACTCCAAAAAGTCACATTAAAAATATCTCCATTTTCCACATACCAACACATTGACAGTTTCCCTGCCCACATACATATAAGGAGCATAGTCTAAAAAGCGTCTAAATTAGTTTAGAAAATAATAGAAAATTTGGCAAAATTATGATAAAATTTGGTAGAAATTTTTAAAAATCGTGAATACATTTGTCAAATTTCAAGATTTTGGGTACACCAAGAGTTTTTCACCCAAAAACCAGTTCAAATAATACAGATCAAAATTTCACCTCAAATTTTCTAGCAAGAAACTCCAAAAAGTCACATTAAAAATATCTCCATTTTCTACATGCCAACACATTGACAATTTCCCTGTCCACATACATATAAGGACCATAGTCTAAAAAGCGTCTAAATTAGTTTAGAAAATAATAGAAAATTTGGAAAAATTATGATAAAATTTGGTAGAAATTTTTAAAAATCGTGAATGCACTTGTCAAATTTCAAGATTTTGGGTACACCAAGAGTTTTTTGCGCCCATAAGGGTAGATGTGTAGATGTAATGTAAGAAAGTTCATTTTGTAATGTCGGCTTAATTGTAATCAATATATTTGTAATAATTATCCCTACAATTTAACCCAAAGTTATATTTATGAACACTCATAAAGGTATGGTAAATAAATAAAAATATAAATAAAACAGAGTTATGGTAAATAAATAAAATGTATTTTTGTACTTATTCCAGAGGTATGGTAAATAAATAAAACCCATTTTTATATTTACTCCATAAACATCCTTATATATTTAAGAAAACTCAAAAAAGAATTTTTATTTAGGTGAAGCCTATGGGTCAGATACCATGGAACACATTATTATTAATACCATGGGCCAAATACCATGGAACACATTATTATTAATACCATGGGCCAAATACCTTGGAAAAAAATATTATTAATACCATGGGCTAAATACCATATTTAAATAAATAAATAAATATTAATGAGGAATAAATAGGTATGGTAAAAAAATATAAATAAACGAGAGGTATGATAAATAAATAAACCCTCTTTTATTCATATTAATGTGTAGATTTAACGTAGGAAATTTTTCAAACTTTTTTAATGTCGGCTCAATATATTTGTAATGGATATATGTAAAATAATAATAACAAAATATAAGTATATCTCTCAATCTAAATCACGGAAACATCTGAACATTATATTCTATCATTGTTGTGTGATGGGAGGGAGAGATAGAGGGAGGTGGGTGAGAAAGTGAGAGAGAGGAGAGAGAGAGGGGGGAAGAGAGATGGAGTTGGAAGGGGAAGAAAGATAGAGAGAGAAAGGTGGAGAGGGAGAGGGAGTGACAAGGGAGAAGGGGAAGAGAGAGAGAGAGGGAGAGGAAGAGGGAGGGAGAGAGAGATAGATAGATAGATATGGAGAGAGAGTGTGCATGTTTTTGGGGTGATAAGGAGAGACAATGGGAGATAGAGATATAGATGGAGGGGAGAGAGAGGGAAGAAAAGAGAGGAAAAAAGAGGGAGGGAGGAAGAGAGATAGATATGGAGAGAGAAGAGGAAGAGAGAAAGAGAGAGAGAGGAAGAGGGAGGTAGAGAGAGAGTGGGAGAGGAAGAGAGCGAGAGAGAAAGGGAGAGGAATAGGTAGGGAGGGAGAGAAAGAGAGAGATAGATAAATATATAGATAGATATTGAGAGATAGTGTGTATGTTTGGGGGTTGAGAGAGAGAGAGAGAGAGGAGGGGAAGAGATAGAGAGAGACAGGAAGAGGGATATATATATGGAGATATAATGTATATAGGATGATATAGAGAGATAAAGAATGAGAGACATATGGAGATGGAGATATACACTTAGGGGGGAAGAGAGAAGAAGAGAGAGACAAAGAAAATGAGAGAGAGAGAGAGAGAGATCATGACATGTGTTTCAGGGGACGGGATAGAGAGACAAAAAAGGAGAGATGGAGGGAGGTATAGATATAGATGGTAGGGGGGAGAGGGAAGAAGATAAATATAGCGAAAGGGAGGGAGAGGTGGTGAGAGACGGACAGGGGAGAGAGGGAGGGGGAGAGAGAGAAGGAGAGAGGGAGGGAGATAGACACACAATGGAAGGTGGAGAGAGAGGGAAGAAAAAAAAGACACACAAAGACACATATATACATAGAAGTTAGATCTAGAAAGTCATGAATATTTTGGTTTTTCACTAAATTAGATGTATTGATTTTACTGTAGTAGTTGATTTCTAATCCAATTTGATCACTTGCACTAGATACATTAATTTCAATGTAGATGTCAATTTTTAATCCTATTTAGTACCTTACACTAGATGCATTTATTTTAGTTAGATGTTGATTTTTACTCCTATTTGATTTCTTGCACTAGATGCATTGGTTTCAGTGTAGATATTGTTTTCTAATTGTATTTCATCACTTGCACTAGATGCATTGATTTTATTGTAGATGTCGATTTCTAATCCTATTTAATATCTTACACTAGATGCATTGATTCCACTGCAGACGTTGATTTCTACTCTTTGATTGCTTGCACTGGATCCATTGGTTTTAGTGTAGATATTGATTTCTAATCCTATTTGATTGCTTGCAATAGATGCATTGAATTTAGTGTAGATTTTGATTTCTAATCCTATTTTATGGTTTGCATTAGATGCATTGATTTCAATGTAGACATTGATTTCTGATTTGATGCAACTAGATGTATGATGTACATTAATTTCAAAGTAATTAGATTAATAATGTGCATTGATTTTTCAATGTGTGGCTTTCGTCTCCCCTCCATCTTTACGTCTCCCTCTCTCCCATTGTCTCTACTTATTTGTTGCTGGGCGTAAAGTATTATATTATCCACGACCAAGCATGGCATGTGCTATCTTCTTTCTCCTTAATTTTCACTTTGGTGCAAATGCTCATGCATCCCTTGGTTTTATGCACATGGTTTTGGGGTTCGATGGTTTCCATTGCGGCACTCTCTTTGATGGATCCGGCTCGAAAGTGGACTACGGTTGTGTCTCTGAATCCAGTGCTTCACTTGGTTGGGGTTTAGGTATCGCGTGTATATATATATGTGTTGTATGTACACTGTGCAGACCATAATGAAAAATCAAGCTGGTCGTCCCGAGTTTGGGATCCGTGTGAAAATTCTACGTGTTTATCCGTTTTATGTTTTATGCTCTCGCTATTGTTTATTTTCTGTTATAAGATTCATGTGTAGATAATTTATGATCGGGGTTAAAAACCTACATTTGGTATCGGAGCCAAGTTTCATCTTCAAGGGGATGCCTTTGCTGTGTGAGGGTTTTTTAGTTCGGTCTGACGAGTAGAATACCATTCGGTGGGAGATACGCGGGATCGATTCTTGTGGTGAGAAGATGGCGGCGGCGGAAAGATAGAGATCGAAAATTTAATGAGTCAGATTTTGAGTTGTGGAAGCTCAAGATGGAGGATCTGCTGGTGGATAAAGATCGGTGGATCGCGGTAGATCCGAGGTACTAAGCCAACGGGAATGTCGGATGAAGGCGGAAGAAAGCTGGATCGGAAGGCTAAAAGCACAATACGGTTGTGTGTCTCGGATTCGGTATTGTTGAATGTATACAGGGGAAGGCTGCGATGAAGACCTTGTGGGAAAAAGCTAGGGACTTTGTACCAATCTAAGTCTCCGGTGAATAAGTTGTTCTTGCGGAAAAAAGTCTGTATAACACGAGGATGAAGGATGGAGACTACGTGTGACGGATACGTCGAACGCCTTCAATACTATGGTAAGTCGATTTGTCATCTGCTTTGATATTAAAATCTTAGATGAAGATAAGTGCATCGGTTTGTTGTGCTCTCTATCGGACTCATGGGACGGTCACAATTTATTGCAATAGGTAGCAATACAACTACCTTGAATTTTGATGACATTGTCTCGACTTGCTATGTCGGAGGAAATGAGACGGAGAAATATGGAGGGTCATAATGGAGATGCCTTATACGTACGAGGAAGGTCCCGAGAACGAAACAAGAATAAGGTTTCAGAGTGGGAGATCCAAATCTAGAGAGAGATCTAAATCTCTTGGAAAGTTTGTAAAGGTGTGCTTGGAAATGCGGAAAGGAAGGGCACTACAAAAAGGATCGTAGATCTAAAGCTCTGAGAAAGGAAAGGGATCTGATGATGCTCATACTGCGGAGGCAAAAAACCACCTCGGATGAAGGTGGGGATGTGTATTTGGCTTCTTCTTAAAATACACATGTAGATCATGAGTCATGGTTGATTGACTCGGGTGCATCCTTTCACTTCACTCCCCATAGGGAGTGGTTACTGCGAGTATGAAAAATATGACGATGATGTCTTCCTAGGGGATGATAGGAAGGCCAGAATCGTCGGACGTGGGAAAAGGTCAAGTGAAAGGCTGCAAGGTGGAAGGATTAGAACACTTCACGGTGATTCGCATATTCACATTAGCCAGAAATCTGATTTACGTAAGCAAGATGGATGATGCGAAAGTGTAAAAACGGTGTTCGAGAAAGATGCCTACAAGATGGTTCGAGGGCTACGGTACTAATGCGGGGAGTCGGATACGGAACTGCTGTACAAGCTACAAGGTAGCAATGTTATTGATGGGTGTAACGAGTTCTATAGTTCTACGAAAGTGGAGCGGAAAGCCTAGCTTTCTCTAGAGAAAATACCATGCTATGGCATCAAGGCTTGGACATATTGGAGAGAAGGGCCTTCGGATACTTGCATAGAGATGGTATGGTAGAAGGTATGTCTAATTGTTCTCACGGATTTCGATTTTCGTGAACATTGTGTATATGGGAAGCGAATCGGTGTGAGTTTTCCTTCTAGTGCTAAGAGGGCAAACAAGATATTAGAACTTGTGCACGGTGATGTGTTTGGACTGTGTCGGTTCCATCCTTTGGGAAAATGTACGTGTACTATGTTTCATTCATAGATGACTTCTCAAGGAATACATGGATATATTTCTTAAGGAAGAAATACGAAGTCTTTGAAAAATTTAAAGAATTTAAGGCTACGGTGGAAAACAGGACGAGAGAAGAAGATAAAGGCGTTGAGGACGGATAATGGTGGGGAGTTACGCGAGAATGAATTTGAAAGAGTTCTATAAGAAGTGTGGTATAGCACGGCAGAAGACTACTCCATACACACACCGGCAAAATGGAGTTGCGAAAGAATGAATGAAGAACACTAATGGAAAAGTCAAGAAGCATGCTCGGTGGTGCGGGTTGGGACAAGGGTGCAGGCGAGAGGCGTTGGGGCGCATGTTACTTTAGTTAATAGATCACCTTCATTAGACGTTGGAGGATAAGACCCCATAGAGGTATGGATTGGTAAGAAACCCTCTCTTTCACATCTAAGGGTATTTGGATGTGATGCATATGTACATGTTCCAAAGGAGAAAAGGACCAAGTTGGATAATAAATCTGAAAGGTGCATCTTTATTGGGTATAAGGATGGTTTAAAGAGTTGCAAGCTTTGGAACCCGAAACAAGAAGAGTTGTGTACAAGCGAGATGTGGTGTTTAGAGAAGTGAAAGATATTGTTAAACATGAAGTCATACCAAAGAAACTCTGAGAAGATAGAGTTTGAGCTAAAGGAGGATGAATCGGACTCTATAATAGAAGAAGACTCGAGAATATGAAGAGCCACAAACTCCGACTTTGAGAAGATCGAGTTTCGGGAAAGAAGGCAACGAGAAGGTATAGTCCATATACTTTTTTGTTCGAGGTTTTGCCTTAACTATAGCCGATGATGAACCCGGAAGTACATCGAGGAGGCGGTAGATTTAGAGGATGGAAAACTCGGAAGGAGGCCATGGTTGATGAAATGGCATCCTTGCACAAAAAACGATGAATGGGATGCGAGTGGAGTTGCGAGTTTGGAAGGAAGCCCATTGGGAGAAAATGGGTAGTTTAAGAAGAAGATGAATGTAGAAGGCAAGGTGGAGAAATACAAAGCTCGGTTGGTAGCGAAAGGTTATTCCCGAGTGCCGGGAATTGATTTTGGTGATATTTTTCTCCTGTTGCCAAAGTCACTTCTATTAGATTACTTTTATCTATTGATCTTGCATTTGATTTTGAGATAGAATAAATGGATGTGAAGACAACATTTCTTCACGATCTAGAAAGAGGAGATCTACATGAAGAAACTTTGAGTTTTATGGTGGAAAAGCGTAGAAAGAACTCGTATGTAGGTTGAAGAAGTCTCGTATGGGTTAAAAACGAGTCACCAAGGATGTGGTATCGGAAATTTGATACCTATATACGAGACTTGGCTTCACCGAAGCAAGGAGGATCACTGTGTTTATTTTTAAATTAATTGGTGGGTAGTGTTATTTATTTGGTCTTGTATGTGGATGATATGTTGTTGATTGGAAATGAAAAAGAAATTATCCAAGATTTGAAGAGCCCAACTATTCTCCAAATTCGACATGAAGGATGCGGAGTGCTTTTACAAAACTATATTTTGGGCATGGAAATTAAGAGATCGGGCAAAGAGAAGCTCTGTGGGTAATCCCGAGGAGGAAGATATGTCGAGACTATATTTACGGAGGTTCAATACGAGAGGATAGTAAAGCGGTGAAATGTTCCTATTCATGTAGGTGTAAAGGCTGTCTCTTCTGAACAGTGTCCCAAGACACAAGAATATCTCTCCATCTCACTCGCAAACATACACACGCTCTCTCCCTCTCTTTTCTACTCCCCCTCTCTTCTCACTCTCTTTCTCTTCTCCAACAATTGTATCTCAATATCTATATCTCTTCCACCCCATCGTGTATTTGCATCTCTCTTCTCCCCTCTATGCATTGGTTTCAGTGTAGATATTGATTTATAATCCTATTTTATTGCTTACAATATATGCATTGAATTTAGTGTATATTTTTCTTTCTAATCCTATTTGATTGTTTGTACAAGATGCATTGAATTTAGTGTATATTTTTCTTTCTAATCCTCTTTGATTGTTTGCACTAGATGCATTGATTTTAGTGTATATATTGATTTCTGATTTGATGCAACTAGATGTATGATGTACATTAATTTCAAAGTAATTAGACTAATAGTGTGCATTGATTTCAGTGTAAGCAAATCTCTACCCCCACCATCTATATCTCTATCTCCCATTGTCTCTCCTTCTTTATCTCTCTATCTCACCCCCCAAACATTCTCTCTCTCTCTCTCTCTCTCTCTCTCTCTCTTTTCCACTCCTTCTCTTTCTCCCTCTAACACTTATCTCAACATATCTATATCTCTTCCTCCCCACCATGCCTTTTCATCTCTCTTCTCCCCTCTATCCCCCCCTCCATCTATATCTCTATCTCACCCCCAAAACATACACACACACTCTTAGTGTGAGCACATAAACATTATTCATGACACGAATTGAATTACGTGTTGCAATAATTTAACCATAAATACAAAACTTAAATTTTCATCCTAAATAAAATTTTCACTTACACCGAAATGTCTTCTTCTTGAAACTATAAACCATTTGTAATTGGCTACATCCTCATTATTCCCATTTTCCATCATTCAACATTGTTAATCACTTTTCATTCAAACACGGTAATAGAGAATAACTAAATGTGTGACAATAAGAACAATATAATAAAACTAAATGTGTTTGTAATTGACTTCATTCTTATTACTCACATTTTCTATTATTCAAAATTGTTACATTGTCTCTTTGCACTTAAATTTTTTATTTCATCATTTTTCATCATTCAAGTTAGTAACTATCTCATCATTCGTCATTAATCTTAGACATTTTTGAGCATATTTAAAATGATCAAAATAATTAGATGTTCAAAAATTTTTGTATGACCTCACATGATCGAAACTAGCTTAGGTCCATCTTAACTCTCGGAATCTATCAAGCATTGAGAGGGATCAAATATCTCGAAGACGCAAACCTATTTTTTTGAGTGCAAAACTTAAGGAAAGGTTTTCACCTCGAGAGATTTGATCCCTCTCAATGCTTGATAGATCCGAGGTTAAGATGGATCTAAGAAAGTTATCTAATATTCATATTAATGTATAGATTTAATGTAAGAAAGTTTGTAAACTTTTTTAATCTCAACTCAATATATTTGTAATGGATATATTTATAATAATAATCACAAAATATAAGTATATCTCTCAATCTAAATCATGGAAACATCCGAAAATTATATTCTATCATTGGTGTGTGATGGGAAGGGAGAGATAGAGGGAGGTGGGTGAGAAAGTGAGAGAGAGGACATGAGAGAGAGGAGAGAGAGAGGGGAAGAGAGATGGAGTTGGAAGGGGAAGAAAGACAGAGAGATAAACGTGGAGAGGGAGAGGGAGTGACAAGGGAGAAGGGGAAGAGAGAGAGAGAGAAGGGGAAGAGAGAGAGAGAGAGAGAGGAAGAGGGAGGGAGAGATAGATAGATAGATAGATATGGAGAGAGAGATGTGTATGTTTTTGGGGTGATAAGGAGAGACAATGGGAGATAGAGATATAGATGGAGGGGAGAGAGAGGGAAGAAGAGAGAGGGAAAAGAGAGGGGAGGGAGGAAGAGAGATAGATATGAGAGAGAGAGAGGAAGAGAGAGAGAGAGAAAGAGAGAGAGGGAAGAGGGAGGTAGAGAGAGAGAGTGGGAGAGGAGAGAGGGCGAGAGAGAGAGGGAGAGATATAGGTAGGGAAGGGAGAGAGAGAGATAAATATATAGATAGATATTGAGAGATAGTGTGTATGTTTGGGGGGTTGAGAGAGAGAGAAAGAGAGGAGGGGGAGAGAGATATAGGGAGACAAGAAG
The DNA here is from genome assembly GCA_034641835.2 of Pinus albicaulis. NCBI lineage: Eukaryota > Viridiplantae > Streptophyta > Pinopsida > Pinales > Pinaceae > Pinus > Pinus albicaulis. The sequence goes on from CM076574.1 coordinate 835,814,551, forward strand.
AGGGATACATATATATATATATATATATGGAGAGATAATGTATACAAGATGATATAGAGAGATAAAGAAGGAGAGACAGAGGGAGATAGAGATATAGACTTAGGGGGGGGAAAGAGGGAAGAAGAGAGAGACAAAGAAAAAGAGAGAGAGAGAGAGAGAGAGAGAGACCATGACATGTGTTTCGAGGGGATGGGATAGAGAGACAAAAAAAGGAGAGATGGAGGGAGGTATAGATATAGATGGAAGGGGGGGGAGAGTGAAGAAGATAAAGATAGCGAAAGGGAGGGAGAGGTGGTGAGAGATAGACATGGGAGAGAGGGAGGGGGGAGAGAGAGAAGGGAGAGAGGGAGGGAGAGAGACACAAAATGGAAGGTGGAGAGAGAGGGAAGAAAAAAGAGACACACAAAAGAACATATATACATAGAAGTTAGATCTAGAAAAGTCATGAATATTTTGGTTTTTTCACTAAAATAGATGTATTGATTTGAGTGTAGTAGTTGATTTTCATAATCCAATTTGATCACTTGCACTAGATACATTAATTTCAATGTAGATGTCCATTTTTAATCCTATTTAATACGTTACACTAGATGCATTTATTTTAGTTAGATGTTGATTTTTACTTGCTATTTTATTTCTTGCATGAGATGCATTGGTTTCGATGTAGATATTTATTTTCTAATCGTATTTTATCACTTGCATTAGATGCATTGATTTTAGTGTAGATGTCGATTTCTAATCCTATTTAATCTATACTAGATGCATTGATTCCAGTTGCGGACGTAGATTTCTACTCTATTTGATTGCTTGCACTAGATCCATTGGTTTTAGTGTAGATATTGATTTCTAATCCTATTTGATTTCTTGCAATAGATGCATTGAATTTAGTGTAAATTTTTGCTTTCTAATCTTGTTTGATTGTTTGCACTAGATGCATTGATTTCAGGTGTAGATGTTGATTTATGATTTGATGCAACTAGATGTATGATGTACATTAATTTCAAAGTAATTAGATTAATAATGTGCATTTATTTCAGTGTAAGCACATCTTTACCCCCTCCATCTATATGTCTATCTCCCATTTTCTCTCTTTCTTTATCTCTCCATCTCACCCTCCAAACATACATACACTCTCTCCATATACATCTATCTATCTCTCTCTCTCCCTCTCTTTTTTTTACTCTGTATCTCTCTCCCTCTCTTTCTACTCCCCCTCCCTCTCTTTCTCCTTCTCTCTCTCTCTAACACTTGTCTCTCCATATCTATATCTCTTCCACCCCACCGTGTATTTGCATCTCTCTCTCCCCTCTATGCATTGGTTTTGGGTGTAGATATTGATTTATAATTCTATTTGATGGCTTGCAATATATGCATTGAATTTAGTGTATATTTTTCTTTTCTAATCCTATTTGATTGTTTGTACAAGATGCATTGAATTTAGTGTATATTTTTTCTTTCTAATCCTATTTGATTGTTTGCACTAGATGCGTTGATTTAAGTGTATATATTGATTTCTGATTTGATGCAACTAGATGTATGATGTACATTAATTTCGGAGTAATTAGATTAATAGTGTGCATTGATTTCGGTGCATAAGCACATCTCTGCCCCCACCACCTATATCTCTATCTCCCATTGTCTCTCCTTCTTTATCTCTCTATCTCACCCTCCCCAAACATACTCTCTCTCTCACTCTCTCTCTCGCTTTCTCTATATATCTTTCTCCTCTCTCTCTCCCTAACACTTATCTCAGCATATCTATATCTCTCCTCCCCACCATGCCTTTCATCTCTCTCTCCCTCTATCGCTCCATCTATATCTCTATCTCACCCCCTAAAACATACACACACATCTTAGTGTGAGCACATAAAACATTATCTCATGACATGAATTGGACGTTGCAATAATTCAACCGCAATGCAAAAACTTGAATTTTTCATCCTAAATAAAGTCTTCTGCTTTAAAACTAAATTAACTCGGGATCTATCAAGCGCAAGAGAGATCAAATCTCGAGGGTGCAAACATTTCCTCAAAGATTTTGCACTCAGAGCTTTACGTACTCTGGATAGATTTAGTCTCTTAGCGCTTGATAAAGTCCGAAAGTTAAGAGCGTAGATCGAGAGTGGTTGTTAACAGCGAAGCGACAGTGTATCCATCTATTAGATTTAGCAAATTCTACGTCTAACGTTGAACAGCGTTAAATAACCTATAACGTATATGTGTTACCTAATAGTACTAAAGCTGTCCACCAAAATAAACCATTCAACTTTCTTTTGCTGTTTGAAAATTACTTTTTAGCTGATTCCAATCAATAACGACAAAAGCGACCACCCTGCATGGTCGTATTGCCGGATGCTGTGATGAAATTGCCACGCATCAGTCAACGCTGGTCACTAATAATCGAGACAATTGTACGTTACGAAGACGTGGACTCATGGTGCATTTGGGTTGGTAATCTAGGCACCAACTTGGAGCTGCATCTTCGTCTACACCATTAAAGGTGTACGAAATTGATAAAAAGATCTATCACGTCAGACAACTGTCTAAAGTCAAACGACGCTGACTTTCAGAAATTCGTTGGTGAAGACAGAACCATCGGATAAGGAGGCAACAACTTGGAGCTTTTTTCCTGTACACATTCGAGAGTTTTGAGTCGCTCAGCGATCGTCAGCATCACTATCACTGACTAGTATTCAATTCAATTCAATATTCACATTCAATTCACTGACTAGTTTGTATTTTATCTGAAGACCGTCCGTACTACTTTGTAATATTTATCCGAGTTGTCTTTAGTATGATTTAGGTTTTTTTTTTTTTTTTAAATCTAGCAAGAATTTATTGAAAATAACTTGTACAATAAAAATGTGCTAAAGATTTTTTAGAGTGTTGAATTTATATCTAATAAAAAAACTAAAACTAATTTAAATAACCGAAATCAAAATTTTATAAAAAAATTTTTCATCGGCACCAGAAACTTTAGCACTAAAAACTACTCCATAATTATCTGCCCGTCCATGAAATTCTAGCTTTGGCCCAGATTCTACTTCCATGAAAAATTAATTATGATGACCGGATCAGGCCTGCAACACGGATCTTCGCACCAAGAACTATGGACGACCGGTGTTTTGCAAAAAGGATTATTCTGTTTTGTCGTTCGGATGTTCAGCGATTACATCCCTTTGTTTCGAGCATTTTCACATCTCTATTTGGCGTAGCCGATTGTTCAAATCAAGAAATGTAATCTCTTTTAGGTTTCAAAAACGGTCTGCATGATCCCGAGGGACGTTTGGTTTCTTGGAGTGTTGTTTCAGAGAGCTGTTGCAACTGGGAAAGGCGTCTCCCTGCGACAAGCTCACAGGACGTGTAATTGCGGTGGACTTGAATAATTGCAGCTTGAGTGCTGACTTCCTGTTTCATGCAGTACTGATTGAGTTGACGAGTTGAGTGGTGACTTCCGTTTCGCTGTACTGATCTTACAATGTCAAACTATAGACTAACGGGCTCCATTCCCCCTTCCCTGCGGAATCTGACATACTTAGAAACTCTGTATCTGGATGGAAACGCTTTTCAGTCCAAATTCCCTCCCTGGTTAGTCACTCTGCAATTGAACAGCTCCAATCTCAATGGATCGACTTCTTTTGGACTCTCTCACATGCTTCACATACAATCGATTTCTTCGGGAAATAATACTTCCAGATGCGAAAAAGTAATTTGCAGGGCTCCTTACCATCGTCCATAGGAAATCTATCATCCCTGTCTGTCTCTGCTAGACCTCAAACACGAGAAGTTAAAAAGGAGCGATTCCAGAGTCATTAGAAATATATATATAATATTGTTTAAATATTTTATTTATTAATAATTTTACTTTATTTTTAAAAAAGATATTTGTTTTTCTATTCCATTATAAATCATAAGTATAAATGTATCTGTATTATATTATATATAAATCATAAGTTTAACATGAATCTCTATTATTACGCCGAAGGCATTTTATTATGGGAGTTTGAGTTCACTGGAATGAGGTGAGGGGACACCTTCAGGAACGACCTTATGGGAGTTGAGGCGCTCCATTCGCTCTCTATATTTGGGTGGGAGTTCGCCATTACGACTCAACCAGCAGCAGCGTGCTTTGAAGCAAGGTACCTTGAGTCAATGGAGTCATACAGAGACGTGGCTGAGGCAGAAAGAGGCCGGCTGCCCGAAGCGTTTCGGGAAGTAGCAATGTGAGAAACAGATTTCCAGGTGTCTCCATGAAGGCTGTCTCTGTTTCTGGGAAGAGAGAAAAAGGGGAATGAAGCATTAGGTTTGCAATGTTGTAGATGTTATGTTCTGTAAACTGCAGACCTCTCCGATATATATTTATATATATTTTTTTCTAGCTTGCTGTTTGTTTATGCCGTAGGGTGCAGACGAGGTTTGCACATGATGAGCAGGGCTTAAACGATGTCGCATTCTCGTTTATGGCCGTGTGTTTTTTTGATGTGTAGCCGCTTGGCCTCATGTATCTGACATGTAACTTTGCAATGCTTACGTATTTTCCAAATTTTTTATTATTACCATGTCAAGAATCAAGGAACTATTATTATGAAAAATGTATCATGTTGACCAAAGGAATAGTGTGGTGAAATGTGCTGGGATAGAAGGTACTAAAATAATAACTCGCCCTTGCATGAAAACACTTCAATCCCTTTACTCAACTTGTAACGATGGGGACAGAAATTGAGAAAAATTATATTGGAAATTTGTAAATGAAACGATGGGATTAAATTTTTTTCAAAATATTTTTTTATAATATTTATTTTCTTCGGGATGTTTTTTTTACACTGTCATGTACAAATGTTAGTATTATACCTGTCAGTGATATACATAAGTGACCAGATCTCATTTTTTTCACAATTACATCCAACATAAAAATGTTAATAGAAATGTTATTAGTGGAAGTGCATACTTATTTCTTTTTTAATTTGAAAGGTATTTGTTTTTCTATTCCATTATAAATCATAAATCTTTATTATATTATATATAAATCATAAGTTTATATTATATATAATATAAATCATAAGTTTAATATGAATCTCTATTATATTATATTATATATATCAGTGATATATATAAGTGATAAAAATGTATGATGTGTTAGTGGAAATGCATGCTCTTTTTTTAATTTGAAAAGATTTTGGAAAATTTTAATATTATATAAATTATTAAAAAATATAATAATGTTAAAAAATTTAAAATTTATGAGATATATGTTTACATTTAATTGCATAATTTTTCTTTTATTTTTAAAGAATGAATATATATATATATATATATATATATATATATATATATATATATATATATATATATATATAATATTTTATATATATATATATATAATATTTTATTTATTAATAATTTTATTTTCTATTTAAATATAAATCATAAATTTAATATGAATCTCTTTTATATTATATAAGTTTAATATGAATCTCCATTATATTATACATATGAGTGATATATATGAGTGAGCATATTTCATCTTTTTCACAAACATAAAAATGTTAATGGAAATGTTGTTAGTGGAAGTGCACGTATGGTAAGCTTGAGAAGACTACATCTTCATCCTGTCCTATATATCACCCCAACCAAGGCAAGCAATTGAACTAATGACTTCACATCAAGAAGTGCTTTAACACAGCACCCAACCACTATATATCCAAGACCTTTATGGACTGAACTGCATGCTTATTATATTAAAACAAAGTTGGAATTAATGTTAGTAGAAGTGGATAATGATGTTTATTTAAAGAAATATAGTGGTTTTACTACTCAAATATAAAATATAATAACAAAATAACATTTTAGTGAAAATGGAGGTTTATTATATTTAAAAAAATGTTTTTTTTGGAAGATAATTTTTTATTATTATTTAAATATAAATTATAATAATAAAATAACATCTAAGATAAAATATATATTCATCCCTAACCACAAAGTAATGTTTAAAATAAAATATCTATTCCTTATGTTATAAGTATTATTAATGGTGATATATGAAGTTAGCATATCACATCTTTATTTTAATAAAAAATTATGAATAGTTATTATATTAAAGGACACTGAGGTACATTTCACTTAAGATACATGATTTACATAAGCAAGTTGAAACTATTGGATATGGTCACAATGAAGTATGTATCAACCACCATCCACATAATTTTGAACTTGAATGTTTTGAATAAAAAGGTACAACATCCGTAGTATTCCATTTGTACTTTCACCAATATGGACTTAACAAAAACAAAAAATTACAAACCATCAAAATGTTACATCAAACCATAGGAATTGTTCTAGCTTTGATTTTTGGGTCTCCCTGGTTAATTTATTTTAATTTATTATTATTTTTTAAATCAAATTTTTTCATTTATGCCAAAAGGTTTACCATATTTATTAGATTACATTAGGATCTTCATTAGTGATTGTTTGTGAATGAATTTTATTTCATTAGATTAGGATCTTCTTCTTCTTATCTTTATTAGTGTTCAACTTCATCAAACAATAACCAATACTGTGAACATGAAATATGACAAGAGACACAACATGTAGGCTATGAGGCATGACCAAAACCTCTCACTCTTTGAGAGGGAAAAACCCACACCGAATTCTTATTATAGAGATTACAATTGGCGAATACCAAGACCATGACCCTTGACCTATATTAGCACTCCCAGGACTCAAGACACTGACATCCTTCTTCCTTGATTCTCTTACGATTTCTTCATGGCACCAAAGACAAGGACCACTTGAAGCATCATCCAAAACCTAGAGACATCACTCATTTTGGTCTTCGAAACTGTGGTTTATTGTACATCATATCATCATTCTTTCACCCTTGCACTTTGAGATGCATCATGACTGCACCACCGAGCATCGCACCTATTAGCACTTATTGTCACAACACCAAAGACCTTATGCACCAAGACCTTATGACACTATGATATATATGTATTACAGTTATATATATATATATACATATATATATATATATATATATATGTCGAGGAGTGTCTATGGTATGCCATCAACCGTAGGTGATCCATCCTCATCACAAAGAACATATGCTGAGGTAGTGAGGAAGATATTACGCAATGTCACCTCAAACCCAGTCCGCATCGTGATCACCGTGAGTATCTCGAACTCTTGTTGTCTTCGACCACCGAGAACCACGGAGGTATGTCGAGGAGGGTCACTGTGATATACCCAAAATTTTTCAATGTTGATCCGTGGTTTCCATATGAGCATCGTGCCCATCCGAAAATCTCGCACTTGTATTCGAACTTTTTCGTGGAAGTGTGAGGAGCCTAGCCTCCTATTTATAGTGGTTAGTTCCTACACTTGAGTCGACATGACATTTTGTGCATATATATTGAGGCCAGACATGAAGAAGATGATTGTGCTTGTCTTTTGGAGGGGCTATATAGACACTTCTAAGTGTAACATGACTTCATTTACATGACTCTAATTGTCTTTATGACACACTACAACACAAAGGGGAGGGTTTTAAGACAATAGTTAAGACATTTTTTCGGGTAAATTGTCTTAACTTGAGAAAAGAAAACTTGTGTATTGTCTTTAAGAGGGTGTCTCAAATTAAATTGTCTTAAAATATTGTCTCTATAAAGACAATATATAACACAAGCCTTTGTTTGTCTCTATAGAGTCGATTTCATTTTGTCTCTCAAAGACAATAGTTGGGATTAAAGACATATTTTTCATTTAAAGAGACAATGTCTTCTGATCCTAACTATTGTCTCTCTAGAAACGAAAAAAAAATTACATTCAAGAGATAATACAACATCACTTTTTCTCTCTTTAGAGACTATAAAATAATGAATCTTGAAAAATATCTCACCATTGAAATAAACCAATACAAAGTATTTAATTAAAAATAAACTAAAATATATCATTGATTAATTCATATTAGGACATAGTGAATCTGAACCACCGACCTCCTACTTATAAAGCAGGTGCTCTTCCATTGAGCTAGCAACACTTTTAAAGAATTACAGCGAGTTATGGTAGTCCTTGAAATTGCATATATAGGCATTGATTTAAAAAAAATGCTCGACACATAATGGTGTAATATTTGTAAAATCTAAAAATCAATGCAACCCTTATTTTTAACTTGATAAAAATAACTCAATGGAGTTAACTCAATGTCACACCCATGTAGCATGACTCACACAATAAGCTAATATACAGATGATTTACAAAGCTATTTAATCTAGTCATACAAAAAAAATTAACTAGAATTATCACAAGCCTTTAATATCTTGTCACAACTATTGAATGTTTTATGTTTGAGCATGTTTCCACTCTTCATATATTCCGCCAATATGAATTTTTTCAAGGAAATTTTCACATCAACTAAAGATAAGGTATGGATAAATTGGCATAGCCATCCTCCTATCTATCCCTAAATTTTTGGGTAGCAAGTTAGATAATCCAACACAATTATCATTACTATTAATAACGATAAAAAATGAGCGATGTCCTCATATTTAACATTTCACACTAGAATAGAAAGATTAGCGCACAAATATCATTTTCGTTTTGACCATTCAATGCAACCAATGCTAACAACCTGTTATGTAATTACACTTTCCAAAGAAGTGATGTGTAGCTTTGAAAGCTCGATTTAATCCTACTGCATGGCAAGTAAAAGAGTATGGTATATTTTGTTTTACCAAATATCCAAATTAAACCGAAAACCACAAAGGTTGAAGTCCTAATTAAAAAGAAAGTGATCAAGTTGCCTTGAATTCATCTTAAGGATTTGCAACAGGTCCAGCTCATAAAAATTTTTGGGGTAAATTTGGGAGCTTCTCGCCTAAAGTCTCTTCTACTGGAACACGATGAGAAAAATCTAAGAAGATCCTCCTAAGAATCAAGTTAACTTCATGCTTCCTCTGATACATAGAATTGAACACCATCAATCCCGACAAGATGGAACCACACTCACTCCAACCTCTTCCACAAGTAATTTTCAAGTTTCTACCATTTCATACTTACATTTAACTTCTAGAGGAGTGCCTTCATTCCAAGCAGAGCTCCACTCTCTATACAGTGGCCCAAAAATCATCGCTTTTGGGAAATATCCTAATAGTTCTCCCATGTAACAATATGAGAAAAAAATATTTAGTACGTTGTTGTTGTGCAGATTTTCCATGCTTAAAATTCCCACATCCCATGGTAAAATACATCATCGAGCCGATTTAGTGACATCAAACCTTCAATGAAATTAATATTTGCATTTTACAAGAATTACAATCTAGGAAATACTAGTACAAAAATTCTCAAGGAGGTCTAGAGGCAAGGCTTCGAGCTTTGATGGGAGTTGTTATGATGCCCTATCTAGTCACATTTTGCAAATAAGGGTCTTCCTAGTGCTATAGTTCTCTTCAAGGAGATGAGAGGGGGAAAAGGTGTCTCTCTTTAGTAATTGTTGTCAAAGACAGACAATGGAGGTTTCAAATGAAAGTAAAAACGATTTTGATGGCACTGTTTGTTAGGATGAAACCAATGATGGAAAAAAAAACAATATTTGTCCCCGAGATTTGGAGAACGAAGACCATGTTGTAAAGGATACACAACATCAACACCTAGCTTGAAGTAGAGAATCAAATTTTACACTCAGTTGCCAAAATTTATATTGAGATAAGCATCTAATGCCATTTTGTGTGCATTGAGCCTCGTGTCTACATTTTGGACATTATTTTGGATGTCAACTAACCATGTGAATTTTCTCATGCTTGGATAGTATCCAAATTTCTAGCATCTGAAATTGTTGTTCCACATAATATAAATAGAATTCTTGAATGTGACGATTTAAAATGGAAGTTATTTTCTCTCTCAAGGACTTTTCAGGGTTTATATGTGTACTTGTCATGCTTAACATCGCTTTGGAATATGGGCATGTATGAGTTTTTGTACAGATTGATTGATTTTACACTTAGCCTATCTCTTAGATCCCCACCTTTTAATTGATTGTAGGCCTAGGTTGTGGGGCTATGACTTTCTCATGTGATGGATGGCCTGGAAAAGAGGGAGCCTTAGTCCCCAATGTCCATCTTCTACTCTCTAATTAATGCTTCAATGGAAATTTGTTAAGAGATTGATTTGTGAATATCTTACAATGTACCCGAGATATCTATGAGGACACCGAGCAAGCTTATGTCCATTTGGGAGCCTTAGTCCCCATCTTCTACTCTCTAATTACTTCCGCTTCAATGGAAGTTTGTTAAAGGGATTGATTTGAGAATATCTTATAGTGTACTCAGATATACAGTGAGGACAACGATGAGATTATGCCCATTTGGTCATTTGAATGGCAATTTAGCCTTCACAATATTTAGGACAATTATGCTCTAGATAGGATAGTGACAATATCAAGATCCTTCAAGATTTCAAAGCAAATAAGGCTAGATACAATCTATATATATGGAAATTTAAAGGAAAAACTCAACAATGAATTTGTGTGTTGGTGAAAAACCATAATCCTTGGTTATGCATGTAGTCATGGTTGAGTTTGTAAAAATCCCATATCTTAAATTAGAAGTGCGAGATATGAGTGTGATGCGTCTACCTCTAGGTATGGAATTTTGGGCCTTGTGCGGACTTGTTTTGGGGCCAATTTAAGTTAAATCATGGTCAATTTCATGATGATCATGTTGGTTCTAAAGGAACCCCCAAACTCACTAGGTTTGAAGGTGCACCAAGTTCAAAGGTGTGGAAGAACTTCCCGACCTAGCAAATAGATTGCCTGGGAAATTGACATTACACCAACATATCACTAATGAATCCTATTCTGAGCAAGTGATGCAGAGAAAATGGGAGGTTTTTATATAATGGGAAATCATCTTTTTCAGGGTGGAAAGAGAGTAGAAAGCCTTGTATTTCTCAGAAAGGATGTTTTTCTTTGATACAAGGAAAAGCGTTATATTCTTTAAGTTGTTTATCACCCATAAATACTCTTTTTGGGGATAATATGATGATCACATTCTCACATTTCTTAAGGAATAAGTATCAAAGTGATACACACGAGGGTTGTCCTCTTTATTGTTAGAAATAATCCCCATCTCCCCCAAATCAATTGAGAACTCAAGAGAGGCCACAACATTGATTTATCTAGCCTACGATATGTGGTAGGTTAATTAACACTCTATGAGTAAGGGTGGGAAATTTTATATTTAAAGCTAGAACACGAATACCATAACATCGATAAGTGTGTGCATGGCTCAAGTATTATCTTGAGAAAATGTTTAGACCTAACTCCTTCAAAGACCATATGTGTCAATTTTTCTATAGGATTCTTCATTGTCCATTCGTCCTTTATCAATTGAATGAATGTAGCTTTGTCAAGGGTCTCAAAGTCACTTCCGATTAATGTGATATTTGAATGATGTTTTAGGTCCCATACTCGCAATGATATTTTGTCGAATGATGTTTCAGGTCCCTTCGCATACAATCGCTCATATTTGCATATTTTTATTATGATTTTCACACTTGCTTATTTTAAGACTTGTCCTCAAGTCTTGCGATTACGAGAGGATTATTTTATAAAATCAAAGCCACGAATAAAAAGTAAAACAAAACAGTGAATTCATACTGGCCAAACAAGTTGGTTTTACGATATGAATTCGAGTTTGTATTGTACGATTTCTGGATTTTCACAACCAAACTCACTTTTATTATTTTTATTTTTATTATTTTTTATTACTGAGAAGTAAGGAAGGCATATCACTATGTTGTTCCATTATTTCCATATTATTTTTTGTTGAGACTCTTTTCAGAAAGTCATCTTTATTGATAGGCTTATTATAGACGTTAAGCCTATGTCCATTGACTAGAAATGAAATTGATGCTTCATCAACTATTTTTTATTTTAACTGCTCCATTGTCAAAGATTTCTTCTATCTCATATGGCCCAAAGCCAATGAGTGCATAAAACTTTTTCTTTGAAATCTTTGAACTTAGAGTCAAAAAGTAATGCAATCTCCTTTATGAAAAAAATTATTTTTAATAAATCATGTCATGCCATTTTGATTCGTTTTATTGTTGCAATAGTGATGTGTATCATTGTTGCTCACTGATTTCATCTAGTTCATTTAATTGCATGACTCTATATTTATTTAATATACAACAGGTTTAATCGGTGCCACGAAGGTTTATATATGGTTGAAAATTATTAGGTAACATATATCGCCCATATACCAAGCTGATATGAGTTGAATCATTATATTCTTGGCAACATAATGCAGCATGCCCGTAGTGCATGTCTGCTTTTCTGTGATCCTTTCTATTCATTTGCATTGTTTGTCATGATGTTTTCCAGGACTTTATTAAGTGGATTCTATTGTCACATTTCTTGAGATGGTACGGAGTGAACTTTTCGTCTTTGTTCTCGCCTTCGTAAGATCCCAAACAAGTTTGAAATTAATTCTGCTCATGATACATAACAATCTGTCTCGAAACTTAAATATGGCAAATATTTCCTCAAAGAGAATGAAACCACTATTCTTCTGTTCTCTTTCCACCTTTAACCTGCCACTTTGTAACATAATCTATACACTAGAATGTGTATACATTTTAGTGATTTATTGGTCTGATCAAGCCCATTGTTCAAATGGCTCCTGGTATTGTGGTTTTAATGACATTCATACGGTATAGAGCATTTCAATTCTTGCGTGGGTTGTCACATGTTTTTAACATAGGTTTTGGGTCTGAATGTTGTTGTTGATGGTATCCATATGATCTCTGCTGACTGTAATACCATCGAGAAATCATATGGACTCAATCAGGTCATCGTATAAAAGATACGAATCCTTCTACGGGGATAACAAATGTGATGACTCAATCACATGTAAGTAAGAAAGAAACAAATCAATGCAACACAAATATTCTAGAAATAAACTGTCAAAACCCCTCCACCAATATTTATTGTATAATCAACCCAAGGAATCATGAAAAAATACAACGTTGTTTGTAGTCTTACAACCTCGTACACTCTGCAAGTTGTTACGGTCTGAAAAGGTAGACGAAGCAGCCAATTGTTCTACATAACCTACCACTATACGTCGTGAAATTAAACCCTAATAAATATGAAATTGTTGTTATTACGATTGTAGAATTCATCATACTTCTTGTGTTATATGTTGCCGTAAAAATGGGTTTGCTAAAAAATACAAACGATATTTTACTTGCCTTGAAGCTTTGTCTCAATTGGGTCTCCACCATAATTAGCATACATGTGATTATAAATAGTGAATCATCATTTGCTTGTTGAATCGCCTCTTAATTCAATCTATTTTAATTCAATTCAATCTTCACTAACTCATCAGGCAGTTTAGAACTATTAAAGCGGTTTTTAACTCATTATTGTAAAGATAAAGTCCTCCCATTTACACTAGTGCTATAGCGCATTTGGACCTTGTTAATAATATAGTCTATATAACATATCTTTGGACATAACTCAGTATACATTATTATTAATTTCTCCATATATTGCGCTATTTTAAGTTTGTAAAGATACGGTGCAATTATTTTAATTTTATTTAATAAATTGGCTTGTGTATAAGCTAGGACCCATCATATGGCTTGGTAATCCCACACTAGTGTGTGTGCATTTTCATATTGTTTCTAGATGCCAATTTCTTTGTCTTGTTGCAAGTTAACGTTAACATCTCCATGAAAAATCGAAATACATCAAATCCGATACCTTTGGAATGTTGTATGTAACTTCTTCCTAATGTTGTTCGCCATGCAGCTCTCCTGGTGAACCAAACTCAAACAGAATGAATAAATATAGTTCATTTGTCGTGAGTCCTCTTGTTCTGCTTTGTTATCACCAACATGTCATGGTGCTCTGCGCTACTGACATCGCATCCACAGCGCACCTCGCCGCTCACGGTCATTGTCAATAATGAGCACTATCAACATGATTTATGTCCTCAAATGCGTGCGTCAGTCATACAGCCCACTTCTGCTTTACTAACGCCTTTTCTGGGCTCTTCTCATAGCCAGGTTTTATCCGCAGGACACCATCTCAATGGACCTGCAATTGTTCTTGGGATTATATACGCATACTTCTCACCTGAAGGTATAGCGCATATGCTCTCTTCATCGCTCAAATTTCCTCTAAAGGTCTTTGTTTACTGCCAGCAAATCTGGATCATCACCTTCTTTGGTCTTGGGATAACCCATAAATGTGCAATAGCGGTCATATCCTCGCCATGGCGTAACCCTTGTTAGTTGTTTATATTGGTCTAAAGGATGGTTTTGTCACAATAAACTTTCATAAGGGCAACCCATCCGATTAACCATGTTAGGGATCTTCTCTAACGAATATGATGTGGGTGCACCTACATGCTTTGCTTGCCATCACTCATCAATCTATTAGCCTCTTGGTGCACTTCTACCATTTGGTGGATGGCTTTCTTTGCGCGATGGTTATACCACTCCATGATTATCATCTTATGGGCTGTCACATCACAGAAGTTCATCCTTTGGAACTAAGAGTTCCTCAACATAAGTCAAACTCACTCTTAAAGGACAATCATGGCTTTCTCATGCTTCTTGTTCATCGCCATGTATTTATACTGTAGGTACTCTTTAGGCCTTTATAAATATGTTTTCAATCTCAGCACTGCGGGTATATGGCTGATATTACGTGCCCTGCTCACCTGTCTGGCTCACCACCTTCCTAATTCTTTGTCAGTATTGCGCGTGTCTATAATTTGTAGGCTGCCACAACCAGTCTATTTAAGCATCACATGGATTTTTGACAAAGAACACCTTTCTTTGAAAATACATCGTGTTAAGATATCAACATATCAAGCTGGCTTCGTTCTTTCAAAGCTTGGTACATGAATAACATCTTTTAATAAGAAAGTTTTACTATTTATTATTATATGGAAAATAATTGTTCAATCCCATTGGTACTATACATCCCGTCATCTTGATCTTGATGTGCATCTGAAGATCGCTCTCAAAACTACAAAAAGTTATTTGTTTCCCGTCGTAGCGGAAAGATATCATCGTCAGAAGCTACCGGTCCATCCGATTGACACCATGCATGTGATGAGTGAAAGTCCTTTCAAATAAGGTGAGATCAAAGCTTCACTGCTAAGCTCTGGGCCTTCATTGTTCTTCTTTTGGAAAATTTGTAAGCAAAGTTCCATGATCATGAAAAATGAAAATTTCACCTTTAACATGTCCCATACCACGCCTTCTTTACGGGTCTAAGTTTGGAATGAAACACCTCCCCTTCATTCTTTATGCAAAGTCAGGCTGATTTTCTATCATCCTTGATGTTGGATGAGGATCCATCCATTATTCTGCTAAGCTCTTCTTCGCCTTCGTCTGACCAAAATGCATCCCAATACAGTATTCTCCTCCATTAGAAAGATCATATGCTTTCTGACTCTTGGGAAGCCCTAAGTGGGCTATGGTCATCATGGAAACAATAATCCTTTACTTTCAACTCATCTAGGCATTGATTGAACTTCGGTCCAGGTATTTGTGGTTCTTCGCCTTCTCCATTTTAGTTTTCTGAGCTTGTCCTTGGGTACCAATTTTAACGGTCACCCAGTTTTGCTTGCTTGAAATGAATCTTGTCAAGCCTTCTGTGGGTTACTGAGAGACTACGATACAATACAATCTCAAACTCCTCTCGCCAAAGGATCATCTCTCCTTGCTATTGCCATGTCGAAATTTGGGCATATCTGTGTGACTAGGAATATCATTGTCTGTGAATTCATTGTTGGTATATCCCAACACTACATCTCTTGTCCTTAACGAAATATAATTGTTGCCCTCGGGTGCATATTAAGGTCTCAATCTATTGAAATACATCTTGATCGCTTATAGCTCAGAAAATACCCGTAAATTTGACTAATGTTCAACACCAAACTCAAACCTTCTCCACTATTGCCAGTTCATGAGCGCTTTGATGCCATAGCAAGAAAAATGTTTAACACATTTATAATACCATGTATAAGTGTACCAATCGACTCAATCAGGTCCGTACGATGCTTACTAAAGAAAGATACGGTCAGCCTACATTTGGAATATATAAAACTGATCACTCAATCATGCAAGTGAGAAAAGAAGAAAAAATCAATACAGCACCGGATATTCCTGGAAAGAAACTATAGAACCCCTCCATCTGCATATAATCAACGAGAATCATAGAACAATAAAATGTATTTACTTAATCACATACAACCTCATACTATCTAAAAATTGCTTCGTTGATCTAAGCAAAATTGAACAAACATAGCTTCAGTATAAATATACTACGTTACCATAACTTTGATCAGCAAGTTAAACCCTGTGTTAAATTATTATTCGTAGGTTGCAATTCATCATGGGCTATGATTATAGCTGTGTAGGAAGTTTTTAAAAACTACAACTATTGTTGCTTTCCTTGAACCCTTTGTCTCAATGCATCTCCACAAGAATTAACGCCATGCAACTATAAATAGTGAATCATCGATTTGCTTGGTAGATAAGCTACGGTGATTAAATCTGTTTAGTTACTTCAGTCTTCTAAACTCATTAAACAATTAGAACTAGTTAATTGGTTTTTAACTCAATTAATATGAGTTATTTAGTCCTCACATACTAGTCTTACAACTTCATTTGAACCATAATAATAAAATAATCACTCTACATGTATCATATATCATCGACTGAAATTCTTGGCTTCACTTCGTATCACTGTAGTTAACTATTCGGTTATTGTAGAATAATATTACAATTAATTTCTAATTTAATTAATAAATTTATTTTACTAATGTATCAACTAAGCGGTTTTAATTTGTTAAGTTGAGTACGAGAATCATACGACGGCTATAAGGTTTGAGCTCATCTACTGCAACTACGATCTTGTAGGCGCTACGGTGGCTTGTCTACGCGCGTCTTCCTCTCTCCTCTTGAATCCGGTCGCAGAGGGCGGGCTCGGCCCCCCTCCCCCATCGTACGATACACGAGCAAGTACGACCTTGAGAGCCCACTCTGTGGGCATTGTCTCTGTCTTCTGGGGCCGCGGACTGATGCAGGCTACAGCAGCGGCCGGCAAAAATATTCTCGGCATGTGAGTTCCCAAGGATACAAGCAACAAACGTGATACATTCCCAGGCTCCCACGAAAGACAAAGGCAAAAGAACATGTGAAAAAATACTCTTCAAGTGGAGCCGAGGTCTCTTGCTACATGCATTGGTCTGACAAATAATTCCCAATCATAGAATCATGACCGAATACAATAGCAGGGATCACGCCCTCATTGAAAAATTCTAAACCTTTGTTATGGAAGCATTGCAAGGATGAATTGTTTCCAAACCCAAAACCTAAGGTGGTCATACGCTTGGCCCCAAAAAACTTTTTCTGTTATTTCATTGCCTGAAGACAAAACTGCGCATATTCGACGGGTGGTATCGCTCGACGACCTTACCTTCGAGATTGGGTGGAAAGATTTCATCTGACAAAGACTTTAAGCACAGGCTCCGGTACGGATCCCGAATGTGTTCCTTCCCTGCGGAATATTTGGTTAGGGAACAGTGGAAATCGAAGCAGGTTGGGGTTTTCATCAAGAGATTTACGAAGACTAAAAACCGAAGGTACCCATATACGCGAATGTCTGCACATTACACATGCAACCCAAAGCATTATCTGACTGGGTAAATCCTGCATGTGGCCGACTTTAGATGGATCCAAACTATAGACTATGAACATGTTCCCCTTTCGTTGTGAAATACCATGAACATGGCCATCTTTTAAATTGCCTTAATCCTCGGCAAAGCCAACATCGCAGAACTGTAAGGATGCGGAAGGTTATACAAGGTCTCACGGCAGAAAACATGCAGAAAAAATCTCCGGTGGTGAATGATTCACCATCATTCCTGAATCTAAAAATAACCAAGTTCTCTGTACTTTACCTAACAAAGATACCACTCCCGGTGCCATCCCCTCCTCCCCCGGATCTCCACCAACACGCCAGCTGTCCCCACTTTTCACAGTCTTCCCAAGGACTCGAGACTAGCCACTCTCTGCCTCCGCCCGGCCAACCCAGTGTTAAACGAGCCACGAGTCATCCAACATGAGATGATTCGGATCTCGCTCGCAGTGCTTGAGCGACCTAGGAAGGAGGTCAAGCTCCTTTCTCCATGGAGAAAGAACACGAAAACATAGATAAGAGTCTGAACATCTTAAGCCTCGCTTCTGACTTGTAAGTAGGAAAATTTGGTACCATCACTCCAGGACAACTAGAAGTACGTGGTCTACTTAAGCCTTGTGCTTTAGGTCTCTGAAGTATACGAGCGGCTTGTGGGACGGAAAGAAAATGTTAGAAAATCAAAAAAGAGGGCACGAGTAATCTCTGAGAGAACTATAATCATTGGAAAATGCTTGTTGATTAGGCAATTCCCAAGTTAATGAGATTTATAAAACTATCCCCGTTCCTCATGAGCTCATCTCACGGAACGATAGAAGTTCCAATAACTGCAAAACAAAGAGTCTTAAAATATAGTTCGACAATACGAACGTAATGATATTTCTTGAAAGCAAGTGTAACGGTCTGGGTCATGAAAGCATCCTCAATAGAATCGCCGGAGATGCGGATGCGGTTTCCCGATGGATGTGATCGGGCCTGGGTGGGCTTATGATCATGGAATCCCCAGAGTCTTCTACCTGGGGACTTTCCTTACCTCTCATTTTATTATTCGAGCACTTTTCACCTTGGAGGCCAGCTTCTCAGGTCTTCTCTCATCGTACTTGTTCCCTCAAGAACTCCAAAATAAAATGGATCTTTGAAACTCTTCTGTGCTCAACTTTGTTAGGTTTCCCCTTCTGGATTTGCGGTGGGACTTCAATATGATCTCGACTTTGGGTGGGAACACGGTGGCGAGATGAGACTGGAAGAGATAGCATTGGCCAGATTTCATCCACGAAATCATGGTCGATCTTCAAGCCTCAACATATACCTTGGACCAACAAGGGTCCTCGACATATTCGAGCTAGATGTTCCTTATGTGGAATAACGCCATCCATCTTGGGTAGGAGCCTTCACTTTCTCTATGCACACCCCAAGATAGGCTAGGTCATTGACCTATCATGCTACAATAGACAAGCCACAGATCACGAAGCAATAGGCCTTTCGTTTTAAAAACTTGGTTCTCTCACCGAACAAAGAGGTTGTTAAAGATGCTTGGAACACATTCGGCCCACTAACGAGAACGTAAAAAATGTATCAGTTCCAACAAAATTAAAACACCTCAAACAAACTCTCAAAAACCCGGAATATGCTCCGGTTTGGTAATATCTTTGAACAGAAAATGTTGAAGCGACAGAACAACAGTACAACAAAACGTAATTATTGAGCGAACGGAAGGGTTAGCGCAATCAGAAGCAGGCACTCGCAGGACAAGATTGAAGCAAAGGAGAGACTGAAATTTTGTGAAGGCAAAAATAAGAATGAGCAAGCTAAAGGAGGAAAGGCCTAAGTTACTTCCATAGATCTACTATGGTCAAGGCGTATGCTGACAACATAGCCTTCATCAACAGTTCGCAAGGAAAACGCTGAGCGAGAATGAAAGCAGAAAAGAAACTCAAAAGACTACTTTCGAAAGCACACCACTCTCGGGGCCTCCCAGTTCTTACGAACTCTGCGCCATTACGATCACTGTGGCAAGCATATTCCTAAGATAATCACGGAGAGATCGAACGTAAGTACTTCAGCCATAGCAAACAAGAGTGAGACAGAAACTGTGGCAACTTGAGGATATGGTTAAACACGGTCTTTGATTTCTTCTTGATTTCTTTCATAATTCAGGACATCAAATACGGGGCAGGAGATGTTGAGCGAATCTGGAACAGTGGGTGGGTCTTCCTCCTTAGCTCACTTTCATAGCACTAGTTCTAAAACGGATGAACGAACACTCAAGATAGGGTGGAACATATTGTATTTGTGTAGTATAATCTACAAGCTCATTTCCAGTTACCATTGGAACAGAGCCTCTCATACTGGCCTCATCTCGCCGGAACGGACGGGTATGTAGAAGGTCGACAAATTTTGGACGGATCATTTCTCTCTGTGAAGTGATCACTCACTCAAAACGCTAAAAAATGGGTATGATTCATAAACTTGATCTCGAAGGCTTCCGACAAGCTCGGTGGGACTATGTCAACCAAGTTCGTGGCCACAGATTTGGTGCCCGTGGACTCGTTTGGATTGTAAAATCTTATCACTTCTCCCAGTTTCTCATCCTTCTCCATGGTTCCCCTTCACTCCTTAAAACCCTGGGGTATCCGGCAAGGAACCCCCCTCTCCCAGGCTCCTCTTGTCCTTGTAGCTGGAAGGACTTGGTGCCGTCTTCTCAGTACGACCATCTCTTCATACTCAAAGGCCTCACCTTCATGGTCAATCTCTTCTCCCATCAACGAGTTTGTAGGCGATACCATGCTCTTTGATCGTCATCGGTTCATAAGCTGTTGCTTTCGAATACTGATCTTTTCGAAGCTTGGTACTACTATAGAGAAGTACCTCCAAGTCGACACTGTAACACTCCATCAATAACGCGAGAAGAACGACACGAGAATCTCGGTTTTCCCATTTGGTAACTACCCATTCGAAATATCTTGAAACTACCTCATTGCTACTCTGTGGGTCCGACACGCTAGCAACGCTCTCCTTGATAAATTAGAACAAGAAGTTATCTTTTATGGACATATCGCTCTCTTGATATATGTAAATGGAATGAGTCCTTATAAAATACATGTTCTGTTCTTATTGTGTCTTATTTTCTATCTTGGTGCCCTCTGACCAGAATTGCTAAAAAAAATCAATAATCTTCAGGGGCTTTCTATGGGGATCTTCTGGACTTAACAAAAATGAGCTCTTGGTAAAATGGATCGAAGTATGTCGCTCAAAAAGACATTTGAGGAGGTTTGAAGGTACGTGATCATGCAGCAACACCACCACAGGAGCTGGGATTTGGACGGGTGGATCTCAGCCACATACCCCCGCCGGCGCGCGCGCGTGTAAATATGCGGTGGGGGGTCTCGAAGCTATATTCATGGCTAAAATGTCTCGAGCTCATTATTATGGTGTTTTGCCAAACAACATAACTCTTTTGTAAACTCACCAGTTTAGAGCCATTCGGGATGTACGCCAAGGTGCAGGAGGATTCACCGCAGCAATCCTCGACACCTCTCTCTTTAAACTAAGTAACGAGCCTATGCAAGGAACGGGTCAGAATTCCCGTTTCAACAATTTTTAGCGGTGACCCGGCTCTCAAGGATTCAACATGGTCTGCAACGAGAATCACTGGCAGAACGATTAGCGGGAGAAACATACAGTACGGACCGAGAACTCAGTCTAGGAAAATAAGACTCTGGAATCAAATGGATAAAATCGGATGAGATATACCCACAGAAGGCATATTTACCACTAAGAGCCCTCGCACTCCTCTACCAACGAACAATAGCCAAGATGGATGTGGGACCCCGGACCTGGCAACCTCCTATGGCCTAAGGTCTGTGCCTGCGGTTGCTCGATGTGACTCGCATCATACTTGGGACAATTTGTGAAAGTTGATCCATCAAGATGCCAGACTACAATCTTGAGGGCAGAAACCATCACTCATCTTGCAGACTCCCCTAGCGAATAATCTTTGAGAAAGAATAGACGACGATACCAACGAAGAACGGTGAAGAAGTGGGAAGATGTAATTAACTACATTGAGTGCTTCCAACAATCCCAATTTAAGTGTCTATTATCACTTACTCTTTGGAAGCTTCTCTGATTCATCTCTGGATTCTTTGAAGCGTGACCGCCGAGATCTTCGAGAATCACGATGCTACCATGGTTCATGGGAATCGCTCAACGGTACCGAAGCTGCGGCTCTGAAAATGGCCGAGTTCGGACACCTTCGCCACCACCAGGCTCTTGTCTGCTAAGTGGAGCAACTTGTTCTCTGTGTCACGGCGGTCCCATTCTGTGGTCTCCTCTGGGTTGTTCGCCTCCTTCTGCCTCATTTCAAGCTAAGTTGTTCGGTGACCCAAAGGTAACGAGCCTACTTTAGCACGGTGTCTTGAGGAGCCTAGGAAGAAAGTCTCCTGTACACATTTTCCATGGTTCCCTAGGTACTCCTAATAACAGCGAAGCCAGAAGGAAACATGGACAGAAAGTTTAGTAACAATACGATGAGAATGCCCTTTGGATGTAGAGATCTCAGAATTTTAATAAACTGACAATCGAAATGGTGGAACCTCGAGCATAGATGTTCGTGGAGCTGTGACTTCAGATTCACGACAGTTGAGCCAGCTCAGGCTCCCGAGCATCAACCCGGACATATCGAACGAGCTGCAAACAAGGTTCTGGAACGGTTGCTTCTTCGAGGAGCGAATCGGCGGTCCCCTTCTGTTCCCGGGTCCTTTAAATAGTTCAAATGATCCTGGCACTACGAGCCGCACATACGGGTGCCTTAAAGATCTTCCCGATCCCGGATGCGGGTGTACGGGATGCGACACGGATTCGCTGACAAGGCGGGTGAGCCGTGGTCTCGCCGCTGCTCGCGCCCGGGCTCACCTCATATATGGCTGACTTATACGATTGTTATTTGGGTGTCTGACTCCTTGTCGTTTTCTAAGCATTTCTTTGCCAATGGCGCACCGCTGTTCAGCATTATTGTGTCTCTCCGTTGAATTCGATTTGTTATAGATTGATTTTAAAACGGTTATGGTAATGGTAGGGTACGTTTAAGTTGCCTTTGAGCTAACGGAGGGTTTTCACGTCTCTTGTGGTACGGGATGCATAATTTCCTTCGTCTTTTGGTTCTTCGTCGACTGGCTCTCATTCCTTCTCGACATGGTGAGAATATCCTTTCATTCTCATTATGCTTAAGTACGAGAGCGATATTGAGCGGAAGGTTCTTCTCGTAGGCGAGTTAATACGCCACTAACATTTACTCCTACTACCTTACCTAATGATTCTTCGGATACGAGGTTGGGTATTCATATTTTGTTGATAGAGAGAGAGCAGGGTATTAGGCGTGTGGTGCTTCCTTCCACCTCTCTTTTGACTCGTATGCCGCCTCACATCTCTGACATGCTTCCCATTCGCGCAACAATTATCCTTTCTTAAACGCCGCGGTTCATGGCTTCGGGTCTCCATCAAATTAGGACTCCTTGACATTTAAGCTCACTTCGAACTCTCTGGCCTTGTTCGGGAATACGAAGATGGAATATTGTTTTGCCCTCGAGAGTCGGTCTTGTAAAGTTCTAGGGTATTTCGACCTAGCGAAACCATGACAGGGCCTTGCGCTCATGGTCATACTGGTAACTTCTGGGATGCTGATTCGGTGCGTGTACTTTTTTATTGTTCGGAAAGACGCCTACTTCCTCAACGCGCGCAAATAGCTCTCGCTCACTGGGTTTTGCTTCCAATTATAAGGAAGGGTTCTTCTCCTTCTTCTTCACCAGTTTTAGGGCTAGCCTTAAATTCTCCTTGGTACGATTAGCGACTCTGCCTTGCTGTCTATGCTTTAGGGCACTCAAGACAAGGTTTCAGCGCTTGTCCTTTTGTATACTTGTAATTTTTGTCATGGATTATGTCATCTCGGTCTTCTTGTTTGTAGCGGTCTAGCACTCAAACATCATTTTGTTTCGAACAGTGTTGACAGTACGTAAGATCACAGTGTTGAGTTCATCTCCCAGGATAGTCACTTGATTGTAGTCTTATGATATGTATGCCTCTTCTTGGGCTAAACTCTGTGAAATGTCAGCTGCTCATAACATATTTTTATACTAATATGGTAAACGATTTACAAAAAAAAAAAAATGTGTATAAGACACATCACTTTGGCAACTGTGATCCTTTTAGTGTGTGCATTTTCATGTTGTTTTTAGATTCCAATTTCAACATTTCTTATTTAAATTCTAGCAAGCAAAGTTTGAGCTTTTTATTATGTGATGTCAACATACACAAATGGCTTTTCATGGCTAAATCATGACATGATTTAAAATATCTTGGAATTTCATCTTCTCTAACACATTTTCTTATTAATAGATCGAACTAGTATAAAAGAGTCATAGGCCAATACAGCTATATCTAACACTTTCTGATTTTTCTTTTCTTCTTATTGGTGAAAATGGGATGGTATTTAATATTAAGATGATAAAGCAAATTATTCTTGTATACAAACCATGGGTTTTAGTTGTTATAGAAGATAAATTTTCATCACAGAAAATTATAAACGATTTGATCCATAAAATGAAATGAAGGTCTTGATAGAAAATACGCTGCTAAATTATCTTTAAGGTGGGTCTTGTTATATAGTGATATTAAATTCGCATTAATAATATCTTGTTCGTAGTTACATTTGTAATTTCTTTATTCATTAGTTATTTATTGGTAAATGGTATTGTGTGAATGAAAACTTGATAGCATATTATATAATTGTAGAAATTATTTTGAATAAATCACTTATTCAATGATTAACTTGATCCATACATCAATTTCAATTGCATGTAACTTTATTATTCTTCTCGTTCAATTGTCACATTAAAATAGTAAAAGCAATCACATCAAATCAATCACACATTAACTAATTATTAGAAACCTGTTTAGCTTGGTAACTATTGTATATTATAATGGAAAGTCAACAACCAAAGCAGTATAATACTCCTCTGATACCAATTACTTTTCTCTGTAAAGTCTACACCGTTGGTAATTTTGAACAAGTCATTTGGTTCAAAACTCCATAATTAACTTTTTCTCTATTGCGCAATCATGGCTATATATGAAGATCAGGGTTGAATCACACTTGACTTGGTACATGGTGTCATGGACAATTCCTCCAAGTGTAATGCAAATCCTTTGGCCCAGTCCCTTGTTGGTAACACACTCACCCTTTCATCTACTATTCCATGGTCTCCTTCAGAGCGATCATACACGCAAAATGGTGATGTTCTTGAGTTGTTAATAGGTTAATAATTAGTAAATTAAATATTATTTAATTCACTCCTCATCATATCTAATTCGGTTAAGCTAGTTAACTAATCTCATGGGTCCTTTAAAACAAGCAATTTAACTCACTACTACTGTCCGGGTAACTCCTCTGGCTACCTTTTTAAAGTCTGTTTAAACCAACCATGCAGATGTAGTCAAACCCTATAAGACACGTGATTTCATACATCGTTTTAGCGATGCTCATGACTCCATTGAAGTGTCTGAAGGGTGGCTAACATTTGTGGTCAAGAAATATTATTAAAAATTAAACAATGCAGCTTTGTATTTTAGAATCTGGGTCTAAGAAGCACTTTGAGTCCTAAAATTAAGGTCTCATCTGTTACTACAGGCCATATACATATGCTTAAGTTCCAAATTACAGAATTTAAATTATTATAAATGTATAAAAAATAAGACTTTGTGAGAATTTGCACAGACATTACTTGAGTAAGTGACTTGTTCACTAAAGCTCCCATCATCTTCTGCATTCTCAACACACTCTCTCGTAGGGTGTGATTCTGCAATCCTATCTGCCCTTTGTGGAATTGAACTTATCACAATGCAGGCACATGTCCAATCGGGATATTAAACATCCACAATCTTAAGTGAACATATGAAAGCATCATGATCCTCACTTTGTTCATCCTGATGTGATGGTGCAGTGTCGATATGTTTGGACGCATAGGTACGGTTAGCGGAAACCCAATACATTCTGGTTATCACCTGGGTGAATCACTTTGTGGCTCCGTGCTTTAATTAACCACAGGGTCTTCCTCATCAAAATAGCCTGTTGTCAAGTGAAACTTGCTGCCATGTGCTAAGCCTATGTGGTGGGTGTACGGATCTCTTCCTAACATGCCGAGCTGTAGCAGGCAATCACAACTCACCTCGGTGCTCATGGGTCCGTTGAACTCCATCGTCATACGATCGAACGACTTCACTCCATCCTCTCTGTCTGTCTGTGGACACGTATCTGGTCAACCACCTGCAATGCCAGCGCAATGCCGCGCGCAACCGAAAAACGGTGAGCAACATAGCTGCAGCGGTTGTTGCTGTATGTCGGGTCGGTATCGACGGTCATCACTTTGACCTGTTTGTTCAGTGAGCGGTAACATCCCCCTCCTGGAAATAGCATCTCCTTCCTCACATCCACCGGAAGGGGTGTCAGGCTTGCGACCTTACTGTTGAACCTCTCGGAATCTCGGGGCATACTTTATGAAAATCATGGGTCTCCAACTATGACGCAAATCTCCAATCCCGGAAATAATAGGATGCCCGAGTCCTTGTCTCAAACTCTAAGTACAATTCATCCCTTGCATGAAGTATCATTGCTATTAACGATTAAGGCGGATCATCTCGTACGGTCGATGATGCGTGACTTCCCTCACACAATGCAGTACAGTTTGAATCGCCTCACTCTTGGAATCAGAAAGCCCGGTAAATGTTGTCTGTCAAGGTGTACAAGCAGGGTGCTGGCATCATTCATACGATTGTCTCTTGGTCGCGCATGGGCTGGCTAGCGAATCCTCAAACATAGGAAGACTCTGTCTTTTCTCTTCCTCAATGTCATTGAGACGGGTCTTACGTCACGTCGGTGGATACTTTTACCCCATACTGGTGAGGAAGGAAGCAGGGATAAATAGTATTGGAAGAGTGCCTTTAACGACGGTGCAAAGTCTCTCGTAGTGGGTCCTGGGTACGCGGGAAGCCACGAACGATAAATCTCGCCTTAACCTCACATAAAATACGGTACTTTGCTTCACCTTATGGATGTAGCGAACCTACATTGATTTAACCGGTGTAGGACAATCTCATGCTTGTTACGACAGTCGGGTCATGTTCTTCGATGTTGGCATCGCCATCTGGGTTTCTCCACAAGCTTCCTCAAGGGTCGCTCGTCACAACATTGACTCCCAAGAGCCATGTGTCTGGGGTGTCTTAAATCCGGTGTTGTCTGTAACCATATTTATGATGTACGACCCGGGTCTATGACCTTCTGCGTCACCGAGCCGATTCGCTGCGACCACGTAGTGCGCATCGCCCTGCGGTGATTGTTACCATTGGTTCTTCCACCTCTGAACACTCTCTTGTAGCTGAGTCCACAATAAAGAACTCTCCTTGGGAACTAACGATACCTCATGTACGGTGTAGCTCCTCTCAGCAGTTCTTTGCCTGGCCTCCTCTGGTATATCAAAATACCTTTAACGGTCTTGCAGCATTTATACATGTATACATATAAATGGTTATAGGGTGTAACAGTACTTACAAATATTCCAACTTGACGGTTGGATCCCGACTTCCTTCTCGCATCCTTGCGTCACATGTACATGTAGACGAGAGGTCAAAAAATCTCGTCGAAATATCGGGCCTCTCTGCAGAATAAGCACTCCTCTGGGTATGCTCATGCAAACCTTGTGAGGACAGCAGTTGCTGTCTGTTCTTTGTATTGCATACTCAACCCACAGAAGGTAGAAGGGTAGGCCACAGTCATCTTGTTGTCGTGGCGTGCTTCGTTCTTATTCGTTCTTCGCTGTTACCCCGTTCTTGTGAGTTGTATAGGGTACGATAAGCCTCTCCCAAAATCATACTAACGCTGTGAGGCTCCTTGAATCGCCGAATGGTTGCCATGGGTGTCACTCTTAAATCACCTTGTTCTGACTCCTTCTCGCTTGGGTGCTTTAAACTCACAGAACTTCGCAGAATGTAACAACCCTTGCCGCGCATGAAGGTCTGACACCCAAAGAAATCATCAACAAAGATTACATAATACTTGTGCTTTATTCATAAAACAGCGAAAGGACCACACGTGCGTGTGGCTCTCAGGATCGTCGTGGTGCGACTATCATGCAAGCAAAAGGTGGCTTTCTGCCATACTAAATACACCCGCGGTCTGGCTAGGGATGCCCGCAAAGTCCCGATGGGGGCTCTGTGCAGTACGAGCTCCATGGTGAAGATGGCCCAGTCTCACATGTATAGTTCGCCTCATCATCACGACTACACCACATCTCTCCGTGCCACATGCACGCGCGTGTCTGCCAAGCTGATAAAATTCGGGGCCAGGACACTATCTTCGGGTCTCTCAGGTGGTCTTACTGCGCGAGAAGGCTTTTCTGTTATTTGAAAGCCACATCATACCTTGTCTATCAACACGCTCACAGTCGGTGCTTCTTGATCCGGTGCATGCGGCATCCCCTTTAAGACAAGGAGTTTACGGACTCCCTCTGAAAGGATCTGATGCCGATACCCGGTGTGTTGTATCTCGTCATCGCCCCGTCTCGTGTGCATACCCAAATCCTTGTCCTCCCGGATACGAACAACGCTCCCGATCTCCCCGTCTTATGAAATAGCCGCCCTTTCGCTGTCCCAAACCACACACCGATCCCACTCCGCCAGGCAAGCATGCAATGGGTGAAGGTTCAAGCTCAGGCTGTGGATCCCAGCTTCTCACGTAGATCTTTCGCTTGCTTTCTTCTTCTTCTATTTTAGACGGTATTTGGCATAATGTCCAAAATGATCATAGCGGTGAAAACACGCCCGCTTTCGCCATGTATCACTTCTTACCTTGTCGCGGAATAGGAGGTTTACCCTTCCTTCTTTGCTTTGGACATAAGCGCGATTTCTTCTGTCAGCTCCCCTTTGATGAAGATCCATCTCGGTAGTCCTCTGTCTCCTCACACACCCGAATCCGCAAGGGCGCTCATCCCGGCGACTTCTCCCGGCCATTGTTCTTTTGTCTTCGTGCTGGTGCCAAGCCGGAAGACCAGAAGCCGAGTCGTGTATCGTCTTCATCGCTTGATGCTCACTTCGACTCATCTACGCGACCCAGAGTGAACTTCGTAGGGTATTTGGCCGTCTTGTCGCCCTTCTCATCTTCGGTACAAAGGCTTATCTTTGAGCGCTGACTCGCCTGGTCACTCTTACTACAGAATGAATCACGTCCAAGCTGCTACATTAAATGTGGGTAGCTTCTTTCCACATGTAGTGGATACAATACAGTCCTTGGTGTTACCCTCGACGGATCCTTGACATTTAACGATCTTCTTTTGCCATGCATAAACCATTTGCATCGGTGACACAGGACATAACGTCTGAACTCCTTGGGACCATTATCTTCATGCTGTTCCATACGATCATACATGCGCAACATAAGTTAGCGCACCTTCTGAGCATGTGAATGCGCCAAACCCGTTAAGCAGCTGTACAGCATAAGAAAAGCAATTTTTGTTTATGGGTTCCAGTTAAACTCCAGGCTCTACTGCTTCGATCTACGCGAAAACAAATTGTTTCAAGTAAATTGAGCGCGAAGGCTGCGATTTTCCGGCACAAGAAAAGATGGTCCAGGCTTCTGGCCAGTATCCGGACTACGTGAAAATAATTTGCAATCATAAGTAATAGGTCCTGAAGCAATTAATCTGCTTTCGTTACGCTGAAATTAGCTGGATAATCATATTCGGTGAAGATTAACCAGTCGCCATCAGGCTGGTTATAGCCGCAACACCATAACATTACTACTACAATTAATTGTCGTAAAAATGTTAAACGATCTCATCAAATCAATCACATTAACTTGGTATGTGGCAAAGCCTGTAATGAAAACCATGACTATTGTAGCGGCAATATGGTGGAGAAGTCATATGACAAAAAACGGTACCAATATCCTCACAAGTGCTAAATTACTTTCTCGCAAAATCTGGTGACAGTTTGAACAAGGTGTTGGTTCAAACTCACCGTGATGCTGCCTCTATTGCGGAATCATGGCACGTATGCCGAAGATCCAAAGGTTGGGATCGCCAGCAAAATGCGCAATTATCATGGACAATTCCTCCAGAATACAAATCGTATGGTGATCCTCCAGCTGATAGCTTTACTCGCCTCATCTACCTCTTCGCTGATTCTCACTTTGAGCCGGTCATGCGTAGTGGTGAAGTGTTCTTGAGTTGACTAATGAGTTAATAATTAGTGAATTAAATATTATTTTAATTCACTCCGCCATATCTAGTTGGTGCGCTAGTTAACTAATCTCAACTAGTTCATTCGAAACAAAACATAACACAACTCCACTATCTGTCGCGTTAACTCCTCCAAACTGCCACTGAAGAGTCTAAGCTGGCTCCCAACCATGCAAGATGCCATCAAACCCTAGGAACACGTGATTCAACCATGGGTTGTGAGTCCTCACTTGACTCCATTGAGTGTCAAGAAATGTTGTGTTTATGGTCAAAATATTATTGAAGATAAATAATAAAACATATTTAGGAGATACGGGTCTAAATAACACCAGGTCTAAAAATTAGGGCCTCCATCTGTTACAAATGTATAGCATACTTCAAGAATCTCCAAATTAAATTCCAAATTGTA
Organism: Pinus albicaulis; assembly: GCA_034641835.2. Classification (NCBI taxonomy): domain Eukaryota; kingdom Viridiplantae; phylum Streptophyta; class Pinopsida; order Pinales; family Pinaceae; genus Pinus; species Pinus albicaulis. Next base: position 835,844,960 of record CM076574.1, read on the forward strand.
CTAAAATAATAAATAGACATAGTCTAAAAATAGACTTTGCATGAGAACATATGAGCTCATAATTAAGCGGCTTCATTTCACTAAGCTCCATCATCTTAACATTCATGTTAATAATACCCAAACTTATTAACCATGCACAATAAGTAGCATTCTTTTGTGTTTATGCTAGATTAAGTTGTTATTTTCTTATAGGTATGTAACGAAATGAAAACTGGTTTTCTTTTTACAACTCCTAAGCCAATTACTCCTGGTTGTATCGGATGCATGTGATGAATATATAGAAATACGAAATAACCAGTTTCGGTCCTCGAAAGAATGGTGCTATTGACAATTTCTTTAATATTTTAAATGCCCATTTTGATATTTCCATTGAAACTCAACAACTTTTGCAAGTAACTTGAATTGAGGTAGAGCTATTTTACTAAAATTTTCAATAAATCTTCTGTAATAGCCTGCATATCCCAAGAAACTTCTTACTTCTTTCTGTGTTGTTGGTGGCATTAAGTTCACAATGGCTTGTATCTTTGTTGGGTCCACCTTGATTCCTGAAGAAGAAATGTGGTGTCCCAACACTATCCCTTTATTTAACATCATAAAGCGTTTTTCATTGCTAAGGGATAGGTTTGTCTCTATGCATCTCTTTAAAACTTTTTCAATATTATTCAAACAGTCATCAAATGTTCCTCCATATATAGTGAAATCATCTGTGTAGACCTCTACACACTCATGAATTAGATTAACAAAGATTGCAAGGAATGCTCTTTGGAAAGTAGCAGGTGCATTACATAATCCAAAGGGAAAAACATTATATGCATATGTTCCCCATGGACAAGTAAATGTGGTTTTATCCTGGTCTTCCAATGATATCTTAATCTGATTGTATCCACTAAATCCATCAAGAAACGAAAATAATTTATTTCCAGCTAATGAATCTAGTACTTGGTCAATAAATGGTAACGAGAAATGATCTTTCAATGTGGTTTTATTCAGTTCCCTATAGTCTACACATATTCTCCATTTTCCATTTTTTTTTGGTACCACAACTAAGGGAGAAACCCATTGACTATCTGAAATAGGATAGATGCATCCTACTTGTAACAATTTTTGCAGTTCCTCTTTCACTATTTCTTTCATCATAGGATTCATTCTTCTTTGTGGTTGTCTAGCTAGTTTGATATGATCATCAGTATAGACATGGTGAATACATGTCTTTGGATGAATTCCTTGCATGTTTGTATAATCCCAGGAAAAATATTTTGAATATTTCTGTAATAATGCAATTACATGTTGTTCTTGTGATGATTGTAAATTATTACCAATATTTAAACTCTTTTCGGGATTGATTTCAATGATTTTTCTTTGTGAATTGGTAATTGAGTTAACAAGAAAAATACTTTCAAATGAATTTTGCAATGATTGAATAGTACAATTTTCCTGAAAACATTGATTTAAAAGATGATTTGCAGATTCATATTGTGTTATTCTTAGCAGCTCTGAAATATTAGGTTTTGAGATGAAAAGGTCTATTAGATCCTAATTTTCTTCCTTTTCTCTAAAATTAAAGACTTGATTAATAATTAGATCAGATTGAGTTTCTTATTGTTGTTTTTCATCAAACCATGATAATAAAGAATGATATTGTGATGGAGGATAGAGTGTAACATGTTTCCTTTCATCCCCATGTGCTATGATCATACTTCATGATCTGCATCCAATGAAGGCACCTTCCGTGGCTAACCATGGTCTGCTTAGAATTAAATAATGGCCTCCTAAATTTTTTTTTGGTTGCAAGATTGGAAAGTCTACAGGATATTCCATGAATCCAAAGAAACAATGATATCTTCTAATATTCCCTCTAGTACAACTTTATATCTATCTGCTAGATCCAAAATTGTATTAGTAGGTCGAATATTGGGCAATTTCAAATATTTCATAGTTTTTGTTGTCATGACATTTATAACTGCTCCCAGATCTATTAAAGTATTTGGAACTGAAAAATTATTGATTGAAATTGTAACCATAGGTATCCCAGGATCAATATATTTTTCAATTGTTGTTTTTGCAGACATGAGACTAGCTAATTTGCTGATGACCTGGATTGTGGGTGGATCTATTTTCTTTCTGCCAATTTTCTTAATACATAATACCTTTATTTATTTTTCATAAATTGGAATATCTTTGATAGCTTGCAACAAAGGAATTTTGACATAAGAATTTTTTAATTCTTCCAAAATATCAAATTCAGGAAGAGAAATTGGAATATTCTGCTCTACTAACCTCTCTGGATAAGGTGGTGTTTGAGTCATAATAGCTTTTCCTTTCTAAATTTGATTTCTTGGATGGGATTTTTCACATTGTTCTCCTTGTTCAGTTTTTTCTTCTATTATTGGTGGAGAATCTTTGTGTGATAATTTCCCAGACCTTACGTGGACATCTTGTATAGGAAGAATATAATATGTAGGAAAATATGTTACTTCCTCCACATTATATGTTGGTCTCTCCACCTTGTTATTCGGATTTCCTACTAGCTGAGCTGGTAATTGAGTTGGTCTAGGTGGGGGTTGGTTAGAAGGCAGCTAAAGCTACTGTGGTTGAGTAAGTGAGGGTTCAAGATTTTGTTGTGGAAATGACATTGGTTGAGGATGTTGTTGAAATTGTTGATATTGAAATGGTTGTTCATATGGTTGTTGGTATTGTTGAGGATACATTTGTTGAGGTGGTTGGGTTCCATAAATATATCCTCACCAACCTTGTGCAGGTTGGTTTTGGTATTGTTATGGAGGCCAAGCCTGCCATGGCATCAGAGTATTCCATGAATTTTGAGGAGGATATTGATAATTTTGGGGAATTTGTTGAGGGAATTTCTGAGGAATCTTTGGTTGCCAAGGTCTCCTTGGTGCCATATAGTAAAGAGAATATCTCCCTTGTACTTCTTCCATTTGAAATTCTTTAAGCTTTGGACAGTTTTTAGTTGAATGATTTTCTATACAAAGTCCACACTCTTGAATACTATCCAAAGGACATTCTCTTAGTGGATGTTTCTTTCTACACTTAGGACAAAATATTGATAAGATTTGATCTTGTTCATATTTCTTTTGATTTTCTTTCAAAACATAAACTTGAGTTCCTAAAGTGCTCAAAAGATCAATTTTAAAATTTTCTAACAAACTTCTTATTTATGCTCTTGTTACTCCTCCTGTTGCAAATTTTGAAGCTCTTGATGTAACATCTCTTTTTCCAGTTTTTGCTCTTCCCCTATAATATTTTTGACATATTTCAGCAATCTCATCAAATGGAAAGTTTGAGATGTCTCATTTTCTCATCACATTGAGAATATCAAGGTATTCATCTCTTATACCTTTAAGAAAAATTGTGCGGATGGTATCAGGATTCAAAGAGTGTTTTTTGGATTTTTGTAGATTGTAAAGGAATATTTCCAATTACTCTTCCAAACTTTCATATTCTTGTTGTGACATAGTGAAAATATCTTCTTTTGAGTCTCTAGGCCTGCAATAGGCTTAATAATTTTTGAGAAAAATTCTCTTCATGTCATCCCAAGAGGCAATGGTGTGTTGTCCTAATCCGATAAACCATTTTAATGCTACTTCTTTCAGAGTAACAGGAAAGATACAAAGTTTATGTGTGTCATATGTGTAGCCATAAGTATGAATTAGGTTATCAAGCTCAAACATAAATGAATCAGGATCTTCAGTTGACATTCCATAAAAATTGGGCAAAACAGAAGGTGGAATGTTCTTCATTTTTACTTCTTATCCTAGGATTTATCTTGTGTCTAGTATTGGGAAGCCAAAGGTAGCTTCCTAATCATTTTCTAGTTCTATATCATTCTGTATTTTGTTATCATATTCTCTTTTTGCATCTTCTTCTCTTTTTCTCTCTGCTTCTATTCTCCTGTCTTCCTCTCTTTTTCTCTTCCATTCGTTTTGTTGCCTCTCATACTGAAGTCTTTGTTCCGAAGTCATAATTGGTATATTAGATCCTTCTCCTTCCTCCGTCATTTTCTCTTCAGTTGTTTGTAACGTTTCAATTAGAGGTTGAATTGGTATTTCCTCAACTATATTTATTTTTTCAAGAACTAGTTTCTCTAATTGTTTAACATTTGGTCTCCTTGTCTCCTTTTGTTTTTCTATGAAAGGGGTTTCTTTTGGTGTTTGTTTTCTTTTCACTTCATAGGATAATAAGGTTTGTCTTTCAATAAAAGTCAATCTTTGTCCTGACCTTTGTTTTTCTTCTAATTCCTCTAGAGTTGGTCTCCCAGCAACTTGTGTAATTAGTCCTGATGGTCCTGATCCTATGGGTGGTTGAATTTTTGGGAGGTTTTGTTTAATAAATCTACCTTTATGATCTCTTTCTCTAGGCATAAAGAAACATAACTGAAATAAAAACTAAATTTTGTTGTTTTATTTATTTATTTATTTATTTATTTTAATCTTCCTATTTGACTATATTGATGTATGCTTCCCGGGAAATGACGCCAAAAATGTTGGTTCAATTTATTGGGTAAACTAACACAAGTATTTACTTATCAATCCGGGTTTGTAAACTAGGAAGTATGTCCAAAATATATGGATTTCATATGTAGTCAATTTTAGAAGACAAAATCTAGAATTGAAAGAAATGCATATTACAAATATAAAATCTAACTAAGTAATTTCTAATTCAATATGTAATAAGTGAGGGAAGAGGCTCCTAAATTAGGAGACACTGATTGTCCTTCCCAACAGTACTACCTTCATGAAGAGAAACCAAATAACTGATTGACAATAGCTTATGATGTATAAAAAGTAGGAGAAGAGGCTCCTAATGTAGGAGTTCAGATTGTCCTTCTTTACAATTCTATTCCATCATTGTTACCATTGCATTAAAATTAGAAATTCATGAAATAACTCAAGCAATTAGAAAAGAAGAAGAATTTTAGTTATTGTTCTTGATCAGATAGAAGGAGAATTTAACTTAAACTCTTGTTTGTCCCTTCATATGCAGATTAGAATTAAACCAATAATCATCCAAAAAACATAAGAAACCTTCACACATCTAAATGACTGAATAAATCTGAAGAAAAACTAGTTCATGAAAATTATGCTAATTTAACCAAAAAGTGTACTTAGCTTGGTGTGGGGAACCTCCATTCTTGCCTTGCACACTTGAAGAACTCCTCAGTTACATAAAATTCATTCAATCATCCACAACATGAACATAAAATATAATATAGAACTAGTTCCTCAAATTATCTCAAAATATTTAGAAGTCTCAATATAAAATTACACAAATTCTCCATGCTTGAATGGTTCATAAGCTTGGTTTAAATAGTCAAATGATAAACAAACTAAGCTATAATGTCTCTAACAGTATTATCCATCATAATCCCATCCATATAGGTCGAACTCATCTATTCAGTTTCACAAAATTTGGAAAATCCCAAAAAATAATAATTATGCCCTTTTTCCTAGGGATTTTTGAAAAATAGGTCATGTTTGACCAGCGTTAACCGGGCCTGTTTTAGGTCCGTTTGTCCGAACCAATAGATTATTTTCCATTTTTGGTTCCCAAGCTTTCCAAATCTATGCTCAGCTTGCGCCCATGTGTCCTGCACATATGAATTCCATGAAGCTATTACGGGAATTTTCAGTTCTGTCCAAAAATACTCTTAAAACCCATTTTTTACAAAAATCTCTAAAAATTGAAAAAATAATTTATTTACCTAAATATGCATAATAATGTAAAAATAAGGCATATGTGGATGTTATAAGGTGGAATATGATGGAAATTAGGTGAATTTTTACTAAGAAAAATTGACCAAAATTGAGGGCCAATACCAATATCATCATGATGACCTAATTGCATACAATTAACTTATGCACAAAAACCTCAATCAACCAATGCAAGCTTGACCATATGCACCCTCTTGGCATGTATAACCAATCATGAAAAACCAATGCATGTTCAACATATGACATCACACAATCAAGCATACATAGATAATACCAAAGCATGACCAATATGTAACCCTAGCATAAGGAAGCAATGCATGTACAATATGTAACAATATGTAAGAAAGTGTGCAAGAACAATACACAAGCATGAGAAACAAATAACCAATCATACACTTATGACAACATGTTGAAAACAACACCATCAACACTTCCATGGTGACACCACTGCCACCATGGCTAACACAACACAAATGCAACAAGCACATATCGACCACAAACATAATAAACACATATGCGTGATCAACACATCGCCCATTCAGTCCAAGGGTTGAACCATGCTATGATACCACTCTGTGGTATAAAATATCACACAAAGAGAACATAAACCAAACACTACCCAAGGAGAGCGCAACTTGGCTCTGATAGCACTTTGTAACACCCTCTTCCCATATCTATCCAAGTAACCGACCAACTAGGGTAAACATGTGATGAGAGGCTACTATAATGAGATTAAACCTCCTATGTGACCTCACGGAAGTGGAAACAACGAAAAACAAAACCTAAAAACCTTGTACAACAACCACAACACCCCTAGGAGGTAACCCAACCATTCAGGTCTCTTACCCGTGGGTGACAATGCAATTTCAACCCCCTTCGAGCCATAGCCGCAAACATAACATTGCATTCCAGGGGCTAGGAAGCTATTGTCATAGGCATAACACTGCATGCCAACAACTAGGCACCCAAATGATCAATTCTGTGCCTGTGGCTCTAGGATTTGAGCCACCTTTTCAGGCCCAGAGCCCAGGTCACTGCCTAGAATTTCATGAAAACTTAAGAGATGATAAATAACAATTGGAAAATGATACATAAGCAAATCACATCAACAAGAACTCGTCTGGACCCCTCCTAGCCATGAAAATAATTTTTTCAAACATGTCACAAACATTGAATCTACAGGTGTAAACAAAAAATTTAAGCATAAGCACTAGCACATTTGGCCCAATTTCCGACGACCAATTTGTCGGTATTCCGACACATAGGCGTTGCAAGAGTGAGAGTTTGAGGCGGGGAAAAACGTGGTTAGCCATTATGTTGCAATTCCGACACTTCAATAAAGTGTCAGAATAACGACATTATTTTCGACGTTTTCCAAACCGTCGCACTTCCGACATTTTCTAAACCATCGCTCTTCCGATGTTCTCCAAATCGTCGCTCTTCCGACGTTGTCCAAACCGTCACTCTTCCGACGTATTCCACATCATCGCTCTTCCGAATTTTTTCCAAACTGTTGGTCTTCTGATGCTTATCAGGTTTTTCAAAGAGTCAGTCCTCTGACGTTTATCCATTTTTCATGCTACTGTCGCAATTCCGACGATGTCTTCCATCGTTTAAAGCGTCGGTCTTCCGACGTTTATCAATTTTTCACACGACTATCACAATTCCAACGATATGTCTTCCGACGTTTAAAGTGTCTCTCTTCCGACGCTTATGAAACGTCGCTTATTCGACGTAAAAGTAAAAATGTTTAAAAAAAAAAGAACTGTCGCTCTTCCGACGCTTATGAAACATCGCTCTTCCGACGTATGAAATGTCACTTTTCCAACGTCTAAAGCATCGGTCTTCTGATGCTTTGATAAAAATATTTAAAAAAAATTAAATATACCCTCGACCTCCTATTATTTAGAAGTGCCCTTCGGTTTTTATCAAATAACCACATGAATAAGTGAGATGATACAAATGAGTAGTGTATATGTGCATTTATACACATACTTTAGGGTTGGAGTGCTAGGCCCCAAGAGGGTGACTAGGCCTATCTAGTCAGACTTAGCAAAAATACAATAAATGAATTGAGTGTCCAGTATGTCAGCCCATTAAGGGCCTCAATACCCTAGTAGAAGGTAGGCGCATTGTCACTTAAAGATTAGGCACATGTTTCCTTTTTGTGTTCTTATTGTGTGTTAATTTTTAATTTGAGTCTATATTTTGTGAGATTACTAAGAAAATTATGAGTAACATATCATTCTAAGATAAGATGATTTTGCATCTCTTTTTTGTGAATGCATATAATGTAGAGATGGAAATGGTTGCCATTGAAATTTATATTGTATGATTCTGCAATTTGACGCATTCATCAAATTTCTTTTTGCAAAGATGGGCATTGCTGCTATTGTTCACCTTTATGTTTTTCCTGCGAGACCATATGAACTTATGGGAGACAGGTGTATTGGAAGTGTTGTTGTCATGGAAGACTATGCCTCTATCGACTCACCTTTAGATCCTGAAGAGGTAAAAGATAGTGAACACCCAACAAAGATGCGACTTCCTCAGCCAGACATTGAGGAAGGAGAGGGAATGACATTTAGAGAGAGTGTTCATGATGTGGTGTTTGGAGGTGGTGAATATGTAAGTTGGACATGATTTTTAGGATTGTTATTTTTGAATTGTCACACAAGATTATGTTTTGCAGTATTAAGGCCTTGCTCTTCAAGAAGTTGAATGTAGTACTTCCTAATCTAGTTTCATATATAATCATTAACTGTGTTTGCAGATTGTCAAAGATGTGATATTTACAGTCTCACATGCAGTAGAACCCGTTGAAAAAGGCTTTACATGGATTAATGAAATATTTCATCAAATCCACCAAAAAATAAAATGGCACAAGAAAGAGAGAAGGCATACCAAGGATGACACTTATGTTTCTTCGTCAAATTCAGTCAAAAGAGTAATTCGTGGAATAGATGATCCACTGTTGATGGGGAGCATCAGTGATAGTGGGATAGGTAGAAGTAAGAAACACATAAGTTCTTTCGGGAATGTAAGTGCTGACAGTGGGGGAGAAAGCAGTGAACAAGAACATGGTCGGTATGAGATCCATGGCAGGCGATGGATTTCAAGGGATTAAAGCATCTCAATGGATATTTACTATTGGACTGTGGTAACTTTCTCCATGAAATTTTTGAACACATCTGTTGCTCGACAATCATATGTAATTGTGAGAGATACAGGTATTGTACAACTATAAAAGGATTTACCCAGGTATTTTAACCTCAAAAGTTTTGATAACTTGTCTAGGAGGAGCTTCTTTTCTTACTTAATGTATCCGAGTATGATTTGATACATTCCAGCTGCTAGTTTGAAGTGTCATCATAAATTTTCAATCATCGTAGCTTTATCTATAGAGGAGTTGCCGTATGAGAAGTCCATGGGGGTGAATTAAGAGGGAAATACTTTCACTACATTTTACCACCTTGCTATATTCCTTGTGGAGTGAAGTGGAGCATCTCCCCCAGTCTATGCAATCTGAGTAATCATGCCAGCAGGGCTTACTGTGCCATTACTCTTCAAATTTTATTTCCTTGATGTGTGTAGCCAATATGGATCGTTATGTTTGTAATGGCAGATTCTTGATTTATGGCAGGAACAAGGGTGAAATAAATGTAGCACAGCAAGAAAGGCCAACTTTTTCTGTAATGGCAGATCACTGTGGAATATAGTTATGTTCTTGCAATTTTGACATGGTAATTTCTGACGAGATGATATTCTTCAAACTGTTGTTTATTTTTGTGAGCGACTTATGCTTGAAAAATTCAACTCTTCTTTGAGGTATAAAAGGAAACGACTCACATTGATGTGAAAGAAAAATTTCCTATATATGGAAAAATTATTTACAATATAAAGACAACATGCTTACCAGGACATGATATGTGTGGCTATGGATATGTTCTGAGAGGGAAATTTGTTCACATTTCTGGTACAACAGCATACACAGCCTCCCATCGCATTGGATGACAATTGTGCGAGTAGAAGTGTTATTGATGCAGCAGTCCCTAGGGCCAGTGCAGGGATGCTTGGAAGGGTACACTCTCCATGTTAATATGTCACTTCCGAGGCCTAATTCACATTAAAAAAAACTAGAAGGAAATATCAATAATGGCAACCATAGAATTACAAATTTTTTTCCTTACATTGAATGGATGAAGAATTACAGAGTTTTTTTTTTTCTTATATTGAATGGATGAAGTAATATAAAGTATATATTGAATGGATGAAGTAATATGAAGTATCAATTGAAGTATATAAGTATCAAGAAGTAATATAAAGTAACGATTGAAGTATATAAGTATCAATTGATTTACAGTGATGTTTATTACCATGATTGTGTGAGAGGTTAGTTGAGTTTGGATGTTTTTGCGAAATTGAATTCTGTCAAATTAACTTCCATTTTTAATCTACCAAACTCACACAAAAACCAGTATCAATTGATCTACAGTGATGTTTATCACCAAGATTGTGTGAGGATAGTTAAGTTTGGATGTTTTTGTGAAATTGAATTTTTTTAAAATTAATTTTCATCCTCAATCTACAAAACCCACACCAAAACCAGTATCAATTGTAACTAGTATCAATTGATCTACAATAATGTTTATCACCAAAATTGTGTAAAGCTAGTTGAGTTTGGATGTTTTTGCGAAATTGAATTCTTTACAATTAACTTCCATCCTCAATCCACCAAACCCAAACAAAAAATGAGTTGACATTGTTGCAATCTGAGGATTGTAAACTTGTGCCTTGAAAAGCCAATTGTACTTATGACTAGTACATTAACTATGGTGTTTTAGCATAAACGCAATGGACTGAAGAAAAGAACATATGGCATGATATTGTATGAGGATCTACATGTATTATCATGAGTTCTTTATCATGTTTTTGAAGACGTGTCTAAAGTTTGGTCAAGTTTTTTTCTAGTATGGCTGAGAGAGACTATAAATAAGAATCCCACTACCATAATATATGCCATGTGAAGCAAAGAATGGGTAGTATGAAAAAGGACTGAGAAAGCATGATGTAACTAGCGATTATGAAAAGTCAAGCTATCTATGTATATTGTTGGTGTAAATTATCACAAATGTATTGAGTCAAGGGTTTGTTGCATAGGGTTTGATGCTATTAATAACCTGAAGTATTATTGTTGTTGGTGTATAATCTTTGTGTCAAAGAATTGTGGTCAGAGGCAGGGTTTTATTAGTATGGTTATGCTGTAGATGTATATTTTGTCCATTTTTTCAAATAATTGTGGTCAAAGGCAGGGTTTTATTAGTATGGTTATGTTGCAGATGTTAGTACCCTGGAACACTGTGCTTGCACAATTGATCTTCTTGGTTGAGCCGGGCACATGAAAGAGGCGCTCACCTTTATCAGGCAAATGCCAATAGAACCTAATGTTGGGTTCTATTGGAAATGTATAGTGAAAATTTTAAAAACAATGCATTTGGATTTATAGTAGTTTGGGCCTACATGTGATTCTTAAGAAAATTCAGTAGAGCTTGTTTTCAAAACATACATGCCATTAGGAGTTTACAAGCACAAATATAATCAAATGGAAATTTGATTATATTGACCCTAGAGTTATACCAAGCTTTTTGGATTATTTGTATAAGTTAACTGTGTGTAGACAGACAGACACATAACCCGTCAAACAACATAAACACAAGCCTCAACTGTGAACACCCATTAAGCATAAGGTTTTATCATTGCATTATATAGAGATGTCAATTGGGTCCACCCTGGGTGGTTAAGAGGAAGAGTTGTTATCCTTCCCCTCCAATCCTGCTTTTGATAAGCTTTCCCTTCATTGGTCGGTTAAGATTGGCAAGGTATAAGCAATCTAACTCTTGCTTAAGTGCTTAAGGATCAGATGAGATAGTTCCAAACATTTAAAAACTCAACGAGCTTTCTTAAGTTCTTATTGGTCAGATGAAATCTTTAAATGGGGTAACTCAAGTAGTTTGAGTGGTGATTTGAGTTTTATGTATGAGGTCTTAGGGTCAATGCCTTAGGCTTGCTGGCTTTGGTAAGTGACTAAATAGATGAACTAAGAGGGACAGGCAGGACAATCAACGACACCAAATTTACACTGAGTACCATCTATGAAATGCAGGGAAGAACCTGGATGTTTCTCCATGAGATTTACATTAGAAAAGAGAGATAGAGGGGGCGCACTGTTACACCAAATTCACAAAATGACACTAGACATATAAATCTAAGCCAATCTAAGCCAAATTTGGAGGATAACAGGAGTACGTTATTTTTGGGTGCCATGGCTAGAATTAGCTGGGGCGCTCTAGTCATAGTAGAGCCCTGCATTGGTAGAGGGACTCACAACTCAAGTTTCATGCCTCCATTGACATAGGTGGAGCTTGAAGAAGACAAGAGCAATCCCCCTCTCATGCTTATTAGGGTTGAACCACATTGTCCTGCTACTGCACTGGCCATTGAAGTGCCACAATAATTTAAAACCCTTTTGTTGTGTTATGTTCCTCACTATATTCTACAATTCGCCCTCAATTTTCCTACAACCTCAGAGTTTATTGGGTTAGTTCAAAGGAGAAGAATCCATATCCCTATAATTTGAATAGACCCACAAAAGATAGAGTGCAGAAATTCAGACCTACAACCATCTATATCTCATAACCAAGATAGCGTAGAAGAAAAAATAGTGAATTTGAATGGGGTAAAACAAGGGAAATACCAATTTTATTCTTCCAGAAGAAGAGAGCATTCTTCCACGATTTATTTCTCTTCAGATCTCCCACAAATTTCTAAACATCGGCAAAACTCGAAATATCTCCACTAGCTACTATGGCTTTCGAGCCGTTAATGGATTGTGGCCGCTTTAGGGTTTCAGAGCGTCCATGCTTTTGCAAGAATCTGGAAAAAAGCAAGCATCATAGGGAAGAATGGAATCATGGGAAAGAAGGCATAAAGGTCGAACAAGCGGAGCGGGAAAAAAAAATTGAATATGCCGATTAAGAAAATTTGAATAGGTGGAACAAGCGGAGCGGGAAAAAAAATTTGAATAGGTATAAAATCTAAAATTTGGTTTCACATAGTCTTAATTCTAAACTCAATCTACTTTTTAAATTAGACCTTTAAGAAAAAAAATCATATCCTAGTTTCTCGATTAGGAACAATGGTTAAATAAAACACCCTTGTGAAGAAGAATGCTAAGGGGTTTTAATTTTCTCCATTGTATTTTATTTATAAGATTATATCTAATCAATTCTAAATTGTACACAAAAATGAAAAGTTAAGGAAGTAGAAATTTATTTTCTAAAGTATGTAGGTTATTTTTATGTTTCCATACATAAAATGGAAACTTTCATTTGGGAGAACATCCACTCATTTCCTATGGTCATTCAACCATGTCAACGATTTTGGCTCTAGGAGGGCTGTATTGTATGAATGATAATAATAATATACATAATGATATGTCACACAAATTTTTTAGTGCATATTCTAATCCTATGCAAACTTTTGAAAATACAAATATTCATATTTAAAGTTCTAATGTTCCATATATTGAACCATTATATGTTATTCCTAATGAATAAGTAAATAATTTATGTCAACATACCTAGACATATGCCCAGGAAATAAATAAGTTGTGCATTAATCCATTACTTTTATTTTGTTAGGTAATGTGAGTTTTGAGATGAGTTGCATGCCTAACATGTGATTTGAGTAGCCATGAACCAAGGGCTTTTAAGCCGTCAAAATCACCTAGGGATCGCATCTAACCTAGGCCACACCATCCCTTAGCTTGACTGGAATTTTTCCCACATAGTTTCGAACCAATGATTTTCTCACCAGTGACTGTATCTTACCCGTTATTTCACATTCCCCAAGGCACAAATCAAATATTTGGATGTATCTTGGATGACTTTTCACATTCCATGACTAGCTTCACGCATATTGAATATGAATTCCCATCATTTAAGAATTGTTTGGAGGGTTTTCATGGCATAGTTTTTAGGGGCTTAGGGGTTCAATGAATAGGATATTAGGGGTTATAGGTTTAGAGTTTAGCTATTAGGGGTTAGGACTAGAATAATGAGTTAGTGCAGGTTAACAGGTTAGGGATTGGGGGCTTAGGGGTTAGGGGATCTAGGTACATTTAGGGGTTACGGGAGTAATGATTTAGTAGTGGTTAAGCAATTAGGGATTGGGGTTAGGGAGATCATATAGATTTAGTGGTTAAGTGTTTAGGGATTGGGGGTTAGGGGTTAGGGGATTTAGGTGCCAGGTCACAAGTATTGTCTGCTAGGAAGGCTTTCCAAAGAATTTGGCTGGCATCACTATGACTCTATTACCGAATTAGAAGGGAAGAGAAAGGCAAAGGCTCAGGTATCATATGAGAGAAGGAAGAAATTGGTAAAATTGAGATCAAAAGCAGTGGATTTAGCCGAAAAACAGCTTACCCTAGAGATGGATAAGATAAAACTTGAAAACATATTGGTCAATTTCCTTGACCCTTTATTAGTTATTCAGAAGGAGTATGAATACACCACCATTAATATCAAGGTAACCGGCCCCTAGCAGATCAATGGATACAAGTTTTAGTTTTTGTCTGAACATCAACATACCACAACCATGCTTACAACCAGGATATGTTTTTTGAGGAGGAGAAATCTCGTCGAGATCAACATCAAGAATCCATTGCAAAAAAAAAAGTACAACTTGTGGTGATTCCAGATGAGCATAGATGAATAGTTACAATAGAAGTCGAATTTGGAAATTATGGAGGAAAAAGATGAAATTCATCTTCCTTTTACATTCGAGCGAGGGGAAAATTAATCATCAATGAAAATTCAAAATTTTCAAGCTGAGCAAGATCAACCAAATTGGGGGCAGATTTTGGGGAACCTTCATAAGTGAATGGGGCCTATGTGATATGGATACGAGTTATCTACCCCCACACAATCTAAAAGTGCAACAATAAACATTGTAGACATAGGGTTAATTAACCCCACACATAGTGGAGTTAGCGCCCGAAAAGCAGCTTACCCCAAATATGGAGCTCTTAGCTTCAATAAAGTATTAGATAAGCTGCATGTTGTGCTCAATGAAGTAGTCAATTTTGAAAATGACAATAAATTATTTCTGAAGATGAGGTTTTTGAATAGAAATATATAACTACACAGAAATAATTACACTCTTGATACAATAATAATATAATATGCAAACATCCTTCTCACATTCATGATCTGAGTATATAGTGAATTAGACAGAATTAAGAAAACAATTACTTCTTCAAAGCTAATTCGAATTTGGAGGGCTTAGGGGATTGGGGGTTAGGGGTTAGGGGATTTGGGTGCATTTAGGGGTTAAGGGTCGAATAATGAGTTATTAGTTGAGGGATTAGGGATTGGGGGCTTAGGGGGCCCGACCCAAACGCGTTTGGGTGGGCACACTCAACCGAAACGACCCGACCTGAACATGTTTGGGCGAGCGCCCTCAAACTAAATGACACGGCGCACCCGACCAAACGAAGGCACAAGGGAGAAAACAATAAACAGGCCGCATGAATGTGCACAAGGCACCCATGTGGTCACAACTTAGCAAATTTGATACGGCCAACCTCAAATGTGTTAGGGGTTTAGGGGGTTAAATGTGTTAGGGGTTTAGGGGTATAGGGGGTTAAATGGGTTAGGGGTTGGGAATTAGGGGTTAAAGGGTTTAGGGGTTAGATGTTTGGGGTTTAGGGGGTTAAATGGGTTCGGGTTTTAGAGTTTTGGGGGGTTAGTGGATTTATCAGTTAAGGATTTTAGGGGTTAGGGGTCGTTACGAGTTAATGGGGCTAGGGTTTAGGGGGTTAAATGGGTTAGGGTTTTAGGGGTTTATGGGGTTAAATGGGTCGGGGGTTGGGAATTAATTTTTAAGGGGTTAGGGGTTAAGAGTTAGAGGTTTATGGTTTAGGGGGTTAAATGGGTTAGGCATTTAGAGGTTTAAGGGGTTAAATGGGTTAGGGATTGGGAATTAGGGTTTAATGGGTTAGTGGTTAAGGGGTTATAGGTTTAGGGTTTAGGGGGTTAAATGGGTTAGGGGTTTAGGGGGTTAGGGGATTTAGCACATGATTTTAGGGCTAATGTAAGCAGTTTTTAGGTTAGATGGTTAGGGGTCTGGAAGGTTAGGTTTAAGGGGTTGTGTACATGGTTTAATGGTTTAGGGTTTAAGGGGTTAGGGGTTAAGGGTTTATAGGTTTAGGGTTTAGGGGGTTAAATGGGTTAGGGGTTTACTAGGGGTTTAGTGGGTTAAATGGGTTAGGGGTTAAGGGTTTAGGGGTTAGGGGTTAAGGGTTTAGAGGTATAGGGGTTAAATGGGTTAGGGGTTTAGAGGTATAGGGGGTTAAATGGGTTAGGGGTTGGGAATTAGTGTTTAAGGGGTTAGATGTTAAGATGATAGTTTCATTGGTCTCTGTTTATGCACAATAGTTGCTTATTCTTTGCGTCTCATTATAACAATTTTGTAAGTATTGTTGCTTGTTGCCATGTCTTCTTTATTTATTAATTTATAGTATTTTTTAGCCATTGCTTTAAATTTATTGATGAAAATTTTTATTGCAATCAAACCAAATGTATGTTCAATATCCAATTTCAAACTCAGCCACAGTGTTGTCACACAATTTAAGTCCGGAGAATGGCCATCTAATGAAGTCTTAATAACTAGACTGCACCTCATGACTACTCCAGAAAATCTTAAGTTCGAGTGTCCCACATTCATGGGAAATTTGGCTCTTATACTCTTGCTCCACCTGGTCGGACATGTTCCTTGGGCGCCCTCACATGACCCAACCTACCTAGACCCTCTCGAACATGTTTCCTTGGGCGCCCTCACGGTACAACACGACCCGACCCGAACGCATTTCCTTGGGTGACATCACACGACCCATACGAATGTGTTTCCTTGGGCGGCCTCACACGACAAGACCCGACCAGACCCAACTCGACATGCCTGAACGCATTTCCTTGAGCACCATCAGTACATGACTCAACCCGACTTGTACAAACGTGTTTCCTTCGACGACCTCACACGACACAACTCGACCAGACCTAACTCGACCCAACCCGTATGAACATGTTTCCTTGGGCGACCTCACATGACACGACCCGACCAGACCCAACTCGACACACCCGAACGCATTTCCTTGGGTGGCCTCACACAGCACAACCTGACCCGACCCTCCCAAACGTGTTTCCTTGGGCACCCTTACAATACGGCATGAACTGACCTGAACTAACTCGAACTCATTTCCAGCTAATTGGGCGCCATCACACGACTTGACCCGACTCGTACTACGAATGTGTTTCCTTGGGCAGCCTCACACGACAAGCCCTGACTAGACCCAACTCGACCTGCTCGAACATGTTTCCTTGAGTTCCATCAATACACGACTTGACCCAACCCGTACGAATGTGTTTCCTTGGGTGGCCTCACACATCGACAAGACCTGACCCGCCCAAACGCGTTTCCTTGAGCACCATCACACGAATCGACCCGACCCGTACGAATGTGTTTCTTTGAGCAGCCTCACATGACACGACTCGACCAGACCCAACTCGACATGCCCAAACGCATTTCCTTGGGCGCCCTCACATGGCACGACCTGACCCAACTCGAAAGGGATAGCTGAACGACTGAATGATGCCACAAGGGTGAAAATGGAAAACGGCCCGCCCGAACATGCATAAGGCACCCGGGCGGTCACAACTTAGAAAAATTAATACGGGCGCCCTCGAACGAAATAGCATGACCTGAACGTGCTTGGTAGGGCGCCCTCACACGACACGACACAGCGCGCCCGAGCGAATGATGCCACAAGGGAGAAAACGGAAAACGGGCTGCCCAAATGTGCACAAGGCACTCGGGCTGTCACAACTTAGCAAAACTAATATGGGCACCCTAAAAAAAAATGGCCCTACCCCAACACGCTTGGTTGGGCGTCCTCACACAGCATGACACGACGCACCCGACCGAATGATGCCACAAGGGAACAAACGGAAAACAGGCTGCCCGAACATGCATAAGGCACTTGGGCAGTCACAACTTAACAAAACTGATACAGGTTCCCTCGAACAAAACGGCCTGGCTCGAACGCGCCCAGTCGGGTGACCTCACACGGTACGACACGACGCGCTCGACCGAACGATGCCATAAGGGAGAAAACATAAAATGGGCTGCATGAACGTGCATAAGGCACCTGGATGGTCACAACTTAGAAAAACTGATACGACCGCCCTCGAATGAAACAACCCGACCCAAACGTGCCCGGTCGGGCGAACTCACACGACGTAACACGGGGTGCCCAAACGAACAATGCCACAAGGGAGAAAATGGAAAAAATCCCACCCGAATGTGCACAAGGCACCTGGGCAGTCACAATTTAGCAAAAATAATATGGGCGCCCTCGAACAAAACGGCTAGACCTGAACGCACCTGGTCAGGCGACCTCACACGGCGCGCCCGACCGAATGATGCTAGAAGGGAGAAAATGGAAAACGGGCCGCTCGAACGTGCACAAGGCACCCAGGTGGTCACAACTTAGAAAAACTGATACGGGCGCCCTCAAATGAAATGGCTTGACCCGACCCAGACGCGCCCGGCCGGGCGACCTCACACGGTGTGACATGGCGCGCCCGACCGAATGATGCCACAAGGGAGCAAATGGAAAACGGGCCGCCCAAATGTGCACAAGGCACCCGAGCGGTCACAACTTAGCAAAACTGATATGGGCTCCTTCCAACGAAATGGCTCGACCCGAACGCGCCCAGTCGAGCGACCTCACACGGTGCGACATGAAGCGCCCGACCAAACGATGCCACAAGGGAGAAAATGACAAACGGGCCGCCCGAACGTGCACAAGGCACCCGGGCGGTCACAACTTAGCAAAACTGATACAAGCACCTTCCAACTAAACGGCCCGACCCAAACGCGCCCGGTCGGGCGACCTCACACGGCGTGACATGGCGTGCCCGACCGAACGATGCCACAAGGGAGAAAATGGCAAACAGGTAGCCCAAACGTGCACAAGGAACCCGTGTGGTCACAACTTAGCAAAACTGATACGGGCGCCCTCGAACGAAACATCCTGACCCGAACGCGCATGGTTGGGCAACCTCACACGGCGTGACACGACGCGCCTGACGGAACGATGCCACAAGGGAGAAAACGGAAAATGGGCTGCCCGAATGTACACAAGGGAGCAAACGGAAAACGAGCCACCCGAACGTGCACAAGGCACCCGGGAGGTCACAGCTTAGCAAAACTGATCTGGGTGCCCTCGAACGAAATGGCCCGACCCGAACGCACATGGTTGGGCGCCCTCACACGTCGCGACACAACGCACCCTCAAACAAAACGACCCAACCCAAACACCCTTGGTCAGGCGCCCTCACACGGTGCGACATGGCGCGCCCGACCGAACGATGCCACAAGGGAACAAACGGCAAACGGGCCACCCAAACGTGCACAAGGCACCCGAGCGGTCACAACTTAACAAAACTGATACGGGTGCCCTCGAACGAAACGGCCCAGCCCGAACACGCCCGGTCGGGTGACCTCACACGGCGCGACACGATGAATGATACCAGAGGGGAGAAAATGGAAAACAGGCTGCCCGAACGTGCACAAGGCACCCAGGCGGTCACAACTTAGCAAAACTGATATGGGTGCCCTCGAACGAAACGGCCCGACCCGAATTCACCCGGTCAGGCGACCTCACACGGCGCGACACAACACACCCGACCAAATGATGGCACAAGGGATAAAATGGCAAACGGGCCGCCCGAACGTGCACAAGGCACCCGGGCGATCACAACTTAGCAAAATTGATACGAGCGCCCTCTAATGAAACCCGAACACACCTGGTCGGGCGACCTCACATGGCGCAACACGGCATGCCCGACCAAACGATGCTAGAAGGGAGAAAATGGCAAACGGGCCACCTGAACATGCACAAGGCACCCGGGTGATCACAA
This sequence comes from Pinus albicaulis, assembly GCA_034641835.2. Taxonomy (NCBI): domain Eukaryota; kingdom Viridiplantae; phylum Streptophyta; class Pinopsida; order Pinales; family Pinaceae; genus Pinus; species Pinus albicaulis. The sequence goes on from CM076574.1 coordinate 835,864,731, forward strand.
CTTAGCAAAACTGATGCGAGCGCCCTCGAACGAAATGGCCCGACCCGAACGCACCAGGTCGGGCAACCTCACACGGCGCGACATGCCGCGCCCGACCGAATGATGCCACAAGGGAGAAAATGGCAAATGGGCCGCCCGAACGTGCACAAGGCACCTAGGCAGTCACAACTTAGAAAAACTAATACAGGCGCCCTCGAACAAACGGTCCGACCCGACCCGAACGCACCCGGTCGGGCGACCTCACACGGCGCGCCCGACCGAATGATGCCATGACGGATAAAACGGCAAACGGGCCACCCGAACGTGCACAAGGCACCCAGGCGGTCACAAATTAGCCAAACTGATACGGGCGCCCTCGAACGAAACTGCCTGACTCGACCTGAATGTGCTCGGTTGGGTGACCTCACACAGCGCGACATAACGCGCCCGATTGAACAATGCCACAAGGGATAAAATGGCAAACATGCCGCCCGAATGTGCACAAGGCACCCGAGCCGTCACAACTTAGCAAAACTGATACCGGCACCCTCGAATGAAACGACTCGACCCGAACGCGCCCGGTCGAGCGACCTCACACGGTGCGACACAACGCGCCCGACCAAACGATGCCACAAGGGAGAAAACAACAAACAGGCCACCTGAACGTGCACAAGGCACCCGGGCAGTCACAACTTAGTAAAACTGATACGAGCTCCCTCGAACGAAACGTCTCGACCCGAATGAACCCGGTCGGGCGACCTCACACGGTGCGACACGATGCGCCCGACCGAACGATGCCACAAGGGAGAAAACAATAAACGGGCCGCTCGAACATGCACAAGGCACTCGGGCAGTCACAACTTAGAAAAATTGATACGGGTGCCCTTGAACGAAATGACTCGTACGAATGTGTTTTGTTGGGCGACCTCACACGACAAGACTCGATCACCAAAAATAACTCCCAAACCCTAAACCCTAAGATTGTTTCTAAACACTAACAACACTTGCCTTCTAAACGTTGCAATACCGACACTTGACACAATTGTCGCAATACCAACACTTGTTCTAACTGTTGCAATACCGGAAATTATCTCTGTAACATTGCAATACCGACGCTTTGCCCCAAACCGTCGCAATACCGACTCTTTCCTCCAAATGTTGCAATAGCGACACTCAACTCTAAGTGTCGCAAGACGGACACATTTCTCCAAGCCATCGCAATTCCAACACTTTTCTCCAAATGTCTCCAGACCGACACTTACCTCTAAGTGTCGCAATACCGACACTTGCCTCCAAACGTCGGTATAGCGACAATTATGGGCGGGATTGAAAAAATGATAAAAATTGGGGAAATTTCTGACATTTGGTCAAAAGTGTCGGAAATTTGACCAAATGTACTAGTGAAGGGTCTCATACTTATATGAGAATCGCTAAGAAGCATTGCTCCCTTACATAACTAATTGCAATACAATCTATTTGACCATAGATACATCGTGCATTCATTTAAACATGGATAGAGCCAGACATCATCATTGATCAAATACATGCTTATAACCAACACAATAACCATAGAAATATAATGGATACAACAACAATAGGATCCACATAGAAACCAATATATTTGCATACCAAATACCAAAGGAATGAACTTCTCATTAATGAGTGTAAAAGAAACCGGAGATGGGACTTCCATGTTCCACCCAACCATAGATTGGCTGAGCCAAATCTCTCTTCAGCCAATCACCCCCATGCCATATTCCAAGCATGAATGTGGGACTCAAACCAAAAGAACTAACCAGGGCATCCCAAGGCTAAACCACCTCACCCTCATCAAATATAAATCAGGATTTACCGTGATCCACACCCGATCTCTATGCCAACACAATAAACATGGCATAACCAGCTTTACTATGATATACACTTGATCACTAGGCCAACATAAGCATGGATATCACCAGATTCTCTTTGCCTAAACCGTGAGAAATTTTCTTGTTTCCTAGACTCTCAGGCTTTACCACAACCCACAATCTGAATCAATGGTCACTAGGCCCTAAAACGAGACATACTCTCTAGGATTTACAATATATCCCAAACCCAAGATTCCTAGGCTTGAATGGAGAGCAAGCCACCTCTCAGGCTTTACCGCAATCCAAACCTGGATTACTAGGCCCTAAACCGAGGCAACACATGAACCAGTTTCATAATCATTCGAAGATCCACCTCACTCAGCTTTGAATCCATCCGACAATCTAGCTAAACCAAACATGAGAACACCACAACACCATGTTTATCTGGAAATGACAAGGCTAGGGTGAATATATTGTCACACCTGGAAAAAACCCATGCCAAGACAATAAAAAACCACATGAAATACCATGCATGCCAAAACTAGGAAGGGAATCATACATGCAAATCAATACTAACAAAGAATCTTGTTGTAGCTACTTGATTCCTTCTCCTCCTTGCTTTCTCCCTCCTTCTTCTTGTCTTTTTTCCTTTCTTTCTCTAATGCCAAAGTGATCCAAAAACTCAAGTGTCCAAGAGTGAAAGAGAGAGAGAGAATAATGATAGAGCTTCAAAAATGCACTGACAAAATGTGAGTGAAAGCTTGCCAACTAATCCTCAAAAGCCTTTTTATAAATGAGGCCTCTATTTTCTTCATTTTCCATTACCTTCCTTCATTTTCCTCCTCACATGAAATGTGTGACCTTTCACCTTCCTTTTCCCCTATTTTCCATTATTTTCATAAATAAATGTGCCAAAAATGTCATTTTTCCTTTCCAAAGCCTTTGCCTTTGCCCTTGCCAATTTTGTTAAGTCCCTATATTAATAATGTAGTCTCTTATTATGTTAGTGTAGCCCCCCTTATTGTTATTGTTGTACCCCTGTAACCCCCATATTTTTATTATTGTGCCCTTACATTATTATTGTTAGGTCGGCTAGGATTACATTGTGGCCCCACTAGGATTACATTGCGGCCCCATGGACTCCTATATATAGAAAGGAGGTTTTGTCATTTGTATCATCCAATAATTTTTCATTCATGTAATGTATTGGAGGTTTCCCCCTCAAAGTGCCTTATTTCTAAGGCATTGATATCTCTTTTCTTCTACTTTTGGAGCTGGTTTCACAACATTTGGTGTCAGAGCTTTGGATTCTAGGGTTTCGCTGCTCCAAACAGGTCATCGTGGAATTTTCACTATAACGTTTTTTATACGAAGTTTCAGAAGCTGAAATTTTTAGAGTGCGAAGCCGAACTATTGAGGAAAATGGTTGCAAAATTTTAGAGCTTGGTTCACAATATTTTCAAAGATATGGTCTGTGGAAGTTAGGGATTTTTCAGGCTCCTGGATTTGATCTCAAAGAGGTGATTGTGGGAAAATCTTCATAACTCCCTCTCTGAGCATCGGATTCGAATTCTGTAAAAATCACCGCAAGTACACGGACTGTAGTTTCTTCTCTATCAATTCTAGAGCCGAAGGAGGAAACAATGACACATGGCAAGTCGTACAAGTTCGCTCTACTGAACCAGTCCATAATTAGGTCATTGTGGGAGATTGGACATAATTTTGTCTTGAGGAATCCAAATTAGGTTAGACCTGTGGCATTCGAAAGAGGATTCAGAGGGCTACCTTAGGGCCAAATTTCAAATATTGAAGATCTGAAATGACAGAGATAATTCAGTTTCAATATCTAGCTCCTCAAAATCAAGAAAAAGGTGTGTATTTGGTTTTTAAAATTAAATAACGTTTTTTTGAAAAAGCAGTTTGAAGTGATTCCAAGGGCATATTTTAGAATTTTTATTAGTATTGGGTTCTATAATGCCTCCAAAAAATAATTGCATACCCATTAAGCCCTCAAAAATATATTCTATGACGCACGAAGAGGAAGAATTGCAATATGAGATATCAAAATTACGGTACCACATGAAACAAATTTCAATCTTACGAAGAGCAACCAAAGATGACATAGATGGTTTAAAAGCAGAAATGGAGGCTAAGTTAGATGGTTTGAAGGATCAAATAATAGCTAATATGGATGATAAATTAATGGAAGATCACATCGAGCATCAACAACAAGTTCTCCAAGTCAAATAATAACCCAATTTTGGTGCAGAATCTAATGAAACAACAGGAAGATCAACATCACATCGAAAGAAGTGCTGAAGCAGTCACATAAACAAGAACTCGACAAGTACGATCAATTTCAGAGTATCTCAGCAAGTGGAAGAACTTTTCTATAGAAGATTCCACATGGGAGGATGAGAATTTTATACAAAAGCATCAAGAAATAATCAAGCGTTGAGGACAACACTTGTTTGAAGGAGAGGGGCATGTTAAGTCCCTATATTAATAGTGTAGTCCCTTATTATGTTAGTGTAGCCTCCCATATTGTTATTGTTGTACCCCTATAACCCCCATATTTTTATTATTGTGCCCTTACATTATTATTGTTAGGTCGGCTAGGATTACATTGTGGCCCCATCGACCCCTATATATAGAAAGGATGTTTTGTCATTTGTATCATCCAAGAATGGTTCATTCATGTAATGTATTGGAGGTTGCCCCTCGAAGTGGCTTATTTTTAAGGCGTTGATATCTCTTTTCTTCTATTTTTGGAGCTGGTTTCACAACAAATTTCCTTAGCCATATTAACTGAAATGAACACCCACTAAGATTTGTTTCCCAACATTCAACTTGGAATAAGTGTCCTATAAACCGTGGGTATTATTTTTTCTTTTATTAACTTTTATTACATAGAATTTTCACGATGATTGTTACACCTTTCTTTCCCAATATTTTTTTTAATTATTATTAATGATACTTTTATTTTTATTTATTTATTTATTTACTTTTATTTTGTTTATTATTATTTTATTTAATTTTTAATTGTTTTATTTATTTTATTTTTTTTGTATTTTTTTTTCTTCATTGAAATAAAAATATTTCTTAATATTACTTAATTAGAAATGGTTATTATCAAAATAATAATAACCCATTATTATAAATAATATTTTATTTAAATTAAGAATAAGTTTAGTAATTCCTTTTTATATTAATTAATTTAAAAATGTTTTAACATTTATATTATTTTTAAAAATATATAACGTTCACATTAATTAATTTATTATTATCCTTTAATGTTCATTTCTCTAACAATTTTGCATCTCTACAATATATAATTACATGGTTTGATTAGTTTATACAACAATTTTGCATCTCTACATTATATAATTACATGGTTTGATGAGTTCATTCTAGAAATTTTGCATCTCTACGTTATATAATTACATGGTTTGATCAATTCATTCATCAAATCTTGGTGATGAACCACAAGGTTCTACCAGAAATATTGAAATGTGATTTACTGAAAGAATTATCTCAATAACATTATGAATCACAAAAAAAATCATTATTTAAATTAAAAATAAATTTTAAAATTTTAAAATATAAATTTAATGAATATTATAGATTCTTGGTGCCACTTGCCCTCCTTAGTCAATAAATTCGATGAGGTGATGCTCTCACTAGTAGATTATTTAATTTGGCCAACTAGGAAGCATATCATGGGCACGAGGGCTTCACTTAATGAACCTCTGACATATTACCTGTGGTCGTGGCATATTAAACAATACCTTTAATTTGACTACGTATTGGAAAATACATCTAAAAATCACATTATTTAACCCCCTACTAATACAAACCCAATACACATTCCCAATTTAAAAACGCTTACTTTCACTAGATATAGTAGGTATCCATTTTTTCATTAACATTTTTTATACCCCTTTATATGTTTTCATTAACTTTGGGCCCAATTTTTTATACTTTCCAATATAAAAAGCCTCTACCCCTATATATCCCCAATATATTATGTCAATTCTTCCTAAATAAAAATCCCCCAATATGAACCCACGTGGTATGGTATTGCTCCAAGTGAAACCTCGATTATGGGCAATTTATAATCAGGATTTTATTTAAGTAATGAAAGTATTGAAAATTTTATTTTGATTTTATATTTATATTATGTATTTTTTTTAATATTAAAATTATGGATATATTATGTTTATAATTTTAAAAAGAAAAATTTAAATAATTATTTTGAAAATATCATATTGTAAATATAATTTAAATATTTATATTTATATAAATGTAAAATGTTTAGTTTAATGATTTTTATTACGATTAAATATAGGAAAAAATCTAAATTTGTCGAGAGGCCATATTACATGAAAGAGATATGCAATTATTTTTTACTCAAATTCAATTTGACATTTGTCATTTTTCAAATAAAAATAAAATATTATGTAAATAAAAAAATAACTCTTATTATTATAAAAATAAATAAATCACCCATAAAGTGTAGGTCTCTCTACCAAATCTTAAGTTTAAAGCTCATTTTAAAGTTCTAAGGGGCTAAGGATGGTAGCTACTAAAGGGAATTAGGATGGAAATCAATTTGAAAAATTAAATTATAATAACATTTTTTTCTTTTACAAATTTTTAACTAATAATTATTAAAATAAAAACCATCCCAAATTATTTTGGTATTTTCATTTCCTCTAGTAAAAAAATATTAGTTTCTTATAAATTTTAATTTTTGTAGAAATATTTATATTCTATGTTGTTGAAAGTAATCTTTATTTCATGTTCACGAATCACAACAAGGTAAAAGAAGAAATTCTCTTTATGATACTGTTTGGTTTACTCTCATCTTCAATAAGCTACTAAAGTTAAGGAACATCGTTGTGCCACATGACAAGAGACCTTACAAAATTAAGTACATTCTTCCAACTTCTCAAATAACCTCTTCCTATCAATTTTCTTTATTCATGTTCATATACAAATAACTACGACTCATAAATTTGTTTGAATGTTTATATTATTATTATTATTTTTATTTTTATTATTACATTTTAGGTGTTTTTCTTTGGAAAATATATATTGAGTTTTCAAGATTATAAAAAATTATATTTTCTTTTTAAATTGTTTTAATTTTTTTTTGGGTTAATGTAAGAAATCATCATCAAAATAATACACCAACAACCAATAAAATCAATTTAATTTTAATATTTTTATAATTTTAATTAATAATAATACAAAAACTTTCTTGAAATTTCTATTCACTTAAAAAAAAATACTAATTAAGTTAATTACCACATATTCCATAAAATACTAGGTTTTTAAAAATATATTAATCAATTTAATTATGGCATAACTCAAGGTCGCTATGGAGCTAGCTGACGGAATTTGGATTCAATTATAATCCATCAAAAATGGTTGCAATTACTTAAGAGCTACAACTTTGGGATATTTGGGAAACATACAAACACAAGCTTTAACTCTTGTTGTTCATCTCAATAGTTTGATGCTCTCTTTGTTTTTTTATTCTTCATGGATCTCTCTTACTTCTAGGTTTGGCCTCTTATTTCTCATTCCTTGCAAATCCTTTGACAATTGACATCCTTTTATGTTTTCTCTATTTTCTCCTACATGCTATTTTGAGTTTTGGCTCTTTATCCCCCTCCTAAGCCCTGTGTTCTTCAGGGGTTTTCTTTCACTTTCTTCTCTATGATCTTGCCTCGCCTTCCTCGGTAGTTGTCGATCTTTTGTTGTTGTTGTACTCTCCTGCTTCTAGACCCTCCGCCCTTTTTTTCAGAGTGTTCTGCCTCTTTTCGCCTTATCCTTCCCTCCTAAGTATCCCCTATAATCATTCCCTTCACCATGGTTCATTTTCGACTGGTTAGCCTTACAATATGAGGATGTTGAGGTAGGCATGGTGCTCCACCTCCTCCCATTTCTAGCCCTCCTATCCTACGTGGTACCCGCAATAAAGCCTCTACCAGAGCCGTTATTGATAAGTATAGAAGCATTATACCTGAAGTTGTCTAGAGGGAAATCTTAGCCATTGAAGACCATGTCAGGCTGGATTGCATATTTGTTCTAGAGACTCACGTGAAGCGAGAAACTATATACTGGATCCCTAATGTTTGTAATTATGTAAGGGCTAGAGCATATACTTACATGAAGACAATTAATTTGTATTGGCATGTTAAAATCTCATGGGGAGGACTCTCACTGATAGAGAAAACACTCAACAGGAACTCATTGTCTACATGGCCAAACTCCTAAATAAAATGGAAAGTGTAAAAAAAGGTAAATATGTTGATAAAGAGAGTTATTGGCACTGACCCCTCATTTTGGAACATCGGTGGTGACTCTCACCCACTTGATCACACCCTTAACATAGCTAAATGAAGATATTCATGGCTTAGGCTCTAGTGAATATTTCTTTTTTCAGGTTGATCATATTTGCTAGTCCATGGGGTGTTGTTTATACAATTCTCTCTTTCCATTTTATGTTATCTAATCGATAGTTTAGAAAAAATAGAGAAAATATCAAAATTTCAAGTTTATACTACTAGTTTAAAATTAGTAGAGACTATCCATATTTTTTTTTTCAGAGGAAAAAAACAACTGGTATTTTTTATTATATGAAAACCCAGTTACATCATTCAAGTGTCAACAGTGCAGTATTAACTTCATTCCCAAGGAAAATAGCAAATGTACAATGTAGTATATTAGAGGAGAAAAGTAGCAAAATACATTTACCAACCGAAAAATACCATAAATTTTTGCATAGATACTACAAAAAAATTGATTTTAAACAGTGTTTTCTAAATAGTATCTAGCACTGTGACCGTATCATATACTAATAACCAGTAAATAATTATGGTAAATAAGTTTTTCCATAGCCATTTGAACATCGTACTTTGTAGTAGTGATGAATTTGTATCCAACTAGGTCGTTGATGTCGCATTTGGATAGTGAATTTGCAACCTGATTGGACTCTCAGTAAATATAGTGGATTGAGTAGCTGTGGAATTTCTTTATTAAGTTCCTAGTGTGCATACACCAGCCACAAAGGTTAGGTGGATAAAAATTAGTGTATCCCTGATGCCTTGCACAATAGTTTTGGAATCCCCATGTATGTGAAGTGTGTTGATTTGCAATGAAACAACATACCATAGTAGTTCCCACATGGAGATCAATTCTACACGAGAATTGGTGCCCCTACCTACATGCCAATGTAGCTTATATATTGTCTTCACATGAATCCAAATCCATGCTCCACATCCGCATAAACCCCGTTGAGATGCCCCATCGAAAAATCCTGCAGGAAGGCTGACCTAAGGAGGACTAATACGACACAATAAGTCAGTTGTAGTCACACTTTTTGGGGTATAGTACTCCAACCAAGACAACACCTTCATGACAATAGAAATTGAACATAGAGGAGTTCCATTAAAAATGACACGGTTTTGAGCCTTCTGAATCTCCCATATAGTATACAATGGAATAAGCATATTTTCCACCCCCGGGAGATTCCCCAATGGAGGTAGTGTTCCAATGATAGGAAGGTGATATTTCATATTCTGCAAAAAGTTAGTATACTAGACCAGATAGATAAAGAGACTCTGCAATGTAAGAGTAGGTGAGTTACTGATTCCTTTGTAGAAAGATAGAAAGAACATTGAATCAGACCAATCATTCCTCTCCTACACAAATTATCCCAAGTGAGTATTCTATTCTTCCACGCCAACCATGTAAATATTATGATCTCTATAGGCACATGGGACTTCCATATGTGCAGGAACCAAGGAGTGGCATAATATCCCATGTCCAGATGTGAAATGAAATGATAATTTTTAGATACTAGCACCAAATTGTGATTAAGATGACCACCCCACAACAGTGTGTCCCTAGCATTGTCGTGACATAAGCTCGCATCCCACAGCTTTTGTGAATACGATTGCCACCCAGTGTCCAAATGGGTCGGTAATATGATTCCATCGATATTTTTCCAGACAGGGACACCAGCCTGCCCACCCTGAATCAATTGTGTGAGGAAAAAGATCCCTCTTTAATGTAGAGCATCCACCAGTGCGTTATCCGGGAGAGCATACTGAGCCACCCCTAGTATCGCATTTTTGCCTATGATAATCTTGTCGCCACCACAAAAACAACATCTAATTCTGAAGAAAAATATGTCCTAAACTTTTAATAAACTGCACGAGATGATGGACCCTCCCGTAGTTCCCAATTGCCGCGTCCGAAAGCAGTGTATGAGCGGCCTAGACCTGAGATATTTGTGCATATAAATTTGATGGACCAATCCAAAACCAATAAGGTATCTCCCCATAGATTTGATAATAAGGGACTTACCAAAGGATTTTAGATCAAGAACCCCCCAACCATTTAAATCATAGGGTCTAATCAGATCTGCGCAGCGGATCAAATGGTATTTACTTACCCCACCCGAACCCGACCATAAAAATCGAGCCATAATTACCTGTAGAGTGTGACGGACTCGCACAAAAGAGAAAATAGATGTAACCAATATGTAGTGATCTATTGCATAACCAAATTCAACAGGACGAGATGACTCCCCAGGGAAAAATATCGATGCAACTAGTTTGATAGTTTCCGATGGAATTTCATGATAATCCATTCCCAATCTGCAAATCTATATCTATTAGGGGGGAGATGGAAGCCAAAATATGTGATCCCATCACTGAGGGGGCATATACCAACATCAAATAATTAAGCAATCCTACGAATGTCATATGTGATCTTAGTGACATAGAGGAGGATAGATTTACTACCATTTTCCACTAAACCTAAGGCCAAACCAAACTGCCTGAAAAGATGAAATAATGTCTCCCATTGTGGAAGAGACAATTTACTAAATTTTAAAATATCATCCACAAAAATAGATGAGTGATACATACCTTCAGACTCATCCTAATTCCTTCGAAGGAGCCGCCAGAATTAGCCCAATTTATCCAAAGACTGACCCCATCCATAATGAGTATGAATAACAATGGAGATAAGGAACATCCCTGTCACAACCCTCAGCCGACACAAAAGAATTTAGTGGGAAGTCCATTAACAAGTATAGTCAGGCAAGAGTGGGACACACAGACCATAATTCATTCAATTAACAGAATGGAAAGGCCAATCTTCTGTAATACTAAACCGAGGAAAGCCCAGTCCACACTATCATATGCATGATGTAGATCAATCTTCAAAACAAGTGCCTTCTGTCTATTAGTTTGAACATAGTGGAAGCATTCTTGTGCAATTGATATCACATTGTGGATAGATTTGTTTGGTAGGAAACCAAACTGTTCAAGAGAAATAAATTTAGAGAGAAACCCTTTGAGATGACCAACAATCACCTTTGAAATGATTTTGTATGTCACGTTACACAAGGAAATAGGCATGAAATCAGAGAAAGTGGATGGGTCAGAAACCTTGGGAATAAGGGCGATGAAAGTCGACTTAATAGAGCCTGAAATTTTCCTGCAGGTACGGGATGCTTCCACCATTGCCAAAATTTCCATTTTCATGATATCAAAAAAAGTAATGAATATTTCCACGGTCCACCCATATGGGCTAGGAAAACTGTCCTTGGAGAAAGAAATTAACACTGTCTATAATTCACCAATAGTAACTGATCGAAAGATCAATTCATTTTCAGGAGCATCGAACATGATCAGATAGTCCTCAATCCCCCACATCAAGGCTGCCAGTGGGACATCAAGTCGAGCCCCGAACATTCAGAAAAAAATGAACTACCTCTCACTAAATGTTTAGTTCAGAAGTGGTAAGCAATCCATCTAAAAAGCTGAATTTTCGAAATAGCATTCTGATTGCGCCGATCTATACCTTTTTGAAATCATACATATATAATCTTAAAAAAAAATCATATATATGTAATCTTAAAAAAAAGTCATATATGTAATCTGAAGAAAAAAAAAATTTGTGGCATATCCCAAAATTTCCGATATCATGCACATAACTCGCTCTCCCTTCATATCATATGTGAGCGAGAGAGTCAAAAGCATCTCTTACATCATAAAAAGACGAGATACAAGTTGGCTAGCCTTTGTCCGTCTCTTTAGACCGCTTGCAAGTAAGATATAGTGAAATTGTTATTTTGGGTAGTTTAATTAATCTAATTTTTTTCATTTTTTCTTGGTAGATCTTTCAGTTGATACAGTTTAAAATTTCATAAAAATATCTTTTGAAAAACTACTAAATGTGTCAGGAATTTTCAGAGTAATAATTCTATTTCTATATTTAAATATATAATAAAAAAAAAAATACACATCGCAATCACATTCAAACAAAATTTCAGAGAAAAAAAACAGTACTTTTCATTTGAACTTTTCCATTGTTATTTACGTCGATATAATTTGGAATATTTTCTTCTTTCTTAGCTCTACCGTTGTTTTAAGTGTCGTTATCACTTTATCTTTATAATGATAAAGTTATAAAGATTCCCCCACGCTTCTCGTCCCCATTCTCTTTTGTCGTTGGTCGACGACTAACCACATTTTATTTTTATTTTTTATTAATTTTGATTAATTTTATTTAAAATTTAGGAATGAGTGAGATTTATAAATTTATATAATTGAAATAATAAAAAATAATTAAAACAGTAATTTTATTTATATATTTAAAAATAAATTATAATAAAAAAAATAATCAAAACATAAGATAACTAAACAAATACTTTGTTTTAAATATAAATCTTCTGGGAAATCACATAATATATTTTGGAACCGATGCGTTTCGAACTACCAACTGTAATTCATCATCAGGATTATCTAAACGCGTCAGTTCCAAAATATATTATGTGATTTCCCAGGAGATTTATATTTAAAATGTTATGGATCACAGAAGCTTGCACTCTTAAATACTTTGTTTTTTATTTTGTGAATTTTTTTATAAATAATTTGATCGGTAAATTTTGCACAATCTAAATGCTCCAAGTGTTTTTCAGCGTGTTGAATCAATATATGCAATCCAAAAACCAGCTTAAATAACATATATTAATATTTTATATCAAAATTTTCCACCAAAATCCTTCCAGAAAATCCATCCAAAACTCCAAAAAATCTCATTAAAAACAACTTCATTTTCCACATGCCAACACGAACAATTTCCAATCCACCCACATACATATCAAGACTTATAAATTAGTTTTAAAAATAATAAAAAAATTGACAAGATTATGATAGAATCTAGTAAAAAAATATAAAAATCTTTAATACACTATTTCAAAATTTTAGATAAACAAATTTTTTTTGATGATGCTAAATCTCTTTGGAACATTAAAAAAAAAAAAAAAACACTTCAACACTTTAACTTTGAAGTTCTTTTTTTTTTTTGCAGATTCTGGTCCAGAATGAAAAACGCACCCCCCTATAATAGTCAAGGCCGGCTGCTGTGTGTGAAATTGATACACGTCGGCCAGCTGTCACTAAATCAGATAATTGTACGTTACGATTGGTTGGTGAATCAAGGCATTGTTGCCTTGGTGAATCAAGGCATTGTTGCCTTCTTCTACACCATTAAGGAGTACAAAATTCATAGGATATCTATCCACGTCAGACAGCTGTCACTAAATCAGACGACACGGACTCAAAATTCGTTGATGAAGACAGAACCATCGGATAAGGAGGCAACAACTTGGAGCTGTCTTCGTCTACACCATTAAGGTGTACGAAATTCATAGAATATCTATCCACGTCAGACAGTTGTCACTAAATCAGATGACGCGGACTCAAAATTCGTTGATGAAGACAGAACCATTGGATAAGGAGGCAACAACTTGGAGCTTTATTCCTGTACACATTCGAGAGTTTGAGTCGCTCAACCATCATCAGCATCATTGTCACTGACTTCTAGTATTCAACATTAGTTGGTATTTTATCTCTACTTAGGACAGTCTGTACTACCCTGTAATATTTATCTGCCCACCCATGTAATTCTAGGTTTGGCCCAGATTCTACTTCCATGAAAAATTAATTATGATGACCGGATCAGGCCTGCAACACGGATCTTCGCACCAAGAACCACGAACGACCGGTGTTTTGCAAAAAGGATTATTTTTTTTTGTCGTGCAGATGTTCATCGATTACATCGTTGTTTCGAGCATTTTCACATCTCTATTTGGCGTATCCGGTTGTTCAAATCAAGAAATGCAATCTCTTTTAGCTTTTAAAAATGGTTTGCATGATCACGCGGGACGTTTGGTTTCTTGGAGTGTTGTTTCAGAGAGCTGTTGCAACTGGAAAGGCGTCTCCTGCGATCGGATGACAGGACGTGTCGTTGCGCTGGACTTGCATAATTGCAGCTTGACTGGTGACTTCCGTTCTGCAGTACTGATTGAGTTGAGGGCTTTGGAATTTTTGGATGTTAGCTTCAATAATTTTACATGCCCATCTATTCCTCCACAGATGGGTCTCTTGAAAAACTTGAGATATGTCAACCTGTCAATAGCAGGCTTCGTAGGTACCATTCCATGGCAGCTCCGAAATCTATCTGCCTTGACAGTTCTCGATTTCTCCTCCTCGGCGTCTATGTTGAAAAGTCGGGACCTATCATGGCTTGCAAATCTCACAGCCTTGAAATATCTTTCTCTCAATAGAGTCGACCTCTCACCAACGCCATCCTCATGGGGCCAACCGGTAAGTCGTCTTTCTCAGCTCATAGATCTTACAATGTCAAACTGTAGACTGATGGACTCCATTCCCCCTTCCCTGCGGAATCTGACATACTTAGAAACTCTGTATCTGGATGGAAACGCTTTTCAGTCCGAATTCCCTCCGTGGTTAGTGAATATGATTAGTTTGGTCACTCTGCGATTGAACAGCTCCAATCTCAATGGATCGCTTCCATTTGGGATCTCTCACATGCCTCACATATAATCGATTTCCTCGGGAAATAATAAATTGTTTGCTAATGTTACCAAGATTTTTCAGGCCCATGGAAGAAGCTGGCCTTCTTCCAGATGCGAAAATCTAATTTGCAGGGCTCCATACCATCGTCTATAGGAAATCTAACTTCCCTGTCTCTGCTAGACCTCAAACACAACAAGTTAAAAGGAACGATTCCAGAGTCATTGGGCCTCCTCCGCTCGCTTACTGTACTAGACCTGGGCTACAACCAGTTGACGGGACCTATCCCATCATCCATAGGATCCTTGTCTAAGCTCATCAATATCAGTCTTACTCACAACTCTTTGAGCAGAGAAATCTCATAATCACATTTCCATAGTTTGCACAATCTAAAATACCTTAACTTGTCGAGTAACAAATTAGCCTTCAATATCACTGCCAACTAGACTCTGCCATTTGATTTATTTGTGTTGAGATTATCCCATTGTCATATAGACGGAGAATTTCCACTTTTTCTAAAGTCTCAACGTTCTATGATGACATTGGATCTGTCCAATAACACTCTCACAGCTAAAATCCCCTTCATGGCTGTGGAGTCTTCCCAAGCTAGTGAGATTAGCTCTATCTCAAAATCAATTGAAAGGGCCAATACCATCTGTAATATTCCCTTTCTTGATCTAGTCAAAGTGGATAGAATCAATCCATGGTACTTATCGTGGTATTTCTCCATGGTATTGACCCATGGTATTTCTTGTTGGTATTGACCCATGAAGCCTATAAAAGGGGAGAGAAGCTAGGCATTTAGAGCAGTATGGTATTATCTATTTTATTATGTTTGGGTTGAGAACCTGGCATGGCTAGTTCTATTATTGATCTTGCGACGAAAACCCCGCGGTGATGTTTATGTGGTGGATCCAT
Source organism: Pinus albicaulis (assembly GCA_034641835.2). Classification (NCBI taxonomy): domain Eukaryota; kingdom Viridiplantae; phylum Streptophyta; class Pinopsida; order Pinales; family Pinaceae; genus Pinus; species Pinus albicaulis. The sequence continues at coordinate 835,880,380 of CM076574.1, forward strand.
CCGGGATTCACAAGTGGGCTTCAATTTCTTATATTTGTCATTGTCAAGCAGTTGTGCATGCCATTTGTAGGATTTTATGGTCTCAGCATGTATTTTACTTTCAGTGAATAATAATATAAATAAATGGTTGCATTTCTTGTGTTCTGGTTCTTGATGAAATATTATATTAAATGAGAACACTAATATGTTTTAGATCTATGAAATTTTTTTATTGTTTGGAATCTTACAGTGGTATCAAAGCTGTGCATCCTGCAAGCCTGAGAGTTTTATGCAAGGAACTTCGGTGAAATTTAATTTTCACCATAGCTAGCATTTCTCACTTCGGTGATATTTATCACCCTAGTTGGATTTTTATTTTTTAGTAAATTATTTTTAGTGGGAGACATAAGCGAATGGAAAATCATTTATAAGTCTATGGGTTAAATTTGTGAAAATATTTGTAGGCATTTGGGAGCAAGATAATAATAATAATAATAAAAGAAGAAGAAGAAAAGAAGAGGGGTGTTTCAAATGAGAATCTTCAGAAGATGGATCGTCTTGAAGAAATTTTCTAGAAAATCCTTGATGTACTAGTGAGGTTATATGGTCCTTTAAGTAGCCATATCTCCATAGACCAAAATGATAATCAAAGCAAGAACAAAATCAACAGCAATAATGAAATATGGAGGAGAGGACTATGTTTTATCTGCAAGGGACCTTGGGCCCTTAACCATTCCTGTTCAGGTGATAAGAAGAAGGCAACAAAGAAAAAACCAGAGGAGATTACTTCAAATCATGGGGAATATTTTGTAGATGGGTCTATTGATCTTCAAGATGGTGAGCAACATTGTGAAATTATTCAGGGAGGCTTGCAAAACGACAAACATTTGGAAGTGCATGAGGAAATTCTACCTAATGCCATTGATGAGGTTGATTCCTATACAATGGAGTTCGTAGATCCCCAGGGGAATATTCATGAAGAATATGAACAATCAAGTATAGATAAAATTCCACCAATGCATCTATGTTCGACAGTTGAAAGGGATAAACAGATGGTCTCCACAGGTGAAGGATACTTGGGAGATTTGAGTGAGGATCCAGCCATAGTGAACTAGCATGATGAGTATGATCACGAGGAGCAACATGACAAACATAATGTGCAAAATGGACCATTCCTAGAGAGTTGGTCAAAGGCTCAAGTTGAAGATGTGGTCGCTGGGCATCGGGTGCAAACAGACACAGAGACAGTCAGCACGGCACTAGAATTGCCAGTAGAAGACTTTCGAGAAAGGATCAAGCATTTCAAGACAGATCTTATGTTGTTGAAGCAGAAAGTCTGGACAGTCCGAGACATTGCCTTACAGGAGAACAGAAAAATTGAGGAACTCATAGGGGTATGTGCCGAATCAAAGGCCAAGTTGTCTAGTGTTGAAGAACGACTCAAATCTCTCATAAGGCAGCAAGAGGAGTATGATTGGGAGTTCCAGAGCAGCCCTCTATAGGAGTACATAGATAAGTCTTGCAACACTACCAACAACCCACCTTTATACATTGGGAAGAGAAGGGAAGAGTTCTCCAACTGCATCATGTTGGGTAACCAAGTACAGAAGCATGAATTGAGCATCGAACAACATCAACATAGTAGATTTGCAGACATTCATCCCTCCCCAAGTATGGATTGGCGAGAGATTATGAGTTGGTATTCTATCGATAGGTTGATTCTTTGGAGGATACTCACAGCCGAGGGCATATTGCAGCTTGGGCCCTTTGGTGCGGGCAGTGATGGAGGGATGAAATGGTACCATAACCCACAGGTCCCGGGATTTAGGTGGCATTGGGATCCGGGAGAATCCATTAGGGAAAGGGTTGTTTGGAATCCAGGAAAATCCATTGAGGAAAGGATTGGTCAAAGGATTGTTTGGGATCCAGGTATCAAAGGATCCATTCACGACCATTCAACATGGAGGGCACATCGGATTGTATGGGATCTTGGTATCAATGTACAAATGCTTCTGTTGTGGATAGAAGTGGATCGCTTGAGGATAAGCAATCTTTGGGCAGGAGGATTTGTAATATTCCCTTTCTTGATCTAGTCAAAGTGGATAGAATCAATCCATGGTACTTACCATGGTATTTCCCCATGGTATTGACCCATGGTATTTTTTGTTGGTATTGACCCATCAAGCCTATAAAAGGGGAGAGAAGCTAGGCATTTAGAGCAGTCTGGTATTATCTATTTTAATATGTTTGGGTTGAGAACCTGGCATGGCCAGCTCTATTATTGATCCCAGGACGAAAACCCCGCGGTGATGTTTATGTGGTGGATCCATCCAGGATTCACAAGTGGGCTTCAATTTCTTATATTTGTCATTGTCAAGCAGTTGTGCATGCCATTTGTAGGATTTTATGGTCTGGGCATGTATTTTACTTTCGGTGAATAATAATATAAATAAATGGCTGCATTTCTTGT